>JASJET010000296.1:0-600000 GCA_034092305.1 Diaprepes abbreviatus | reverse complement strand
ATTTTATAACAATTTATTCTAACTGTGCAGCTCCGTCAATGAATGAATTAAAAAGCGAACAGTTATGTGGATATATCCACTGCTATTGCATCTCACACGGAGGAATCCGTGAAAGCCGCATAAACATATATACACCATCCGGCGGGAGGTCGGCGAAGCCGCGTTCAGTATTTGCATGCTTCCTTTCGATCTGTCCTTTGCACAGCCAGGTGCATGTCGGTATCCTGATGAGTCTAATAGAACTGTGGCGAGGAGGGTAAGTTTTTGACTTTCTGCTCGGTATGGTGGTACAGGTGGGCCATCATCTCGATGGTGGTGGAATAGGATAAATTGTGTTCCTTAGCAATTTGTTCAAATTGTGCAACCTTTAACATGGAAAGGATATGGTTGGAACGAAGTTTGCATTTACTATTCGCTTTTTACTTCATTCATTGACGGAGCTGCATATAGTTGTACGTTTGCTGAATGTGATTTCAGCACTACAACGGAATAATGTGGATATATCCACTGCTATTGCATCTCACATGGAGGAATCCGTGAAAGCCGCATAAACATATATATATATATATATATATATATATATATATATATATATATATATATATATATATATATATATATATATATCAATGTTTACCGAAAGTACAATTTGTCATGACTCCTTACAATCTAAAGCATATGAAATGGCGACTTTTTCAATCCCCCTTTCCAAAGAAAATTTAGAAAGGGAACCTGTCATAATCAGAAAAATAACAAATAACAATATGTATTTCCTGTTCGAAATAAACGCTATCATGAAAAAAAAAACATGGCTTTGAACTTAATTTGCGCACAGATTAAACAGCAAAATTCCAAATAATTCTGGACTCCTACGTTTTATGGGAAAATCCCTAGGAAAATATCAAATATTCCTTATTATAACAAACACAAAAAATCAGGAGTTTAGAATTTAAAATGTCGTAAACTACAAGCGAAAGTACTTACCACGTAAGGCTAAAATTTGAAGTTTGATGACTCTGTTGTTTAACAGCCATCAATAGTTAATTTTCTTCGTGAATTTGTAAATATGGAAAAAATTGGTCATCGTTATGTTATACAATTCCATAGCCAAGCTAGATTTTACTCTGCTTCTTCGTTTACAACAATAAAATAGTAGATGACAGAGTTTAAACTAGGGCATAAAAGCTGCCAAGACAAATATCGCAGTCAGTGGTGTAACTTGGGGCTGGCCGCTGGTGTGGCTGCCAGGGACGCAAACCTCAAGGGAGCGCACTCGCAGACGTAAACTTCAAAGTTATTCTATTGATTCTGTTCGTACAAAATAAATTTTGGAGGGCGCAAAATTGAAATCTTGCCCTGGGCTCTTATATCTTTAGCTACGACACTGATCACAGTGGTCGACCAAATGAGGCCACTTCAGAAATAAAAGTGCGAAAGTTAACAAATATGGTAAGCATTTCATAAATTACTGTACATCACATATTGACCGAAAATTTGGACATAAGAAAGCTGGGCGCAAAATGCGTGCTGCGTTTGTTCAAATTGTTTCTTTACGCCAGATTAGCGTCTTCAGCTTATTTTATCTTTTCAAACTTTAAACAATGCTAACAATGAAGCGGTGGAGTCAGCAGTTGATGACTATTTCGAGGAATTTGGCTATTCTTATAAGTAAAATATCGAAGCTATTAAACATTGCTGAGAAAAGTGTATTGAATTAAAAGAAGATTATGTTGGAAATAAAGTGTAAAGACGAAGAGAACTTAATATTTGTGATAACTGCTCAACTATCGTATTATTTTAACTTTCGGATTTTAAAACGATAATAATGAATATAAAGAGGTGGTGTTTTGCCATAAAATAAGGGATTAAGTTACAAAAACATTCAAAATTATTTAGACTCATTAAGCCAAACACAGGGTCAAAATTGTAAGTGATTGTGAATAAGGAAATATTATACAGAGACGTTATATTTAGGTGTTAATGTTACAAAATAGAATGTATCCTATGACATGTTCGTAGCAAAAGATATTTTTCCCAGAAATTTTGAAATTAGATTTAATAAACACAAAGCATGTTATAGACTTACAAAAAAAACATTTAATTTCGCAATTATTTTTCAGATATAAACCATAAATTGTCAGTTTTAAATAACTTACAAATATTTTACTTTAAACACAAATAACAGAAATATTAGAAAATATTGAAACCAAGACAAGCCTTCGGAACATCCAGCTAGAACTGGGAAATTCCCCGTTTTTAAGGATACTACTTCGATCATACGGGTCAATTTAAACAATTACAAATTCGTTTGTACATCTATGGTCAGTGGGGAACATTTTGGTGTTTGATAGGCACAAATATTTTTCTTTAATTTTACTTTTGGGTTTCTTCTTTGTCATGACTCCTTTAGATATTTTTACGTGTTGATTATAAAAGATAACAAAGAATCGGTATGGGTGTGAAAAAATACAAGCGCTCGCATTATTTATCAATATATTTCGAAATATAAATAAAAATAGTATCGCATTATTCAACAATCAACAACAGGCTATGTTCTGACGAAATGTCAATTCTACGGGGAAGTTCGTTGATGTATTGTAAACCATTAAATTTAGACTACCTCTCTTAATTTTAAAAGCATAAAACCTTCGATTATAGCGAAGATTAAAAATTATTTTACCATATGTTATCCTAGGTTTATATGTAAGCAGTAGTTCGTAAATCATACCATCTGAAGATGTAGTTGTTCCTATGAAACGTCTGTAATGCGTGACAAATAATTAAGTATATATCTTATTCATATTAAATTTGTTAAAATGTAATATTGTAACAAAGTCACGGATAAATATTTTTATTTCAAATTAAAATTACATGCTCTTCTTTGATCAGATATTTTGGATTCCTTTAAAAAGATATATTACTACCTGTCCGCCTCCATTTTTATACGTTTTATCCATTGTTTTTTCTCGTGAAATACATATTTATAATATAATCTATAGATTAATCAAATCAATAGCCCGAATATCAGCACCTGCAAATGAAAAGGTTAAATATTAAGATAAAATTAAATCCTCTTAATCGTGATAAAACGTTTTTAGCGTATCATACCCGTTAACAAGTTCGTTCGTTCATTTGCTGACTAATCACATGAACAATTATATTTACCAAGTTATTATCTCGTCATTTGTGAGTTATTAAAAATGTTAATATAATAATTCAATTCGTCGCATATATGTAGATGGACGACCTTGAACCACTCGGATGTTGGATGATGATTTGATAAAAGTAACTTTTTGCAAACTGCTAATTAACAAGGATGACTTTCGAATGGCGCTTGATACTATGGTGAAATAGAGTGTTATAAAATACTAGCGACCCGCCCCGGCTTCGCACGGGTGCAATGCTGATACTAAATACACTACAGAAAAACTGTGACTATTTATTTTATTTTTACAACAATTATTACATCGGCCTCCGACGCGCTATTTATAGGCACGCTGCCGCCGCCCCGGTCGGCCAGTACCGCCGCAAGCGCTACTTCCCGCAATTTTAAATCTGTAATATCTTCGAAAATATTCATTTAAATCTTGTGCTGTAAAGGACCATATAGATCTATATTAAATCAACAATGTATTTAAGCTATTTAATTGGATAAGGATTAATGCTGTATTGGTTAAAATCGCTTCAAAATTTGCCATTATTTGTCGTAAAAAGTAAAGGACAAAAAAATGTTATTGTGGGATATCCATGAGAGATAGACATATACCATCGCGGAGTTTTCTGTAGACCTTTTCAATGTGTACAAATAATTAGTACATTATTTTGATAAATCTCGTAGGGTTCAGACTGCGTTTGCAATGTAAGCGGAAAAAAAATATGATAATTAACGACATCACATTAGAAACCTCAAAAATAACAGTATTTCTCCACTATTTAATGGATGTTATTATACATATAAACCTTCCTCTTGAATCACTCTATCTATTGAAAAAAACCGCATCAAAATCCGGTGCGTAGTTTTAAAGATTTAAGCATACAAAGGGACATAGGGACAGAGAAAGCGACTTTGTTTTATACTATGTAGTGATTTCAGAAGTACAAGAGTTGATCAGACATATATTAATATTATACAGAATATCCAAGAGATTGTCAACCTCAAAATAAACCATATAATAAAAGTCAACTAAGGAGTAAGACATTATTTCACCAAAACTCTTCTTTCTAGAACTCGAAGAAGTATTCAAAAATCTCAAATGAAAAGGTGCAAAATTTGCTTCAAGAACATAAACTAAAACCTGAATTAAAAGACCTAAAACCACAAAAAAAATTGGACTCGAAATGAATATAACAAAAACAAAACATCAGTAAAAACCAAGACATACGCAGTTAGACAAAACAAAAAATTGTATATTTTCGCTAAAGAATGAGCATCAACCCATAACATTAAGCCTACGAAAGAATCAACATAACACATGTGTTGATTCTTCCTTAAAAAAATCTAAAACTAAGCGCAGAAATGTTTTATGAATGTATAATCTCTTTCGACCTATAACGCCAAAACATGAGGAATAAACAAAAAAACTAACCATAAAATCAAACTACATCAAAGAAGAATAGAAAGAAAACTTCTTGAAATGAGTCTGGAAGACAGGAAAACCAATGAGTGGATTAGAAACAGAACACGTGTGCAAAACATAATTATGAGAATAGTTAGCTTGAAATGGAATAGAGTAGGAATTATAGCAAGACTTAAATAATAATGTTGATAAGATTATGCAGCATAATAACAACAACATGGCTACCATGGAGAGAAAAGAGCAATGTAGAAAGACTTTATCTAAAGTTTGTATGACTATCTGAAACTAATGGCAGGGCTGATCTAACAACAGACCGCCCAGAACATAAAATAAATAGGAGAATTTACTCATAGAGTAAAAATTGCTTAAAGAAGCAGAAGAGAACTTGTTTTACAATATTTCTTTCCCTGAAACAAAAATTAGACATTTTCAAAATCTCATTTTGGTAGAATTATTACACTTTTGAAAATAACTTGTTAATGTTTATTGAAATTCGGTTTTAATAAGATTGTTTTAGTGAAAATGGATTCAGCCGAAATTCTGATTCAAAAACAAAATAAAAATCTGGTTTGGAAAAGTTAGACTAATTTATTACGTAAGTAAACAAAACCTACACTTTTTAGTTATTAGAACTAAAGTTTAAGCTGAATAAACAATAAGTGTTGTGGCGTAACTTTATCAACTTTTTGAAAAAAATTACCAAAAAAAACATTTCTTGAATAAATTCATTCAGAGTTGGATTGGAATAATGGTCCCGAAAGGGCAAATGTAAATTCGCTATTTCTCTACACGATGTAAACAGAGATTTAAACCTCCCTGAAAAAATAAATTTGAATTCCAGAGCAAACGAAAATGACTTTATTTTTATTAGAGAAAACTTTTTAATAAATTCCTTTATACACATTTTTATATTTCAATTTACCATAGTTTTCTTCTTATAATTAACGTACCATTGTCGTAATTCATCTTAAATGTCACTATCACTAAATGTTACTATCAATATCTGGAATTTCTTGCACAAAAATCAAAGGAGAAGTTTTAATAAAACACTTATTATAAATAAAAATTGTTTATTAATTCAGACAATAACAAGGAAAAATAATTGAACGTAAAACAAAATCATCTCTAATTTTTTACGTTTATTGCTATAAAAAAGATTTACATTTAAAAAGCGTTTATATACTGGGGGGTCTGATCGTTATGGGCTTACTCTTTATTTCAGAAACTATAGAAGTCACAATCCATTTCAAATATAAAACATTTTGTTATTTGTAAATCTCTTCGAATTCAACATTAAACTAAAACAAATTTTTAAAATAATATTTACTCAAAAAAAGGAAAGATATATCAAAATGCACGTCAAATATTCATTAGGAAACTTGTTTTGAGTAGTTATTTACAAATTGATTTTCACCATCAAGGTTACTATGTTATGAATCCAGCACTAAAATATAAAATAGGAAGACACTAATATACTCATGAATTAATGTATTTTTCTTAATAAAATTCTCCTTTTTTCTGTTGTTTGTTCCAGAATTTTTCAACCTGCTGAAAGAGTGCTGTCATGTGCCTTTCAAAAGCCTCTTTTACGCCGTCGTCCTCTTCACAATCTACAAAAAATAATAAACCAACTAAATTTAAGGTAAATATATATTTACAGTAGCTCTATCAAATTTTGTCTATATTTAATCTGTGTCTATATCTGTAATGAATTCTATAAGTTTTAATTGACTTCTAAAAGAAGGAGGTTCTCAATTCGTCGACTATGTATGTTTTTTTTTATGTATGTACACTGATTACTCCGAAACGGCGGCACCGATTTGAATGAAATTTTTTACGTTATGTAAAGGAAGTAGCTGCAGTGATCTCATATTTTTTTGGATGAAATTGGTGCAGTAAAATCCAAGACGGCGCTGACAATATGACGGCCAAAAAAGTTACTTTTGTCCGATTTTCTCCAAAATTGGTAGAGGGAAATTTTCGGGCTAGTACACAACGAATCTGAAATTATTTTTAAAAAATTCAATATGGCTTATTGAATATGGCGGATAAAAAATTAATTTTGTCCGATTTTTTCCAAAAATGATATGGGGAAGTTTTTGGAATCGCACATTACGAATCTGAAATTATTTTTGAAAAATTAAATATGGCGGATTTTTGTTATAGCGATTTTAAAATAATTTTTCGAAAACTCAATCTGGCGGATTCAATATGAAGTCCTAAAAATTTTCGATTTTCTCCAAAATTGAAATAGGGGTTCCTTGAGGGTATAAATTATGAATTTAAAAGTATATATATTCTGTATAGTGGACTAAAAATTTTACATTTTTCGATTTTGTTCAAACATGGGACTGAATCGTTTTTGAGAATGTAAATAGCGAATATAAAATTGTTTTAAGAAAATCTTATAAGTCAAAGGCAATTTGAAGGTTTAGAAATTTTAAATTTTCAGATTTTATAATTGGTACTAGGGGGCTTTGAAGGGTTTAGATTTAGATTTAATTAAGACATTCAAATTATTTTTTTGAAATTCCATATGGCGGATCCAATATGTGGGTTGAAAATTTTACCGGATTCGCAGTTTTTCAGATTTGGTATTAAGGGATTTTCGAGTCGTATATTACGAATATGAACTTAATTTTTTACAATTATTAGGTTGAGAAGATACAATATCAGGAACTGAAAATTTTACATTTTCTGATTTTGTTTAAAATTGATACTGCGGAGTTCTTGGGGCGTTTACAAACTTAATATGCAATATAAAATATATCGGGCTAAGAAATTTACGTCTCAAGTTCTTTAAATATCGATATTGGAAGATTTTAGGGCCTATATTACCAATCTAAAATTGATTTGAAATTTAAGATAGTGGATTTACTATGCCAGACTAAATATTTGTTTGACACAATTGCACAAATATTTAGAGAACTTTAAGAATCAAAGAATTTTTAGTGATTCATTTTAGGGTGATTTACATTACATAAAATTTAAAAAAAATTGAACCGACTTCTAAAAGTGCGCTAAAAAGTAAAAAATAACTATAAATTTTTATATGAAATTGAAATTTTTGAAGTAGGCGCCAAATTATTTTAAAATGAAATAAATAACTACTAACATATACAAATTATGGTAAGAAAGCAATTACAAATAAATTATTTTTAATCCGTTTATGCGTATCACATTTTGTCAGGTATTAGTTTCCGACTTCAAAAGTTTAAATTCATATAAAAATTTCTAGTTATTTTTCACTTTTTAGCGCACTTTTAGAAGTCGGTTCAATTTTTTTTATAAAAATTTTATTTTTAATCTATAAATATGCTTATTTTATTGTAACAAGTTTGTTTGAAACTTATTAAAGCTTTTAAATATGCCGTATTTGAAAAAAACTTAAAACGAACCGAGGTAATTTATTTTTCGTAGTTAAAACGTACATAGCTTTTTGGTTTAGCTAAGTAAACGATATTTTAATGTATGGGCTGCTAAAGAAAATTACGTTTTAGCTCGCCTAACAACAATACTTAATTTGGGTAACCTAAATGCACGAACTGAAAAAAAAATAATCATTTTTAAGAGAGTGGTTTCCTATTTTTAGGATATAATTAATCACATTAGTTTTTGCAAGCGATTAAAAAAATACAAATATAACAATATGTTAATCATACAAATAGCATACCGACTGTGAATGTTCATTGTCGTCAGTTATCAAAATCATTATCAAACAATAATATCTGATTTAGGATTTCTTTTTAATAATTTAGGCTCACATGCATTAAGATAATATAATTCTAACACAAACACCCAAAAATGGGTTTGAACACGTGTTATTTGAGGCTTTGCCAAAGAATTGTTGGTTTTATCAATTTGAGAGTGTTTGATTATGTATAGATAGGCTAACAATATATAGTACTATGTATAGTATTTGCAAAATGCTCAAAATTAGATTTCGTTTATTAATTTCGTTCGGTTTTATTTATATTCAGTCAAATGAAATTTGTACACCATTTTTTTTGTGCAATTAAAAATTAAGTAGATTGTTGAACTTTAATATTTTGGACTTTGTGGCGCGATAGGCATTTTTTCGCTATGGGTCGTCCACGTGGGCAAGTCAGCGTCGTTAAAACAAATTTAGTAATTTATCAGTTAAAAAAAGACCACCGTCCTCTTTCCCAGGAAAAATAAAACACTCCCTCCCTCATATTGCAAAAAAGATGTTTACGGTGGATTACTGGGGTCTCAGAATATATTTGGTTTTAGAAGTATATTTAATTTATAATTAAAATCAAAATTGGCTAATTAACGAGTGTTATTTTCACTAACTGTAGGTCAGAACCTCTTCTTTTTAACGGACGTCAGAAAAGGTGATGAATAAATCGAAAATTTCGCTTAAAGTAATACCAGTACCCAAAGAATTTCCCAACAACTTGTAAACACAAGTACAATGAAATCTGTAAAATACCACAATAGAAAATAACATATTGTTAGTGAATAATAACAAAAAATTTACCGACAATATTTCCCCTAATTGTCTTAACCACTGTTGCATATCAACGAAGATAAAAATAAATCAAAATAAAGTTAATCACGACAAAATACCGACCTCGTGCCATAAACGGAAAACATCCAAAAGGATGGTATTCCCAAAATGCGATACCGCGACTCGCACGAAGAAAGAACAGATCCGAGTTTTGCAACGCGGTAAATTACATAAGTTTATTACAATTAACGGACCCGGCGTACAGTAAAAAGTACAGAGAACATGTCACAACCTTTCAGAAGAACCTGCATACGCGTGGGTATTTTGAATTGGACTCACCTGACCAAATACACTGCTTGAAAAAAAAAACAATTTCAATTTGATCATCAATTTTTTTTTAAACTTTAGACATTTAAGAGTATACTAAAATATATACGGGGTGAAATAAATTTGCCGTTAAGATATCGTAAACAATAAGAAATAGAGCATAATTCGAGAGCCCAGTGGGTTCTTATAGTTGCTGAAAAGATATGGCTCCTACAAATTTTATATATGTATTTCGATCCCATTATTACAAATATCGAACATAATTTTTAAGTTAAAAGTCGTTAAACATTTGAAAAATGACACTTTTTGCCACTTTTCAGCATAAATAAATATTGATTAAACAACACCCAGCAGTTAATATAAATCAAATCAAGAACAACAAACTGGAATTAATCGCAATGCGGTAATGTAATGTTTTTATTACTGTTTAACGCTATAAAGATATAGCGCTTCATCAGTTACAATGTACGCGCCGCCGTGTATAAAGAGAAGTGGAAGTCTACTTACAGGCGCTCACCTCGTGCACGTAATCCATTATAGCTTTGACTGATCGTTGCATTCATACACATTTTAATATAAATATGTCTGAAATAAGACAGTGTCGGAGAAATTTTCAATATTACATTATTTCTATCTTTATTAACAATTAACAGCCGGATTTACAAACATGGTTTAATTTTAAAACCATCCTAATTTGACAGCAGAGGGCTTAAACTGACAAGAGTACCAATAAGTTGAATAAGTTTTAAACCCTAAAAATACAAGCATTAAAAATAATTTTGTTTTACTATTTCTCCTAAATATTTCAAGGCTTTATCGCAAGGTTCTTATCCTTAATATCCCTATATATATATATATATATATATATATATATATATATATATATATATATATATATATATATATATATATATATATATGTAATGTAAATTATGACAATATCATAAGCAAAAAAATGGCCGATTGGAAGATGTAATGATTTAATTTTGGCCATTTAGATTAACGCTCACCTCTTTTTAATTCCAAGTAAAACATGTGTGCGCAAAAAGGCGGGTTGTCATTGTTAGCTCTTGATGTGTTAATATATAGTTGCCTACCCTATTATTTTACGAAAGTAGTCTCTTTTTAACACTCGATACGTTAAATATGTCACTGTCATATTGGGGAAAGTTAACTTATAACAATAGCGAATACGCTCTCGCTATAGAAAAATTATATAGGCTAAATATAATCGGTTATCTATACCTGACAAGGGTAGAAGCAATCCGCATAGTTTTTCGAATTTTTATTGACATAAATAGTTGAACTAAAGAAACAGTAGAAAGAGATAAAATTACAGTATTACATTATAAACTCACCCGACTGATCCAATTCGTTTCAATTGATTATAATCTCTGGATGCCAAATTTCAAGTAAATTTGAGATTACAGACCTACAAAATTATTACAGGAGATTCTTTCTATTCATATCTCAATAGTATGAGCGTGCTATTTAAAAATGTTTTTCTAAGGCTAGTTCTGATTATGGATTTAAATAAATACTTGTGGCCATATGTCTATAACAGCCGATTATTTTAGTTTTAAACAGTTAAGTCTTACATAATTGTTTTCATTTATACAACTTATAAAAAATTTGAGAAATAGCAGTTTGTCAGCTATTTGAAACTTTTATTTAAATAAGTAACGATATTTATATTTAAATAATGTTAACAACAACATTTCACTTAATTAGGCTGAGTTAAACACTATACTAAGCCATAATTAAATAAATATTATTGTGATTGTAATTTATTGGGACATATAAATATGAACCCATTAGGTCAGCGAATAAACAACATAAAAACTTTATTTATGGTACATTTGATCTTCAAGCCTCTAAAAATCTGTTTAAAAAAAATAAAATTAAAGGTTGAATGTGAGATTTGCCAGTATCGTTAATGGATGGCTTCTGGCTGGTCTTTGGTTTTGGTTCCTGATCTTACACAATTCCTCTATCAGGTTTCTTTTCAAATTTAATTGTCAGAACGGGAAATCTAGTGGTCATAGGCTGGATGTTTAGTGAATTCAAATAATAACTGATTAGATGGTTTATGTAGTAGATTGATAAAATGATGGATTTTAGTGATACAACGTAGAGCTGTGGTTTCCACCATTTCAAGGTTTATCGGTTCTGGCTTTCTGCAATTAGTGTATTCCGATAAACGTTGGCATATTGCTTGGTACATATGAGTTGTTGTTTTCCTTGATATCACTTTTCCTTTATATATTAGATTAGTAAAGTTTTTGATTATTTGAATGCATTTTTGTTTAACAGTTCTAGAGTGACAATTTAAGATAATTTTGTGGTCTATATTTTACACCTAAATATTTGACTGATGGCTTGATCTATATTACTTGGTTGTTAAGGAACATAAGATAAGTTTAATCCAGGGAAAGAACAAAGATTATAATGACAATCACTGACTTCATAACAACAATGACACTATTTTTTTGACTTTTGACGGTTAATTTGACGTGCCAAAACTACTTTTTCTGCAAAATGGCTACGAGAATACTACGGACATTTTTGGTGTGTGACAACTCAATTCAATGTGCCACCCATCTCTCAGTACTATTTAATACAAGTTGTACCCCTTGTGTTGGGTGAGGACGATCAAATCCATCATTGTTCACTGTTCACTGCATAATACTTAAAATCTCTGTTTATAATGGGGCGTAATGAATAAAATACAATATCGTACTGTAGTAAGTACACAATATTGTACATATTTTATTAATCGATAAGATAGTATTTTTAAGCTGATATTAAGAGGTTAGAACAATTAAGATCGCATTACTGTCGAGCTAATAACTAATCAGGTTCCAACCTGTTATTGATGATACTATCAAGAAAATAAAAAAGGCATAAATTTAACAAGTACTGATCAACGTAGGTGTTGAATATGCGACACCGTCGCAGTGCAACGGGACATTGTGTTTTGTCGCTTGGATATAACAGCTAAAGAAGGTAAAATTACTTTATAACAAACGTTCTATATTAAATCTTGTTACAAGAACCATATTAATTAATAATTAAAAAAAACATTTAATTATATTTGCTTTATAAATCTAATTATCTCAAAATTCTTTCATATTTTCTAACACAATTTTTTTTCTTGTTCTTTCTTTTGTCGAGCAGTATATGAATAATTAAATATAGACTGCACTTTTGTGAAATAATATGCAAACAATTTTTTTCATAAAAATAGGAAAAACATTAAAATTTGGGGCGATATCCACATGGGGAATTTTACTTTAAATGATGTGGATTTTAATAAAATTAAAATGAACTTACTCGGGTCAACTAAAAAAAAACAAAATAAATGCTTTTCGACCACTGGCGCAAATCCCATTCAACCACACGGGGTTTCCTCGAACGCCAGTCGATAGTACATGGAGCTAGCCGTGGAATTCACGTTCCCCCACCACGCACACCTCCGTTTAAAAACAACCGTGCCGCGCGAGACGTCACAGAACAATTTTAAGAGTGAGACGATCTAGAGATACCGCAATTTGAATGTGAAAATCTATTTCGTAACGTTGAATCAGTTCAGTTTTTGGAGGTTATTTTGAATTTGAAAACTCGTTTAAGTTTATTCTTTAGTGATTTAAACGTGTTGTAAACCTAAACTAGTGTTTTTGAATAGTTAACTGAGTTTTGTGATTTGCACTTATTGTGAAAAAGCAATCCAAGTGAGAAAAAGCGGGAAAATTTTCGGTTTTACGGAAGTTCCCTGTGACAAAGTGGGTTATAAGTCTTTAAGAATTTTC
Source organism: Diaprepes abbreviatus (assembly GCA_034092305.1). NCBI lineage: Eukaryota > Metazoa > Arthropoda > Insecta > Coleoptera > Curculionidae > Diaprepes > Diaprepes abbreviatus. Next base: position 586,813 of record JASJET010000296.1, on the reverse strand, counting down.
AACACCAATTCAGACGACATGTGTGTAGTAAAACCTCAGGACAAATGCAAAATGATTAATAGGTAAGTCAAAATTTTGTGTTTTATTTGTAATATTTCAATTTCATTTCTATGGTTTTTTTTAAAGAAAATTTAGTTGACATCGTAAGGAATTTGGCAACTTTAAAAAGTATTTTTATATTTGAAAAGAATTTCTTGAAAAAAAGTGTTTTGCCCATGATTTTGCAAAATTGTGTAATTATATAATGTATAATACATAAATGACTGGCAAGATCTGGTTTTATTAAAAAAAAAACAGTTCAGATATTTTTTAAAATTTACATTTTAAGCACTTATAAGTCCATTAAAATTTTTAAACAGGTTTTGACAAGTAATTATGAGTTACACAATTTTATGAAATGAGTCAGCAAACATTGACTTAGAGATAAGAACTGAGTTCGGAGTATTGTTTTTATAATTATTTAAACAATCGCTAAGTAGGGGAGGATTAAACTATCAAGGTCATTGTTTTTAAATTGACACAAATTTTAACTTATACTTCTTTATCTAATCGGTTAATTTTTTCTATTCACTTTCAAGTATCGTTCATTTTAATCACCCCGTAGTGATCCTACACACTCCTGCTACATTTTACCCTGCATTTGAAGGTTAAAGTTCAAAGTCGCTTAAGATCCAAGAAGGCCGCGGCGAAAAACGACCGAAGGTCGTTAGCTTGTAGGCGTCACGTGGAATAAAAGCGGTCGCTGACGTGTTTACACGCGTTGTCATGGTCACCACGGGTAATGTCTGGACGGATTTGATCTCTCACATTGAGTTTATCTTTTTCTACTTTACTGAATTAAACAAAGCAAATAGATGGAGCAGGGAAAGGGGAGAAATTTCTCATAAGGCCATTGATGTTTGTTTACGTCTGGAAATCCCTGGAATTGGGGGTTGGAATGTTGAGGGGCGGTGTTGCCAGTTGGGCCCAGACAGAGGGTATTATATTTTTTTTATGTTATGAAATGTAGCTGTCGCGTCAAATAAAAAAAATTAACTGATTGGCTTTATTAAGTTCTTCACTCTTAAGAGTTACTGTTGTCTTGGTTAAGAAATAGCTTTTTTTTTTGAGAAAAGTAAATAAATTTAATATTATCATTTATCAGTAAATCTTATAGCACATTAAATAAGTGATCAATTTTTATTCTTCAACACATTGCCACATTTCTTACAATTTTTTTAATTTTGAGAATAATTTTTGTTTATTCATTTCCAACATTTTAACTAATATATGTGTTTTTTTTCAGAAACAAATTAGGAAGGGCCCTTAGGGCAGCCCTCACAAAAGCCAGGGTGGAACGGCGACTGGTTTGTGGATTGTTCCCGGCCATTACACACTTAGAAAAAAGTCCAGAAGAAGTTGTCCTCTGTGTATTACCGACGGTGAGACCAGGAGATGCAGCAACACACATACAAGCTGTATTACTACAAGCTTTCTGCTACGAAAATTGCATACCTGTTATACAGGTAGGTTTCTTTAGTTATTATTTATTCTATGATCTTTTTGTTATCCTGTCGATTTTTAAGAATAATTTAATTGACACGTTTTTATATGATTTCAAAATTTAAGTTTAATAAGCCATACTGATTATTAACAAATTTAAAAGTCCACAGGATAATTAATTAAAAAATGGTTTTCATATAACTAAGCAAAAAAATATTTTGCCAATATTATATTAATAATTGTAAAACAGTTTAAAAAAAGTTAGTACAGTATATAAAAGTTAATCGAGGTAATGGTTTGTTTAAAGATAATTATATAACATAGTTTGGCGATGTTATTTAACATGGGGAAGTTTAGAAAACAAAGTAATTCCCAACATTGCGTAAAAACGTGAATTTATTGTTATTTAATCGTCTTAAAGGAAAATTTACCAAAGTCGCTTAATTTTTGGAATTCACAAAAAAATTAATAATTTATTGTTAATGTTTACGTTGTAATGAAAAGCGTTGATTTTTTTTTAAAGAAATAAAGAATGCACAGTTAAAGTGACTTACTTTTTGCCATCGGAAAGATAAGATTTCAAAGATATTTTTTTGCTTCAAACGACGCAAAACGCTTAAATAAACAAACAAGAAAGTCAATAGTTTGAGTGGGTTTGCTGTAGTAAACATCTTGAAAAAGATTTTCATTTGTGCAAAATAGAAACCTCTCTCTCTTAGGTTATCCTGCACGTGTAAATAGTCCTCATAATATATGTGGGTTAGGGAGAGTAAATACGTCATTAAATATCCATATATGGCGCATTTATTTCATTCTTGAAACACAGAAACATAAAAATACTTGGCGAAACATGTGGTCTGATTTTTTATTGGTTGAAACGCATTGGGAGATTGAGTACAAGGTGTTCAGAAATATAACTATGGTCAAAGCAGTTACGTTTAACATTGCACGTCTCAAAAGACCTTTATTTTGCTAATTTTATTAGTTAGACTTACCTATCGATATTTTACATTATAATGATTATTTGTTCATTTTTGTATCACTGGAAAAAATGTTAAGCAACGCTGGATACTGCGGTCTTAATTGACGTCATAACAATTAGATTGCTTTCACTTGCTCGGAAATTTCCTTAATAATGTAACGCAACGTATATATTAACAACATTTTCAGCTGTAATAATTTTTCTTCTTTTAATTTTTTTCAACATTTACGTCTATACCTGTGAAATTATATACATAAATTCCTGCAAATTCATAAAAATATCAGCCTTCTAGGCAGGTTTTGATTGGTTATTCCATTCTGCATTCAACCCGATTTTTCTTGATGATATCTTAGTGACGTCATTGGAATTAACACAGCATTCTTTTCTTGTACTTGTTTACGTAATGAATTAACCCAAGTAGTTTGACGTTGGTGGTACTTGTACATTAAAAGACAAGTGAAAATGTAAATCATGTTATCTTATCTTGTTTTAAAAAAGAGCGTCTGATATTCAAGTTTTAATTGACCACATTTTTTGACGACGATCTGTTTTAGTGACGTCATTAGAATTAATGCGAATACTTCATTAATTCTTTGTTTTGCTCGCGTAAAAAATTAACCTAATTGTTTTGTCATTATTCGTACCTGTACATTAAGACAATTGATATCATTAAATGCAAATTGTGTTTTGTATCGCCTTTTTTAGCGGAGAATTTTTTAAATAACTCGTCACGTGTGGATAATTTTGTAAAATAAATAGTACCGTTGACGTCGGTAGAATTTGTTTTGATCGGTAATATTGTTTGTTGAATTCAATATTAAAACGGTTGTTTTGCAGTAGTGTATAATTGTATTTATTTTCATACGCAACTAAATTACACAAAGCGCAAGAGAGTTCCACAATTTTTTTTTGCGAGAATTATAATAAAGTGTTTGTTATATTATCGTAATTGAAATCACGTAAAAGTTTACATGGTATTCCAACAAATTCTTATTACCCAATCTATATTGTTGGCGAATTCTTTTTTAAAAGAGAAAGTTTTTAAACAAATAGGTTAATGTTATGTTAAAATGTACTATGATTTCCACAATACTAAACACGATTAATAAATAATTTAGTAATTGAATTGTTTACAATTCATATTAATCTAATAATGGCAAAAAGTCTTGATTTAATTTGAGAGTCAAACATATCTAATATATTTTCTTCTTTGTTACAGGTTGACTCAAGCGAAAAACTAGCCAATTATTGCGGAGTCGCTTCAAAAATCAAAGACACGTTACACTGTAATTGTGCCATCATCACACGTGATAATACTCTACCCCTCACGGATGAAGACATGTTCCCGATGTCGGAAAATGAACAATTTTTGACAGATTTTTATGAATGCACGTTGGAGGAATTCCCAAGACCTGTAATCGAATTGCCCATTTGAACATTGACCAAACGGAGCAGTAGAGCTATCAGACGAATGACCTACTCCTCCCGGAAGAAAAAACGTTAAAATTACCCTTTCATTTACGATTGGCGTATCGGATGTTACATTTGAACTACCTCATTGTATATTGTGACTACTTCAGGGCAGTTAGGGTAGGTCATAATGACCTACCCATTTATATGTACAAAAATATACTAATGGTAGAGCGGAGTTTCCTCCAGCCAGATGATTTGGTAGGTCAGTTGACCTACTGAATCTTAAAAGGAGGTATACCCTTATTTTTGTAAGGAAAAAACGAAAGAAAATGTATTGAAAAAAAGCATACGAAGAATAATGTATAGTTTTGTAGACTAAGAGAAATATTGTTAAAAGATACGTGATATTTTTGTTGGTTTTAATATTTGGGTTACATTTTTTTATGCCGCAAATATTTTGAAAAAATCTTGGATAAATATGAAAAATATTTTTAATATCATGTATCTGTTGGATTGTTATTTTACATGTGTAAGTTTTATTTTATAGAATTGTAAAGAGGAACAATAAAAAAACATTACATTGTAATATTATGTTGTAGTAAATTACCAAAAAAAAAGAGCGGAAAAATGGATATTCCCGTTGCTTTGTAACAAAACTACTAAAACTCATTTTTAATTTGTATAATTTTATAACCATTGTAAAGATATTATCGACATAAACTATTGTAAGATTTGAAGAAAAAAAAGATCATTGAAACATTGAGAGAAATAAAATAGAACTAATTAAAAAATAGTTGCGTTTTATTAATATTTTAGTTAGGTTACCTATTTAATTTTAAGCACTTTAATAAATTGTGACAGTTCACTTCGGTGACCAGGCAAATTCACGTTTGATCACCGACGTTAACAACGGTCAGCCTTGGGAAGACCAAGTGACAGTGGTTTGGAAACTGACGTTAAAAATGTTGGTCCAATTGGTAAATGGTCTCCGTTACCGATCCAAATCATTATATTCTTACCTTAATAAATCTTAATTAGCTATTAAAAGCGCTGAGCTGTGAAACATTTAACATGAGTTGAACTGAATGGCACAAATTTTTAATACCTATCGAATAATCTTTATTTAAAAAAAAAAAATGAGGCCTGCCAGATTGTTCCTTTGGAACTTCGCTTCACAGCATGTATAATTTCCAGCTCTAAATTTCTAGGATACGTTGTATATTATGACTACTAAGGGTAGGTCAGAATGACCTATCCACTTATATGTACAAAAATATAGTATAGTCAAATGACCTATTTTCAATGGATTTTGTATAAAAGAAAATTTATTTAAATAACATGAAAAAAATATTGTGTAATTTTATGGACTAAGAAAAATATTATTAGATGCGTGATATTTTAGTTGTTTACTCCCAAGGAAGTTGGAACCCCTTCCAACTTCCTTATTTACTCCTATAATTTAGGTTATATTCTTCTATATCCCAAATATTTTAAAAAAATCTTTGATAAATACGAAAAATATCTTTAATATGATGTACATGTGTAAGTTTTTTTTATAAGAATGATAAGAAACTTTAAAAGAACAATAAAAAATCATTACCATGTAATATTGTCTTATAGTAGGTTAACAAAAAAAATGAAGAGAAAAATGATTATTGTTTTCTTGTAATTAAACTATTGAAATGTAGTTTTAGTTTGTATGCTAAAAATTGTAAAATGTTATTAATGTAAATTATTGTAAAATTGTAAAGAAACAAAAAGGAAGCTAAATAAAATAGAAATAATAAATGAATCAATGTGTTTTATTAATATGCTAGATAAGTCACCTAGTTTTAGTTTTGAACAAAGTAAAAAATAAATTAACAATTACTTTATGTGGCATTCAATTTAGATAGAAGTAGGTACACTTATTCATTTGGTACTTTTTTAATATCGGTGTCATACATATATAACTCAGTAAAATTTATAAACCCAAAAACTATCCTAAAATCAGTTACCTTTAGCGAAATTACAGTTTTCTATAACATTTTTACAGTTAGTTTATACTTTAACAATAAGGAGATATCTTGGTATAGATTTTACTGATTTAGATATATTTTACCCTCAATGCTATGAAAAATATTGATATAATCCTAGTCGAAATTTTAAGATTTTTGCTAAAATAAGAAAAAATGAAAGTGCTGTATTCACTAAAAGTATAAAGTCACTAAGAAAAATTATTTTGCGCCCTCTACCACAAAAAAGGCAAACTTTACAAATGAGTAGAAATGAAATTAGAGTTTCCTCTAACCAATAATAATGATAGTAATTAATAAATTAAAATTTAGAGGACGCAACTTACATAAAATTTTTCCCGGAACAGCTGTTCAAGGATTATTATTATTATTACGCAAAATACTGACAAAGTAAACAAATCCGCGAATGATTAGTTTTATTAGTTTATTTATTTATTTATTGTAAAAAAATGTCAAAAATATTAGATAGAGGTAAGAATTTTATCATATATCATATATTATACAAAGACAATTACTATCATGACTTTAATAATTTATTTAAATTAGAAAGGTATTTCCCAGTACTTTTTTTAAAAATTATATCTACAGTTAAAAATACAAAAGGATAACGAAAATAATTATCAGAGAAAATGTAGTAATATCTTAACATAAGATGGTATAAATTTTAGTTATTGTTAGAAAGAAACTCATATTTAATAAATGAATTTTTCTAGAATAGATATGTAATTGTGCTCGCACAAAAAATTAATTAAAAATGGAAAATAGTGACTAAAATTATTTAACTTTCTTATATCGACCTTCAAAGCTATATTGTACTTTATCAAACATCTCTTTCCTCTAGCGGGGCGAATACTTTGCGCTTTCGCCATTTTCTAAATATTAACAAATTTTGATTCAAAATTATTAGATCACATCGTGTATAATTAGTTTTTAATTTTGAAACTTACTATTATGCTTACGGATATATATATATATATATATATATATATATATATATATATATATATATATATATATATATATATATATATATATGTATTTGAATTGATACACGCGCCACTCTGCTGATCCATCCTGTTAATGTTTTCTTATCTAAAAAATGCATTAAAAAAATAGTTTTGACGGAGTCCGGGCGATTTTCCCTCAAATAAGCAGTGTTCAATATGAAAGACTGATTCTTTTTTTATTACAACCCTGTATATTAGAACAGACAATTTAAATGTACCGTACCACAGTAAAATCCCTATAAATGTAGGTTCTTTTTAAAAATATTTCAATTACTCATACCTTTGTTTACCAAATAAAGTTATGATATTGAATCAATTTTTATAGCAACGATTATCTTGGCCAATAGATCTTCAAGTTTAGGGCGGAGTGCAAACATTTTATCATTTAATACGCCAGTTTTAAAATATGATAAACCTAGTTTTGTATTTCAAATTAACCTGTCTGTAACGAAAATCGATTGATAAACGCCTGGTACTTGAGGTACTTGTGGTAAGTATTTTTCATTTAATATATTAATGGTGTATATTTGAAAATGATAGGCATTTTTTAGAGAAAACAATGCAATAATTTATTTTTAATATTAATTCAATCATTATTCCATTAAGTAATACTATTTATTTTTGTGTTTGATCGATATAAAATAGGGGAAGGATATCGATTCGACACATCAAAACATTTTTATGTACCACTCTGAATTGGATATATATATGTATATATATATATATATATATATATATATATATATATATATATATATATATATATATATATATATATATATATATATATATATATATATAAAGAGAGAGAGAGAGAGAGTTTTGACTGTATTAACAGTTGTTATAGAGTATGTATTACATACATGCGTAAAATATGAATATTTTTCTATTAGTTGTTAAATTTCGAGTGATATTTAAGTGTCACAAAGATAGTAGACAACTATTACAATGAAAGGAGAAAAGATAGCAACCCCATATTGACACATATTTTTATTTTACGTCGTTCATGGTGCGTTAAGTGCTGACTTGCGGTTTTATTTTTTTTTTTATAAAAAGATAACCAAATTAAACTATTTTTTACGTCAGTGATGGGATAGGCTAAGCTGAACGTTAAAAATGAACTTCATTTATACTGAATGTAAAAAAATAGTATACTAATAATGCGGATATGGTATTGGGTTCCTGTCTGGATGTTCATTAAATTTTTGTTGTTCAGAAAATCCAAAAGGATTATATATTCGTATATTACATCTAGCGTCGTTGGTTCCTTCGTTTCCTAAAACGAATTCTCCTATATATTTGAGAGGAAAATTATACTATCGCATATTTATCCATAGCGTGAGCACCCAAAATATTCTTTTACTGGACATTCCTAGACATAAAATGTCTCTATACAAAAGATCATTCAGTGAATGTTTACAATTCGATTTTTCATACTATGTACAAAGATTTTCTACTTTAGCAGACCGTAGACTTTCTGGTATTGGCTGTTAGTTCTTAAATTAATTTCTTAATTTGGTTTAATATATTCCTTTTTACTGTACCGGTATAAAATCCTAGGTGATTTGAAAAGTTTCTGAACTGTTGCTGGAATTTTCTATCCTTCTTAAGAACACACGTGATATTTGGAGCCGATCTGTCAAATAGGGCCCCAAAACCGATATTTAAAGAATATGAAACATGGTAAATTATTTAGTCCGAAATACTTTATCCTGCATATTGAATTTGAAGAAATTAATTTAAGATCCGTTACATACCAATTTTGAACAAAGTCACGAGATGTTACATTTTTAGTCTACCATATTAGATCCACCTTATTGAATTTTTTAAAAATAATTTTATATTCGTAATTTACACTTTCAAAAATTCCACTATATCAATTTTGGACAAAATCGAAAGATGTAAAATTTTAATCCACCATATTGAATTTTTTGAAACTAATTTTAGATTCGTTACTCCCCCAATTTTGGAGAAAATCGAACAGAATTAATTTTTTTGTCCGCCATATTATCAGCGTTATCTCGCAGTTGTCGCTGGGGGGAGGGACGCCAGCAACATTCCGACTTCTAGTGTAAAAGGCAGGGTCGGATTTTTTTTCTGAATTCAAAGTTCTTGGGCGGAGGGGGGGCGATAACAAAGAAAAAACAAGTTGTTGACGGGTGAGAGGGAGATGCCAGCAGTATACACATTCCTAGTATAAGAGGCAGAATCGGGTCTATTTTCCTGAACTTAAAGCTTTTTTTTTGGGGGGGGGGGATTGCCCCCCTGGATCCGTGCCTGTTCATATATTGGGTGTTCCATCTAAAAAAATAAAACTTTATATCTTTCTTGTTTTTCAACACTCCTTGTAGAGTCTGAAATAATTTTTAAATGTGTGTTTAAGTTAAAGATGTAATACTATAAATATAATTTCTTGATAAATTTTATCTATCTATAGGCATAAACTTACTTCTATCCATCATTGACTCATTCTACACAAAAATAAATCCGACCTTGCGCTTCCTGTCAAAGAAATCAAGACCTGTATTCTTTACAAAACAAACAAAATTTATATTCGACTCATCCACTGTTTGCTCGGCACTCCCAACCAGGGGCGAATCCAGCCACTCTCTTTGGGGGGGGGGGGGCATATCACAAAAGTACATTATGGCAAGCGAAAGCAAGTTGTCGACGGGGGGGGGGGGGGACACCGGAGACATTCCTATTTCTAGTGTAAATGGCAGGGTGGTACCTATTTTTCTGAATTTGAAGCTCTTGGAGAGGAGGGGATGCCAGCAACATACACATTCCTAGTATAAGAGGTAGCATCGGGTCTATTCTCTTGAACTCAAAGCTCTTGGGGTGCGGCTACCGCAAAAAAAAAAGTTGTCAACAGGGAAGAAGTGTCAGCAGCATACACATTCCTAATATAAAAGGCAGAATCAGTTCTATTTTCCTGAACTCAGAGCTCTTGGGAGGGGGGGGGGCGATCGCAAGCATACACATTCCTATACTCTATTCAAGAACTAGAGAGAGTAATAAACCTGTTACCGAATTCTCCAACGTATTTGCTCCAGTACCGCAAATAACGGAGAACTGCCCTAAATCTAATTATATTTAAATATTATAAGCTTTTATAAATTTACTGCAATAATAAAATTTTTGATAGTTCATTTTTATTTCTGTCAGTGAGAAAAGTACACCTTACAGTGTGTCATTAGTGATTTATCTTGTTTGTGCTTAGTTTTATATATTATTTGAGATTAGTAAGATATTCCAAAATCGTTAAACCAAGGTATTTTTCCTCAATGAAAAACTTATTACGATGAATGCTTATGATGCCCTAAGATATCAATATCTAGATAATAATGTTAAAAGCTCTGTTGAGATGTGTTCCAACATGACAGGTAAATCTACTATGTACTGAATACTGAAGCAGAAAACGACTGGAATGTTTCGTACTCCCCCATTCGATCACAGGCAGATGAAAAACCTCATTGGAAGAAGAGATGAAAACTGCAATAAAAGGAATTGTACATACATTTTATTATGAGAAGCAGATCCCCACCGTCAACAAAATTCTTACTAAAATCAATGAAGATCGGGATTTACCTGAAATTAAAAGAACTGAGCTCTAGAAATTGCTCAGAGAACTTAATTTTTGATAGAAAAAACCAGATAGGAAATCTGTTCTTACAGATCGTCCGGAAACTGTCCGTTGGAGAAGGGAATATCTCTCTCAAGTAAAAGGCAGAGTTGCTAGAAATAATACAGTGTACAAAATTAGTAATTTAACTGAACTTTTGAAAGATTTTTTTGAACAAAGTTACTGCGGAAAATTGGGAAAAATCCATATAATAAAAGAATAAAACAAAATGTGGAAACTTAATTAATTGAGAGACGATAGCTTCACTGAATTTGATTACGAATTAGATACCTAATGTTTACCAATGTAAACACAATTTGTTTTTGTTTTATTTAATTGTTTAATGCTGTTTATATATTTTTTTATTTTTTTTATATATTTTTATTTTAGTGTGTTCCATTCTTTAATTTTATATATGTTTAATTCCAATTAGCCGTAATTTCTTTATTATTTTATTATTATATTTGTGTCTTTTTCTTAAGCGTGTAGAATTAATACGTTTATTTTATTTTTTTAAGCCTATCGGATATTTCATATAATAAAGGAAATTAAATTAAGATGCCAGTGCAATAGAAATAAAAATAAGTAGATCTAATTTTAACTGTAACATATAAAAATTAATTACATTTGAATCCCTTTTTAGTGTTTAATTTAAAAAAAAAAAAAACTGAAACGTCAAATTTCCTAAAAATGTTTATAATTAATAATAAAATGACGGATAGCCCAAAAAAAAATTTAATATTATATGGACGAATTTATTTTTTTAAATATGTTTAACTTCTTTTCTTTTTGACAATGAGTATTTTGTAAGTATTTAAATTGTAACTTCGAATTTTTTGAAATAATAAGGCTACGTTTTAGTCTGAATGTGCCTAAAACGGTTTTTATGCCAAAATTAAAAATAATAAAAATACAGTACTGATTTGTGTTAAATATGTCAAAATTATCTGTATTTTGTACTGTATGTGAATTATTAAGAAATTATAAGAAATAAAATAATAATATGAAAACTTTTTATTTTAAATTTATTACCGAAATAATATTCTATGCCATAAATACTTAGTGATAAAATAAACCTCTTTCCGACGTCTATGTTATCCAACCCAAATAGTCCATTATTATAGACCGGTATTTTTGATTATAAAATTTCTAACCCATTCCTAGGAAAAATATATATATCTAACATATTTTGCCAAAGACACCGAATTAAAGAACACAGGTAGTTTGCGAAGGAAAAAGGGTAAAAAATGATTTATTACTCTCTCTAGTCCTTGAATTAACTATAGTATAAGAGGTAAAATCGGGTATATTTTCCTGAACTCAAAGCTCTTGGGGGGGGGGCGATCGCCCCCACCGCCCCCCCCCCCCTTGGATCCGCGCCTGCTCCGAACAAATAAGGCAACTTTGGAGATTTATATTTCGTGCAATAAATGATTAAATAAGAAATATTATGTTTATGTGGTATATTTTATGGCATGTTTGAATACATATTCAACGACACTCCACTCCATAAAATAAATGGAAAAAATCAAATGGGTTGTCTGGGATAAGTCTTCAAAAATGCCATTAAACATGTCATATTACATTTTTCTATTTAGTCGGATCATCTAAGAAATGAGGTATACAATTCCGAATCCCCTTTCCTCGTTACGCCATTGCCAATTCAAATTTTACGATAGTTTAGTTATGAAATATCTAGTTGCATCAATTATCCAGTGATTTTTGTTGTAAACGTATTAGATATAAACTGCAAAATTTACATCACGTGGTACTTCACTATCTCTATTACTCATTTATGTGGTAATATTTATTTACAGACATTAAAATCCGTTGTTTCTTTTTATTTCAGTTTAGCGTAGAGTCCGACTAGATTAATTAATTTTAATTGATAATCACCATGGGATGGAAGGTATCAGTGGAAGTACCCCTATTTTTTGCCTTCTTTGCGTTTCTGCTAACCGGTAAGTATAAATTATTTAAAATAACTTAGATTCCGGTTTTATGTTCCTTTGTACTATAATAATTATTGAAGCCTAGATTATCTGCTTGTTTATATTGATCAAAACTTCGACATAACATAATTGACTGCCTTGCAAAGTTCATTCAAAAGTCACAATAATTTCCTTTTTAGGCGTTTATACACCTGTATTGGACTTTTAGAAGCCGAATTATGATCGATTTAGTTAGGGTGAATTTCTATTTTACAATATTTTTACAATAATTTGTGCATAACTTTTTTTTCCAATTAAAAATTCCTGGATGTTTCTAATAAAGAATATAATCGATCTGGCTGAGCCGAGCACCCATAAATAGACAGATATAAAAATACATGAAAATATTGAGAGGGTCTAAAAGTGGCTACCAAGCCCTCCCTTAGGGCCTGAACTATGTATAAGAGCTTTTGTTCTCAATCGCAAGATTGTCATGAATATGTAAAGTATTATAATAATCAACACAAATAATTTTGCTTGCAAGTAATTAAAACTTTATACTACACTTATTTTTGTTTAAAATTGGAATATGATGCAGTTATCCAAACACATTATTTAAGTGGAAGTTATATAGAAAAAGTTATAAAATTTTTATCATTTAAGAAGCCATATTTCTTCCTTTAAAGGCTTCATATCTCTACTTATTAGCAGAAACTACCTGTTAGCCTATTCCCTTTAAGTTGTCCAGATCCTTCGTCCACTGCTCTTATTTAGGCTTTCCGCATTTAGCATTTATTCTAAGCTGTTCCATATTTAAACTATAAAAATTTTACAGTTCATTTATATTTTCTGTATTTTAAAGATTTTCAAACGTATTTATTCTATTTTCATCATATTTTCTTATAATAAAATTTTTATAAAAAAATTGAACCGGCTTCTAAAAGCGCGCTAAAAAGTGAAAAATAACTATAAATTTCTATATGAAATTGAAATTTTTGAAGTCGGCGCCAAACTAATACCTGATAAAATGTGATTCGCATAAAGAGATTAAAAACGCTTTATTTGTAATTGCTTTCTTACTATAATTTGTATATATTTGTAGTTATTTATTTCATTTAGAAATAATTTGGCGCAGACTTCAAAAATTTCAATTTCATATAAAAATTTATACTTATTTTTCACTTTTTAGCGCATTTTTAGAAGTCGGTTCAATTTTTTTATAAAAATTTTAGTTTTCGATTTTTAGTTTTGAATTCATTATGATATCCATAAATTATTTAAACCATAATCGAAATTGATGTACCTCGCATTGAGGTGGCAAAAAAGTACCCATTTTATTCAAAGACGTAAATCACCTTAAAATGAATCACTAAAAATTCTTTAATTCTTAGAGTTCTCCAAATACCAGTGCAATTGTGTCACACAAATAATTAGTCTGTCATAGTAAGTCCATTATCTTAAATTTCCAGTCAATTTTAGATTGGTAATATAGGCCCCAAAACCTTCCAATATCGATATTGAATTTCAAAAAAGTAATTTTAACGTCTTAATCTAATCAAAATCTAAACCCCTCAAAGCCCCTTAGTACCAATTTTGGATGAAATTTGGAAATTTAAAATTTCCATCTGATAACTTAGATTTTCTTAAAATAATTTTATATTCGCTATTTACATCCGTAAAAACAATTTAGTCCCACTTTTGAACAAAATCGAAAAGTGTAGTCCCCTATATTGGACTTGCTATATTTAATCTTGGAAAAATACTTTTAAATTCATAATTCACACCCTCAAGACCCCCTATAACAGTTTTGGAAAAAATCGGACAATGCAAAAATTTTAGGACGCCATGTTGAATCCGCCAGATTGAGTTTTTCAAAGAATATTTTAAATTCGCAATTACCACTAATAAAAATCCCCCAATATTGATTTTATGCAAGATCGAGAGATGTAGAATCTTTAATCCGCCGTCTTAGATCCACCATATTTAATTTTTGAAAAATAACTTCAAATTCGTAATGTGCGATCCCAAAAACTCCCCCATATCAATTTTGAAAAAAATCGGACAAAATTCATTTTTTCGTCCGCCATATTGGATCCGCCATTTAAATTTTATTATATATTTATTAGTTATGTGCGACCCCGAACATTCCCCCATACCAATTTTGGGGAAAATCGGACAAAATTAATTTTTTTGTCCGCCATATTGAATCCGCCATATTGAATTTTTTAAAAATATTTTGGATTCATTATGTGTGATCTCTAAAACTCGCCATTTTTGGAGAAAATCGGACAAAATTAATTTTTTTTGTCCGTCATATTGAATTTTTTAAAAATAATTTCAGTTTCGTTGTGTGCGACCCCGAAAATTCCCCCGTACCAATTTTGGAGAAAATCGGACAAAATAAATTTTTTTGCCCGCCATATTGTCAGCGCCATTTTGGATTTGACTGTACCAATTTCGTCCAGAAATATATGGGACCACCTCAGTAACTTCCTGAACATAACGTAAAAAATTTCATTCAAATCGGTGCCACCGTTTCGGAGTAATCGGTGTATATACATAAAAAAAAACATACATAGTCGACGAATTGAGAACCTCCTTCTTTTAGAAGTGGGTTAAAAACGAGTTGTGTTATGTTAGATAGTAAAGATTATTATTCCATAGTCTTAGCACTTTCTCCAAGGGACATTTACTCATCCCAGAAATCAAAAGAATTGAGCGTTCTGGGTTCTATCAATGTTGTAGTTTTTTTTGACCATACTTCTCCCTATCAAGATAACTTTATCCTTATGAAGAGAATTATTTTTTGAAAGCAAAAAATATCTGTTTTTTACCCCCCAAAGGGCCTAAATTATAAATTAAAGGTCTTGTTTAATATTTTTCAGTTGTTTTAATTCGTTTTTACTTTGTTCCCATTTAAATATTTTTAAACTAATGAAAAATATTGTGAACATATTTTTTTAGATAGTGTTAACACCAACATAATGATCTATCGCACCTGCTATGTCATCTTAGGTTTTGATAAATATAATTGTTCTCTGCTCGGCAACACGAATAACAATATAACCAGAGATTTGGAGAAACAGGTACAACCTGTGGCAGATGTAGTTGCTATGGTAAAGATTATTGTAGATTCAGTGTCTGCGGCCTTATTGTGCCTGTTTGTTGGAGCTTGGAGTGACAGGTTTGGAAGGAAACCTGTGATTATCGCTAACCTTATAGGTAGGTAGTTGCTTTTTGAGGATCTGTATATACATGATCTTTAAATTTTTGATTACACGTACAACCTGTGGACAGGATAAAAACTGTTTTCTCATGAATCTTTGTAATTTTAAACAGAACAACCTTGAAATTAAAGTGAAATGACTAACTGAATGATAAATTTTAGGAGTTTCGGTTA
Organism: Diaprepes abbreviatus; assembly: GCA_034092305.1. NCBI lineage: Eukaryota > Metazoa > Arthropoda > Insecta > Coleoptera > Curculionidae > Diaprepes > Diaprepes abbreviatus. Next base: position 570,958 of record JASJET010000296.1, on the reverse strand, counting down.
TTGTTTAACATTTGTAAATGTATTATCCCAAGAGTCAATGTAATTACATTTTAATTCAATAAAAACGGTGAGTTCAGTTTTTCCATTTGCAAAATTGTAAAAATAACAATAACAAATAACCCGTTTGTGCCATTATTATTTTTAAATGTGTCTAAACCCATGCTAGTAATTGAGTCAGAGGGAAAATCAGAGCTTATTATATTTAAATTATAGGTTAAACCTTAATTCAACGTTTTAGCAAAAAAACTATTAATGCTAAGTACAAAGCACGTGGAAGAAATAAATTATACTGGATTTTCCACTAAGTCAAAATGGATATTAAAAGAAACAACTACAAAAGATACTTCTAATTTTATGTAGGATTTTTATAATTCTGCATTGTAAAAAAGCAGGATAAATTTAGATGAAAATGTTATTACATAATTTATCGATCAAATTTGTAAATGCACTTAATCTACAATATTATTTAGTCTAAATGCAAAGGAGCAAAAAATATTATTTTTTGCATACTTTGTTACCACATTCTTACATTGGTTGAACTATAATATACTATAACTTTGACTTTTACAGCTTATAATATGATTATGCAGTGTGCAATGTTAGAAAGTTATTTTATAGTGTTTATTCCACGACTTCAATGAAAATAAAATCGTTTTTTTGAGAAAAAATTATTTGTTTAAATTATTTTTTTAGGTTATACAGTGATGATGTTGTTTATGGTAGTATTCTCAGCAATAGAGAATGCGTCACCTTGGTATATGATGATATGTTCTGTTCCTGTCATATTAACAGGAGGCGGAGCTTCACTTTTGACAGTTTTATTAGCGTATTTGACAGATGTTACGTCTGAAGAGCGCAGAGGGTTTAGGTAGGTAGATAAATTGTATATCCTCATGGACAAAATTAGAACATCTTTTTCGTGATCACTGATGCTTGGAATTAATTTTAAATATATATTCACTTCTTTTAAAAATGTTGATGTTCAATTCATATTACGAGGGTAGCCTCAATTTTACGGTATTGTCACATGACAATCTTGCATTATCAGTTCACATACAGCATCGATCTTTTCTTGCACTACAACTGATTTTGGACGATCTTCATGCGATTCGTCCGTGAGCGAACGTCGGTATCACGTTTCTTCTTCTTCAAGTGCCATATCAGGTCCCCCTGATGTTGGCAATTACATTGGCAAGTCTTTCACGGTCCTGCGCTAGCTGGAACAGTTCCCCCGCACCACGTATACCTGTCTATTCACGAATATTCCTCAACCAGGAAGCCTGTCTCCTTCCTACCCCTCTACATCCCTCTACTTTACCCACCATGATTAATTGAAGAATTCCATATCGCTCCCCTCTGAATATATGTCCAAGATATGAGATTTTGCTACACTTCACAGTGTTTAATAGTAGACGAGTTGTGTCGGCCCTATTAAGTACCATTTCGTTGGTCTGCCCAGCTGTCCAAGGTATTCTCAACATTCGCCGGTGTAACCACATTTCGAGAGCCTCCAACCGATTAATCGTGGCAGCCTTAATTGTCCAGATCTCTGCCCCATATAGTAACACTGGTCAGACGTATGATCTTATCATTCTCTGTCGTAGTTTTAGGTTGAGGTTATCATTGCAGAAAAGTGGTTTCATTTTTTGAAAAGTTGCTCTAGCAGTCTCTATTCTACACCTTATCTCTTTATCTGGGTTTAGATTTTCGGTGATATAACATCCAAGATATTTAAAATAAGTCACCCTGTCTATACTTTTTCCTTCTATTTGTATTGAAGCGTCAAGATGAGGTTATCTACTAAAGACCATAAATTTTGTCTTTTTGATATTTATGTTGAGCCCCATTTCTTGACCCTCAGTTTAATAGATGTTGCAGGTCTTGTAGTTTGTCGCTTAGGATAACAGTGTCGTCAGCATATCGTATTGTATTTATATATTCTCCATTGATTTGTACTCCCATTCGTTGTCCTTGAGTAGCCCGTTTAAAGATTTTTTTCTGAATATATATTAAAAAGCAGTGGAGATAGTATGCAGCCCTGTCTGCCGCCTCGTAGAATTTTACTTCCTTCTGTGAGTTTTCCATTTAGCCTTACTGTTGCTTTCTGCCGCCAATATAAATTTTTAATAATTCTTACGTCTCTGCTGTCTACCCCTACATTACTTAAAATGTCTATGAGTTTTCTGTGCTGTACTCTGTCAAAGAACTTCTCGTAATCGACAAAACGGTCACGTTTACACTCACCAAATCAGCAATGTACTGAGGTTTGTGTAGGGGCTTCATCGCCATATATAAGGGCTATTCTTTTGAGTCATTATCACTTTCACTTCTATCACTTGAAGTAATCATGATCATTTCAGCCCAATGACAAGTAAATGCATATTCAAAAGAACATGAAGTTATCAGTTTCACTTTGTTCACTTTGATCAATTGATAATTACTCAAAAGAATATAGCCTTGTTACTGTGAACAATACAAATAGTGTCTATACAGCGTGACCATCCATTAGAATATTTCAGGAAGTAATGCGATTTGAATCCTGCAAATTTGTATAATGGGATTTTTAGTGACTCTTTCCAGTTACGCGGGAAGTTATCTGAAACTTACTTATTTCGAATGGATCATGTTGTATATGCTATATTTTTTTTGTATTCCTTTCTTCATTGAGGATAACTCTTACTCAAAATTTTTTGCTCTTCTGGTTCTGGCTTTAGATAACACTGAGGAACAAATTTAAACTTTTTTTTTGTTTTCTGAACAGATCCAATTTTTTTGGATTCACCTACACCCTAGTAACTAAAAAATATCTATTAAGGATTTTAGTTGACTCACAAAAAAAATCTGAATTAACTGTTACAAAATTTTAATTCATAGACATATATAATGAACATAAAAAATACAGATAACAATATATTGTTGATTCAACAAAAGAAATTAAATAGCACATTTTTATCATTAAATCTAAATTTTGGACACTCATTTTGCGCTTCATAGCCTGCCTTTTAAAAACACCCTCTGCGTTATCTCTCGTAATAGTCCAACAATAGTCGGCTAACACCTCACAGTTCCATTTTCCCTGATACCGTCCTTCCATGTTTGAAATATCCTGATGGAACCTCTCACCGTGCTCGTCACTTACAGCACCACAATTTTCCGTAAAGTAATCCAGATGAAAATCCAAGAAATGAATTTTCAAGGACATATTACACCCTAGGTTTTGGTAATACGAAAAAAATTGGGCAACCAGGTCTTTATAGTTTTCTGCTTTTATGTTTCCCAAAAAATTTGTTGCAGCCATTTTAAAGACATCCTAAACGTCGTTTTCCTTGCCTTCAAGTATGGAATCGAATTGCGCATTTCCGAAAAATTTCCTAATCTGGGGACCTACAAATGTTCCCTCTTTAATTCTAGCGTCACTGATTCCAGGGAACTTTTCTTTTAAATAACTAAAAGCACGGCCTTCACAAAATTTTTCATAAGTCCCAATTTTATATGAAGTGGCGGTAGTAAAATCTTTTCTGAGAGAGCTGCATTCCAAACAAAATCGCCACAACCTTTAAATCCGCACAAATTTGCCATTTATATTTTTCATATTTTATGGTCTCCAGTAACCATTTCAAATTACCATAAGCTTCTTTCATGTGAACTGCATGGCCCAGTGGGACTGAAGGTAACACAGCTTTAAGACTTACTTTTGAAGAATCAATGAAAAGTCTCCAGTCTTTTGGATCATAGTCCAGATTTAAAGCTGTCATTAATCCCTTAATATCCCTACAGGCTACCAAATTATTTTCCATATTAAAAAACGATGTCAGGTTTTTCTGACGGCTTCAGTACACAGAAACTTTTACTTCATCTTGAAGTAAATTCGATTGTTGCAATAGAGAAGCCAATAGTTCTGCTTTTTCTTGGGCAATTCCAAATCCCTTATAAGGTCACTTAATTCACTTTGACTTATTTTGTGAGGCTTTTTACTGGGAAGTTCACAGATAAAATCGGAATGTTGCGAGGTTGACGGACCGGCGACATTTCCCAGCACACTACTGTTTGAATCAGTTTGATCATGTTTGATCATTTTGTCCATGATGGTATAAACATTTTTAATTTATGGAAGGAAAAAAGGAAAAAAATATTAAAATAATTTTTAGAGAAAAAAATTGACAAATTTTTGTTTTTAGAATGGGTCTTTTTGAAGCCACAATGGCTGCGGGAGTTTTTCTCGGAAATTCATTGAGTTCTTATGTGTTGAACTCTACCAGCTATGTGATTGTATTTCTATTAGGTGCCTTAAGTTGCTTTTTAGGATTGTTGTATACAATATTTTTTATACCCGAATCATTGGAAAATAGGGAGACTGAAGTAAGCATCAAAAACTTTTTTCCGATTTACATTGAACCTACAGTACGACTTATACTTCTTTTAACATTCTAGAATAAAATCAAAGGACTGTTCGAAGTTCAAAACATATCAGGCATGTTTAAAACGACCTTTAGGAACAGACCTCAATATAATAGGGCGATTATTTTACTAATTATATTTGCCCTGGCACTTTACTTCGTCGTGATAGCTGGTGATGGAAGCGTCATGTTTCTGTTCATGAGAGCCAAGTTTCATTGGACGTTAAAGTTGTACACGTGGTATAATAGTACCACTAATATTATGTGGATTACAGGTAACCAAGCAAACTTTTTTTCCTGGGTAACATAAGTATTTGCTTAGTAGATTGAACCTTTCTTAATCGACTCATGAGAAAAACTGTCTATTTTGGCAAAAAAATGATGATTACAAAAAATCTAAAAATTGTTTTTGTTTTATACTCTTCCAATTTAATCAGTAAACTTGGTTTAACAATGATCTAAAACCAAAAATTTTTCATACAATTTTACGATAAGATATGTTGACTATTTGACGAAAGTAGAACAATAAAGTATAAATAATATATTTATTGATATGTTTTGATCAAATAGAGATATGGGCTCGATTTTGGTTTCACAAGATAGCCCAGGACAGTATTTAAAAACTAATTTCTTGACTTCGTAATATTCGCATTTTAAAAACGGATAAGACGTTGATTTTACGATTGCGAATAAAAAAATCATTTTGCTGCGAAAAGTCACGAATACGAATATTATTTTTGACTTTACGTATTTTGCATATGATTATCTAAAAGGGTTAAAATGTGTTTTTATTATTTTGACAGATAAGGCTAAGACTATTATACATACAGGGTGATTCTGCGGGAACTTCATCGATCGATTGTGGGAAAACTATAATTAGGAAGAGTCTGAAAATTTGACGGTGCATGGAGAACAGCCGGCTAAAATATTTTCAAGATGGCGGCACTTCCCGTTATACCGAGAGCAGATGTCAACTTGCTTATTTCAAATTAAACACTCTACATATTATTGTATTTTTGATTTCTACGTAAAATTCTAGACATCTTCCATGCACAATGTTCAATAATTTTGTTATTAGTTGGCCATGACGGCGAGGCGTGGCGAAAATAAAACAATCGAACCCTACAGAATTGTCACTATTTCTTGCCATTTGACATTCATTAATAATGATCTTGCCGGGGCGATTAAATTACACGCACGAAGATTATTTAAACGTATTTATTATTTATGGAGAGTGTGATAGAGATATTTCAAGAACATGCGATATATTCGAGATCCGATATCCGCTGAAACAGAAACCAACACCACCAATTGTTAAAAGGATTATAGAAAACTTCAGGAATTTTGGATCCATAAAAGCAAAAAGAAATAGAAATAAACCAGTTGTTAGTAATGGAAATATTGAAACTACAATTTTAAAATATTTCGCCGCATATTCGACAATATCTACAAAGCATGTAGCTTTAAAGTTTGGATTATCTCAAACATCAGTTTTAAGGATTTTATGGAGACACAATTTTCATCCCTATGCATATTCCATAGTATAACATTTAAAAGGCACTGATTTTCCACGAAGAGTAGAGTTCTGTCAATTTATTTTACTTCGGTCACAAGAAAATGCTGTTTTTTTGGATAATATTATTTGGTTGGACGAAGCCAAATTCACAAAAAATGGATTGTTTAATCGACGCTATTGGAGCGACTCAAACGTACATTCATTTAGATAATTAAATTTTCAAGAGTCTTGGTAGTTTAATGTGTATTATGGCTATAAGAAATGACGGCGTTGTCGTCCTAGAATTCTAACACGATAATCTGAATGAAGTTAGCCATTTTTAAAGACTTCTAGATACAAAATCCGTTTTTTAACTTATAGGTGAGCGCTACTTCGACATCTTGAGAAATTTGGAAGTGAACTATTTAGATTGCCGCTGGCTAATCATAGAAATCTATTTTAACAACATGATGGGGCACCTCCACATAATAGTCATTTAGTTAATAATCATCTGCAAAACTTGTTTTATGATCAATGGATAGCCAAGAATGGGTCACACTTTGGTCAGCTCACTCCTTCGACCTAACAGTACTTGATTTTTTTTTATTTGGGGAACAATCAAAAATAGAGTATACAACACCGCACTAACCACTATGGAAGATTGCATCCAGCTCGTCAGAATAACATTTGAAGAGCTTAATCCTCAGTCAATAAGATGAGTCGCCCATGAAGAGTTCCTGCTTAGGTGTGAAAAATGTTTGGAAGTTCAAGAGCGTCAATTTGAACATTTACTCAAATAATTTTGTAACTTTATTTTATTAACATCTGGGTTTTTTCTATTTCTTTTAGTTTTTATAGATCCAAAGTTCTTGAAGTTTTTTATAATCTTTTTAACAGTTGGTATTGTTGGTTCCTGTTTCTTCGGATATCGGATCGCGAATGTATCGCATGTTCTTGAAATATCTCTGTCACATTCTCCATAAATAATAAATAAGTTTAAATAATCTTTATAAGTGTAATTTAATCGCCCGGCATGATTTTTAATAATGAATGTCAAATGGCAAGAAATAGTGACAATCCTGTAGGTTTGGCTTGTTTTATTTTCGCCACGCCTCGCCACCATGGCCAACTAATAACAAAACTTAAAAACCAATATTTTGAAAACTACAAATTTTTGGAATAGACAACTTTATACAAAGTTACCCTTATTTTTAAAGCTTAATGTGATAGATTTATAAAAATAGCTGCTTTCTATTCGAAAAAATTGATTTTTGACGATTTTTTATATATAATTTTTTATTTTTTTTTTTCATCACTCTGTACTAATAATTTTCAAAATATCATAATAAGACTACTAAACTCGATCTTCGTCTACAAGAAAATTAACCCAAATTCTCTACAAGAAAAATTTATAGTTAAATTTTGGTCATTTTTGACATAAAAATTTAAATATATCCAAAACGGTGAGATTTAAGGATAGAACATTATACATGAAATATGTAAGAAAGAAACAGTTTATTTTCTGCGAATTCTCTCCATATTAATTTCAATAACGTAATGGTTTCAACCGTAGAGCTGTAAGGAATCAAGAGCAAAATTCACAGAAAAGAATCATCTATTTAAAATCCCCATTTCATGGGTAATATATTACCGACACGTTACAAAATGAGAATTTTAAAAGAAACAGGTGTTTTCTGTGAGTTTCGCTCTGGGTTCGTCACAACTTTACTGACGAAACCATTTTGTGATCGAAACTATTATGATAGAAAACTAGAGTAGAATAAACAGAAAATAAACTATATGTCCTCTTTTTAACAGTCTTAAGGAAAAGAGGACAAATTTTTCACATATATAGGCTATCATAGTTTCTGTTGTAACAGTTTAACAGCAAACTAAGTTTATAGCACCCTCATTATTAAGACTGACGTTTTCATTTGCAGATTTATGTAAATCTCTAAATCTTAAGTTAAATAAAATGATGTGCTTCGAAGTGGCTGTATTGAAAAACCGTCTTAAATGACCTCTATCCATTTTTCTTTCAGGAACAACTCTAATTATTTGGATTATACATTTCAAATTAAAAGTGAAGGAATCAATTCTGATCTTTGTGGGGTTCGTCAGCATGATGTTTGGAATGATCTTACAAGGACTGGCTCAGGTGGATTGGCTGATATATGCAGGTAAGATTTTTAAGAACTTTGATGGTTCATTTATAGTGCCATCTATATGTGTTTGACCTCATACTTAAATTAGGACTTCAGGATGAAATAATGGTTGAGTGTCTAGTAAACTCAGAACTTCTGTATTAAATAATATTAAACTATATAGATTTTAATCAATCATGATAAACAAATCAATAAATTTTGTTTCAGCTGCTGTCGTAAAAATACCCAGCAGCAGTATAAGCCCGATGACGAGATCCTTAATATCAAAATCCGTAGATGTGAATGAAGTGGCGAAAATTTTTTCAGTGTTTACCATTTTGCAAAATCTTCTAGGTAATTTTTTTCACATTATAGCAACTTTACTTACAAATAATTTATTTATTTAACTAACTTTTTTAGGTCTTGTGGGAGCACCCGTTTACACTCTTCTGTATAATGCCACCCTCAACACAAATCCTGGTATATTTAACTTTGTGACGGCTGCTGGACATGCCGTAAACACCCTGTGTCTTTTGTAAGTTGCAATAAGTCACATAACTATCACAAGAGTAAAATAATTTGTGAATCGTTATTTTCAGAGCTGTTCTAATTCTCCAAAGCAAAACGTTCGTACCAGAGGGCTATTCCAGATTGGAAGGAGAGAACCACGAAAACGCAGATCAAAATGGCACAGTCGAAAATACAAATGATCGAGATGCATTAATAGTAAATTGTTAAGTGTAATGAATGTACATATCTAACTGTTTTTAGGCGACAATTTTTTTATATATAAAGCTTTAAAAGTATTATTGTATTATAAAAATCATGGCTATTTAAGATTGGATGGAATAGATTTTGTACATTTTTAGATTGTATTAGGTATTGTTAAGTCACAGAAGAAGGAACAATCAAATTTTCTTACTTTTATTGACACTATTGTGAGAGAAAATGTTGAATCGTTAAGAAATTTACTTTAAGCTTAAAGAATGTAATTTAAAAAAGCATAATTTGTTTTCTTGTAACAAATTGGCAAAGACAATTAAACATATCAACTTTTGGTAATTATGTTTTTTATTTTAAAATTATGCAAAATGCATGCAATTTTTTACATGGGGTCCAGTGGTATCCGCATATAGTCGAGCAAAGTCTGATATGTAAACTGAGCATATTTTTGGGCATCTTTTCATTGACAGTGTTGGATTAAGTCTAATGGTGACCTAGAGCTATTTACGAACTACCTAGAGACTACCTTAAGGAAAGCGTTTTCATAAATGTATGTTTTGGGTTAAGGTTTAGCTTTGTTTCGTAAATCTAATATAATAAATTATTATCTGTCAATTCTAACTAAATATAAATTAAATATTGGCACAGTTTTTGGCATTCCTCAGTTACAAACGTGACGTTTCAAAGACATAATTTTTTGGCAACCTTTTAGACGTAGGAACCAAAATTATGATGTCTTATGGAGAGCCCTGCGACGTCAATTTGTTACAGACGACCTTAAAACTGACTGTTTTCACTGACGAACTTTCGGTGAAAAAAATGTGTGAATAAAAGAGGAGATTATATAGAAAAATTAGGTGTATTCAAAATTTTATTTACTGTACCAATAAATGTTCTAAAACAAAAGTCCGATTCACATTTGATTCGCCCTAGTACCTATATAGATAGATTAATTGCGTTACTGAATAAACACATCTATTTCCAAACCCATTTTTTTAACAAAACTAGTTAATATGCTAGGGAGCTTGAAAATATATATTTAGAAGACATCCTGTATAAACATTGGTAGCAACATTGTATTTTTGAAGGTGAACATTCTTTATTTAAGATTAATAACTTGAGTCAAGGATACAGCCTGTTTTTTATTTCTCTACAAATGTTAACTTAACTGTAAATTTTGTTATTTTATAACTAGATTTTTTGTATTTTAAACACATATATTTTTATTTATCCATATTTAGTTAAACGAAAACAATAAAGAATTACATTTCTTAAATAAACGATACAACCAAATAATTTATCTTTTTGATTCAACCCACTCGAAAATACATGAAAAACCGATTATCCTTTTACGACGTTGCCGTGCTATAGCTAAATTTTTTGAGTAGTGACCTTTTTTTGCAAAAAATACTTAGTTACTAAAAGCGTATATTTATAAATTTATATTTTTTTTTTGAAAAAATAAATTTTGATGAGTCACTTTGTCCGCTTGTTTTACAAATGTTAAATGATCAATATTTTTATGAAACGAAATTTAAATTTTGTTAGGATAGTAAATAAGTACTAGCTTTTTGATTAAAATAAGGCAGTAGGTAATCGAACTCAAATTACTGCTTGGATCTTTTTCGGCTTGCCACTAAATGGATTTTTAATTTAATCCTGAGAAATTGTTCCATTTATTTCAAGCTGTAAACCAAAGTTCTTCTGTTATACTTGCAACTTAATTGTTTCGTCGTATGTTGCGTTTTAGCTGATCCCACATGTGCTCTATTGGATTTGTCTGGACCATATATTGGCTGCATGTAGTTGAGATTTATCGTGCATTAATACCAATCTTTCTCATCTAATATGACCGACATACGACATAACATAATATTGCAGAATGTTTTCTAGATAAGTCACTAGTTTCCCACGAGTTCTTTTCATCCCTCTGAACTAATACCTTCCCAAAACGTTATTTCTCCAGAACTAACGCACTGAATGAGACTACAGCTGGTGTATAGTTCACCAACACTTCGACAGACGTGGTGTCATTCATATAATTTCCATAACTGAATTATAGTCTCACTCTAAATATGAATCCATTGTACATGAGTATTTTTTTGTATATTTTTACCATATTTTTATATAAAAAATTATTTTATATCGTCTACTTTCATGAAAATTACATCATTTTTTTTTTAATTTTTTTATTTATTTTATTTTTCACTTTTTAGTTTTCGATTATAAAATTTGATGATAGGTAAGAGTAAAATTCAATGATATCGTTTATTAAAAAATATGGGTTTTTGTTCGAAAAAAGTATACCTTGAAATATGCGTTGAAGGTCAATTCCAAGGTCATAATATGTCATTGTCACCCTAGTTTATGTGTACCAAATTTTAGCTTGATCGCATAATTGGAAGTAATTTAATTCGACTACAAGATTGAAAACCAAATACGAATCACTATCTCTCACTTAATCGCCAAAAATAAATTAACTGACTTTTTATTGACAAAATGAACAAAAAATAAATAAACGTCTATATTTTTATAAGTGAATATATTCACTTATTAGGTGACTAACATCAGTTTATGACGCTATTTGTTAAAGTGATAACAAATATTCGATAATTTTGTTCATGAGTATATTTAAACTGCGCCACTGGCTAAATCAGAATACTTTATTTCATTATTTAAAAACATGTAAGAATGTTCTGTAATGTGAACTAAATTTTAGAAATGTAAAATCATTTTTTCAACTTTCTTTACCCAAAAATCTTTCTTATGAGAAATTTTCTCACATTCTCAATGTGAATTAGTCAGGCACATTATGTTATTTTATGAAATTATTTGACATCCTGTATATGAATGACGACAGTGGCAACAGTGCCGTTTTACGATACAATTGCTCGTGGCCTACTCGTATTGGTCGATTTATCATAACATCTTTATCACTCTGGTGAAGGTTTCATTTTCTTTTCTTTTCTAGCAGATCAATCTGCCACATCTCACGTTTTCAGCCCGAAAAATATGTTGCCAAGAATACAAATTCATCATTAGATTTGGTCATAAAGGGTTTAATGATAAAAAAATTACTGTGATCCCGATTATTTCATCTTGAAATAGTCCCCAACAGTGGCGTGGAAAATATAGTTCGTCACTAGTAATAAGATTTAGGGTTTCAACTACTTTTTAGCGACGAGTGACTATTTATCTATAGTCAAAATTGACTGTCCAAGTCCTAGATGCCTTCTGACAGAAATCAATAAAATTTATATTTGCAACATTTTACTTACTTTTTGAGTATATTTTTCTATAAATTATTTTTAAAAAAATCATTTTAGACTTCATCATTATTTCTTCAAAATCCGCGTAGATATTTAAGATTTGCATAAAATAAATCAGGCAACACCGTATTTTATTCTCTCCAAAAATTCGCATGAAATGAAAGAGGACAGCGTCAGCATTTCAGTCTTCGTCAAACTGCAACGAATTTGGAGACGTCAGTCCAGAATGAGTAAAATCCTGTGTGTGGTTTTTGTGGGGCTTTTGGCCCTGTTCGCCTTTGTAAAAGCCGGAGCTGAGGACGGGGCCAAAAAAGGACCCAAAGTTACTGATAAGGTAAGTGAACGTTTTATAGGTTAGATCGTTAGATTATTTGAAGTGTTCGGAGAGATATTCTTTTGTTTCAAGTGCTAGTTACTAGATTAAAAATCGACGAAGACCTCAAATTTTTCCAAATTTGTATCTTTTGAAAATGTTATTTCGAAATTTTTCCGTACAAAAAAATTATTCAATTATTTTTTTGTTGCTTTGCTCGCGTCATAAAATCTGAAATTGGCCAAGTCCAGGGCCAAACTTTATGTGATAAATGTTTTGCAGATTGAGCTAGATATTTTTTACCGGGAAAGATTTTACTTTTATGCGAAATATTTTCTGTTATTGTCCTTTTTGCTTTTTTTCCGAAATATAAGTATTTTTAAGACTTCATATATTAAGCAAAAATACCGCGATTTACTGTCAGTTTAAAAAACTGATGAGTCAATTTGTATTCATTTTAATATAATTTCAAAATTCAATCAAAATTTCAAAAATAAAAAAAAAAGTCGCGCTACTTTATTACTTTTCCCGCGCATGAGCAGATCATTCTTGCTGATTTGTCTACATGGTAGCGCTACAAAAATTGCTGTTGGTACATTTTATACTAACCTGAACTAACCTTTTTTGTTCCGGGCATTTTATTGGTACTGTATTGTTTGGCAAAAAGGAAATTTTTACAAACAACGTTGGTAGTCTCTTACAAGAATATGATATGTAAGCGGTTCTACGTATAACGATCTCTGTACATTTTTTAGTAGCGCGAATCCTTTCCTTATGGCAAATTTAATATAGTTACCAACTAGTCTAAGTTGACAATACCTGAGTGACAAATTAAGCCTGTTTTAAAGTTAAAACACGTTAGTGAATTATTGAAAAACTTTTGAAAGTAAATCCTCTAAAATTTTGAACCAGACAACATAAGAATATGAAGTAAAAAAACGAATTTCGTAAAATAAAATGATAGCAGATTGAAATGGAGCTGTCAAAAATGTCAGTAGTGTGCTCATCGCCACAGTAGTTTTGGTTAACAATGATATTTTCATTATTTTTTTTGTTGATAATCATGATACATGATACAAGTCAAATTAACGGCAAAAAAGTACTGTCATTGTTATTGTTGTGTAGTTGTTGACTACCATTAAAATATTTGTTCTTTCCCTGGATTATATTTATTTTGTATTACTTAACAACAGAGTAATATAGACCAAATCTTCAGTCAAATATTTAGGTATAAATATTGATCACAAAATTAACTTAAATTAGCACTCTAGAACTGTATGAAAAGAACCAAACAGTTTAGGAGTCTAATGTATAAAAATAAAGGGATATAAAGAAAAACAGCAGCTCGTAAATAGAAAGCAATATGCCGACGTCTGTTAGAATAAATGCTATATACGGTAATTGCAGTAAGCCAACACTGATAAAGCTTGAAACGATGAAAACAATAGTTTTTTGTAACGTTGAATTGTAATGGCTTTTTCTCGATGGAAATCCATTATAATTAAAGTAAAACATAAACACAAGTTTTTTGTTTAAGTTCCACTATATTTTGTAGATTAGAAAACACATAACGCGTTTAATGTTATATATTTTAAAAGAAGTTTCTAATATCTTACAAATTGTAATTTCTCAAATTTTTTTCATGAAAACAATTTTAGACTTAACTGTTTAAAACTATGATTCTCAGAATTCTCTATATTATTAGTAGATCAAATATAGAAAACTATAGAGCTTCCCAGAACTGATAACTTACAATGCGTAAGAAAAGTTTTTGGGTTAATATTATTAGAATAGAATTGGAAATTCAATGGACTTAAATTATTTTACGTATCGAAAATGTGTAGTATTTTTATACTCCAATATATTTCTGTACTTCTCAATTTTTCAAACGTACTTCAAGATATTTTCAAAGTATATGTTACTGCTCTTGTACTATTATTTTGAACTTTTATTTGATTATCTTTTATGAGATGTCTTATAGAGACAAGATTTAGATTTATTTATGCATGACGGTGGATAACTCAAATTTTTAACAAAATTAATACAATTACAAATATAACGTAGAGATTTATTATGGACACAAGGTGTCAATAGAATGGGAATTGGATTCTTGATCCATTTTTATTTTTCAACAAAAATCTAAGATAAAAATATTATAAATATACATTTTTGATGTTTGACAGACATAAACATATTTACTTATCTTTTCTTTCAGTTTAATTGATTGTCGTGACTCTTTTCAGTGTTTTTAAGTGTTAGAAATTACTATAAATGCAAAGTTTTCAATTAATATTAACAAAATGATGATTTAAAAACTTATTAGTATTAGTAAATATTGTTAGATATTGTTTACGTATTGAAAATAACAATAATAATAATTTAGGCAACCAAAAATTCATACTTTTATATAATCTAGAATTGACGTCCGATTTTCATGATACTTGTTTAAATACTACAGTTATAAAAGGATAACATGAAATCGGTATGTGTGTACTACCAAGAAATGGAATATCTACTGTTTATCAACACTTTTTCAAATATAAATAAAAATAATCACGTGATATTCAAGAGGATGGGTGGTGGTAAAAAGTCCTGTTTCATCACGTGAGGTGGGGGGGGGGGGGAGTGTAAAAATTCTGAAAAACCTATCACGAGATTTATGGACAGCCCTATTTAAAAAAACATCACTCCTGAAAGTGATGTCAATTTGAATCTTTAGATTTCTACCTTTGAAAAAAAAACAGTAATTGCCAGCAATAATTCCCTATTCTAGGGCAGGCTGTTATGGGCTACCGAAGTCTGACGTCACGTGCCTTTTAACCTCTCCAAAGAAATATATAATAGCCATAGATATAAAAGATTGCAGATTCAATAAAAGCAAGTTGGTTCACTATTAGAGATAGATCATTTTCACTATTTAATGCTAGTCAGATGACAGGATTATCCATTGATACTTGGAGTAAAATGCTTAGCAACGCCATCAGAAAGAGAGGTACTACTCATCGTAAACGCTTTGCCTCTTTAAGCGTGAGCCAACTTTCTTATATAAGATCCGCTGTCTCTATTCTCAACTTTTAACTTTTATGTCTTTGTAGAAAACTAAAACATAACCTCAATATATTTTAACTGTACGATTACAAGAAAAAATTACCTTTTGATATTTTGTGAATAAATTTCTTAAATTGGAAAAACGGCAAATTTTTCATACTGATATCACCCTTATTTGCAAAGAAATTAACAATAAACAAGAACTTCGTGCTAGGAACGATTTGTTTTGAAAGATTAAACGTCGCGTAACGTCAGGACTTAGCAGTCCACTGACACATAATCGGAAATAACCGTAGAAAACATTTTCAATTAGCACGTTCATACTATTGAAATCTCGGAATTAACGGACCCTCCTGTGATAATTTTGTGTCTGTAACGTTAGATTTACTTGAAATTTGCGAGACACATTCGACTTTCTAAACTTATTTAATAAAAAATTAGAAAATACTAAAAATAACGGGGATACCACTTATTTAACATTTCAATTATTTTTCCAACAAATAAAACGTTTTAGAAAAACGGTTCAATATACTGTTTTTTTTTTAATAACAAGTTATTTTTAACAACCAAAAATATAATAAATTTTTAAATATATACTATGACCGAACAATAGTATCGCAGAACTCCAGAAATTATAATCATTTGACATGAATTGGAAGGTGAATTTGTAACGTAATACTGGTATTTTATCTCTTTCTACTATCCGTTTCGTTCAACTACTTATGTAGATAAAAATTCGG
Organism: Diaprepes abbreviatus; assembly: GCA_034092305.1. Classification (NCBI taxonomy): domain Eukaryota; kingdom Metazoa; phylum Arthropoda; class Insecta; order Coleoptera; family Curculionidae; genus Diaprepes; species Diaprepes abbreviatus. The sequence goes on along the minus strand of JASJET010000296.1, from coordinate 554,829 downwards.
AAAGCTAAGCGAATTGCTTCTACCCTTGTTAGTTAAAGATAACCGATATATCTCGCGCACATTGACGGTAGTGAATTCAGGATTGCCATAAGTGAACTGGCCCCACAATGGCGAAGAACACAGTGCATAAATTCTCGTTTTTTCTACATGATCAGTCCAGTTACTTTATAATGTGCATGAGTAAAATTTATGTTGATCGATGATTTTGTTTCGTGACATAGGTGGCGCCAAGGGCATTAGCAAAAAAAAATTTAAAAACTAAATAATTTCTCTAAGATGATCGTGTAATTTAAGTGCGCCTTAATCCGTAACACAGACATAAATATTTTTAAGAAAATATTTTTTGTAAAAAAACCAAAAAATGTTTATAAACATCGAATAATACGTTTTAATTTAGGAAGACTAAAGGAAATACGCCTAATCATCGAGTTCATTCGACATATTTATTAAAAGTTGTACTCGTGCCAAGCAGGAACGTCACATTTTTTGATATTTCAATGTTAAGGACGTTAAGGAAACGAGAAAATAAAAATATCCATCAGTGTATTTAGGATGTTAAATCTAAATATGTATGACTGAAATCTTACCATAAAGTGGAAAATTTATAGTTATTAATAGATAAATTGCTTTAAAAAGAAAATATAAAATGAATATTGTTTATTAGGTATCAATTTGGCGCCGACTTGAAAAACTACAAGTAAAAATATAGATATAAAATTATTTTTCGCTTCTTTATACGGCTTTTCTTCCAGTAGATTCAATTATTTTTCATGAATTTTATTTTTAGTTTAATTGAATTGAGCAGTGAAAATTTTTGGATTACGAGAACCTCTAAATGCTAATTGTAAATGAAATTGGACACAACAAAAATTTTTGCATTTTGAATCTTCCATAATGAATTTTACGAAACTGAATTTAGATTCGTAGTTTATGATCTCGAAAATCTACAATACCAATTTTGAACAAAATAGAGAAATGTAAAATTTATAGTCTTCCATACTTAATTTTAAGAAAATTATAATTTCATAACCTACGCCTCGAAAGTCCTCCCATTATCAATTTTGGGAAGAAGTTAGAAATGTAAAATTTTACAAACGTCTAGGTACACTCAATAAGTATCGATTACAAAGCTTCGTGTTAGGGATGTACGATACTTTTAATAAGAGTGTCGATCGGTATCATAAGAAATGGTATCGATACAGAAAAAATCGTCATATATAAGAAAAAATAAAAAGGCATAAGAAATATATATATATATATATATATATATATATATATATATATATATATATATATATATATATATATATATATATATATACAGGGTGATTCAAAAATCGATCACGAAACTTAAGGGGGTGATTCTACTTGACAAAATAAGGGTAGAGCTTCATATAATTTTTTTTCAAAATGTCATTCGTTTTCGAGTTACAAGCCGTCCAAGTTCAAGTTTTTATTTTTTGTTTTTTGAATTACTCGCTTACAGGAAAACCGATTTGACTAATATTTGAAAGATAGGCTAAGTCTTCTGCGCTTCATCATTTTAGTAACAATTCACATTGATTGTTTGCCGCTAGAGGGCACTTTACCTACATTGAAAATTGTTTTTTTGTCATAATTTTTTAGTGTTGACAGCTACAGTAGTTTTTGGCATAATTTCTGAAAGACTGATGCCAGGCCTTTAAAAAAGGTGCTCTTTATTTACATCGCTAAACCCAACGGTTTAGACGTAAATCACCCTTAAAAATTAAGTGGTAAATTTACTTTTCTCATTTCATTACCACCAGCTACCAGGTAAATAGCTATCAAAGTATACTAGAGCTGTCAGTTTAACATCAAATAAATTCGCTTTTTAAACTATTTAATTTATAATCTTAAAATAACTAATAATGGCTAATCACCAATATTCAAATATCGAATATTGTGATATCCATTTTTGTTATGGAAAAGCAAATGGTAATGCAGAGTTGGCAAGAAGATATTATATGGAGAGTTATCCGGAAAGAAATATCCCTCATGCTCAAACATTTTCCAGTGTGCACAGGAGGCTTGCGTAATGTGGTTCCTTTAAAAGTTATAATGGAAATAGGGGAAGACCTAGAACTGCTAGAAACGTGCAACAAGAAGAAAGAGTGCTTGAAATTATTGAAGATAATCCAGGTATTAGTACTAGAAAAATTGGGAATGAAGTACGGCTCTGTCAGGCTAGTTCATGGAGGATACTAAGAGAAGAACAACTCTACCCGTTTCATTCAAAAAAGGTGCAGGCTCTTTATGACGATGATCGGCCGAGACGGTTGGAAATGTGCAATCAGATCCTAGCTAAGTATGAACACGATAATCGATTAATTGGCGTCATATTATTCACTGACGAAGCTGGTTTCACTCGTGATGGCATAACAAATCTACACAACATCCACACATATGCTTACGAGAACCCAAACAATGTGGTAGAAACGAAACATCAGCGTAGATTTTCACTAAATGTGTGGGCAGGGATAATAGGAGATTACCTTATTGGTCCTCATTTCTTTGATGGCCCATTAACTGGTGACGTATACTTAGATTTTATCCAAAATCGTCTCCCATTGTATCTGGAAGATGTGCCATTGGAAGTAAGGGCCAACATGGGGATCCTCCAAGACGGAGCTCCGCCCCACTTTAGTATACGTGTCCGACAGTATTTGAATGGACGAAGTGGACCATTGGCATGGGCAGCGAGGTCACCAGACCTTAATCCTATGGATTTTTTCTTTTGGGGTCATTTGAAACAATTGTTGTACGATATTCCAGTAATCAACGTCGAGGATCTTCGCTTCAGGATAATCGAAAAGTGCCAAATTATTAAAGAAACACCAGAAATTTTTCATCGAGTTAGGCGACATTTTTTGGAGTGTTAGGAAATGTATGGAAGAAAATGGGGGACATTTTGAGAATCTATTTTAGTTTGTTTAGTACTGTTTCATTAATTTTTATCAATTAAATGTATATCGCAATAATCCATAATATGAATATTTACTGATTAGCCATTATTAGTTATTTTAAGATTATAAATTAAATAGTTTAAAAAGCGAATTTATTTGATGTTAAACTGACAGCTCTAGTATACTTTGATAGCTATTTACCTGGTAGCTGGTGGTAATGAAATGAGAAAAGTAAATTTACCACTTAATTTTTAAGGGTGATTTACGTCTAAACCGTTGGGTTTAGCGATGTAAATAAAGAGCACCTTTTTTAAAGGCCTGGCATCAGTCTTTCAGAAATTATGCCAAAAACTACTGTAGCTGTCAACACTAAAAAATTATGACAAAAAAACAATTTTCAATGTAGGTAAAGTGCCCTCTAGCGGCAAACAATCAATGTGAATTGTTACTAAAATGATGAAGCGCAGAAGACTTAGCCTATCTTTCAAATATTAGTCAAATCGGTTTTCCTGTAAGCGAGTAATTCAAAAAACAAAAAATAAAAACTTGAACTTGGACGGCTTGTAACTCGAAAACGAATGACATTTTGAAAAAAAATTATATGAAGCTCTACCCTTATTTTGTCAAGTAGAATCACCCCCTTAAGTTTCGTGATCGATTTTTGAATCACCCTGTATATATATATATATATATATATATATATATATATATATATATATATATATATATATATATATATATATATATATATATATATATACAGTAGTGGAAAAATGTATGGAAACTTTTAATTATGTTCGTATTAATTAATATTGAATTTATCAAGAGCTTTTTACATTTCGCTAAAATGCAGAAATGCCACTGATATACATAATCATCGCGTTTAACAATCTAAAAAAAATGTTATTTATATTTTTTTTGCAATAAGGAATTTGTGGTTGGAAATAAATAAGGAAACTAATTATATTTTGATTTTAAAGTACTCAGTTTCAGTTCTACAGTGGAAATATCGTGTAAAAATATTAATTTATCATGCCATGTGATGTTAAACAAAAAATTGTGGATTTATTTAAAATGGGGAGAAAAAAGTCCTTGGTTGCAAAATATTTAAATATTTCTAAAAGTGCCGTACCGGAAATAATACAAAAATATGATAGTCATGGTGATGTAAGAAATGCGTCTAAGTCGGGAAGACCTCGTAAAACTACTTCTCGAATCGATAAAACTATTTTAAGGATCTCAAAACTTGACCTCAAAAAAACATCCAGACAAATAAAAAACGAAATCTCGGAGCAGTTTGGTGTTAAAGTGACAAGTAGAACGGTACGCAATCGTCTACTTGATGGATATTTTTATGAAAGATTTGCTGTTAAAAAGCCGCTTCTATCAAAGAAGAATAGGAAAGCCCGAATTGAGTTTGCTAGAGCTCATCCTCGTTAGTATACAAAAAAATGGAATATGGTGCGTTGGAGTGACGAAAGCAAATTTTCACAATTTGGATTTGATGGCAGGAAGTATGTAAGAAGACCGGTTGGCGCAAGATTCAAGGCAAAGTACCAAATTCCTACTGTGAAACATGGAGGAGGGAACATCATAGATCGAGAAAAACATCTCCAGACTGAGATAGAGTCCATCATTTAAGTGCAGGGTAAAATGGACCGATTTCAATATAAAGAAATATTAGAAAATACAATGCTACCATTTGCAGAAGAAGAGATGCCCTTACGGTGGATATTTCAACAGGATAATGATCCGAAGCATTCGTCTAAAATAGTAAAACAACGGTTTAGTGAGAAAAATATAACTGGACTTGAGTTGCCATCTGAATCCCCAGACTTAAACCCAATTGAACATCTTTGGGACGTCTTAGATTGCCGAATTTGAATGCATTCCTATATCAAAAATCAACAATTGTTTAATATCATTAAATTAAAGTGGGCGAAAATTCCTCCAGGAACTCTCCAAAAATAAGTTGACTCGACGCCTAGAAGATGTCAGGCAGTCTTAGATGCTAAAGGGTAATCTACAAAATCTAAAAAACTGTTAGTCGTATCTTTACAATACTTTTTTTGATGAAATTTTAAAAGTTTTCATAGTTATTCATAACTGTCATTTGAAAATTCCTTATAATTTAAAAATGTAAATCTCACGGAAAGTAATTGTCTTTAAAAGTTAACCAAATATTGCTTTACATTCCAATTATGCTTACGCTGCAATAATTTGCAGAAAGAAATACAACTAGTTTCCATAGTTTTTTCCACTACTGTGTTTGCAGATACAAGAGTTTTACAGCCGGATTCACTAACATGGTTTAATTTTAAAACCATTTTAAATTGACAGCATGACTCCAAATTGAATTAGTACTTCTATACAAGCAGTTGTTTCCTTACTGTCCTAAATTCTGCTTCAGGGAATTCATTTGAAATTTTATTAGACAAATACATTTTTTTGAATTTTTTTTGGCTAAAACAGTATTTTTCTGCAACTAAACATTATGGTGCACATTCACCATTCATAGAATCACCAAAAAGATTGGTATAGTTAAACATTGTAATAAAAGGTGAGAATATCTAGATAAAGAAATGTTACGATTTTAAAGCTCAGAAATTGCTTAAATATTATTATTGCAAAGTTCCTTATTATATTTACTTTTTGCATGTCTACACCATGTAAGGGTAATATTGTTTTTTAGTCGATTCTTTTTTGCACAGGTATGGTTTGATATTACCATAGACGGTGAGCCGGCTGGCCGCATCGAAATTGGTCTCTTTGGAAAAACCGTTCCTAAAACCGTAGAAAACTTTAAACAGTTGGCACAGAAACCCGTCGGTGAAGGTTACAAAGGTTCCAAATTCCACAGGGTGATTAAAGACTTCATGTTACAAGGTGGCGATTTCACTAAAGGAGACGGAACTGGAGGTAAGAACATACGGCAAGAAAACAAGTCAAGATTATTTTACTCTTATTGTGTAATATTATTTTACTTACTTACTCTTTACTCATTTTCTAATATTATTTTGACAGGTCGCTCAATCTATGGCGAACGATTCGCCGATGAAAACTTCAAACTAAAGCACTACGGTGCCGGATGGCTCTCTATGGCCAACGCTGGAAAAGACACTAACGGATCTCAATTCTTCATTACCACGAAACAGACCAGTTGGTTGGATGGCCGCCATGTTGTTTTCGGTAAAGTTTTGAAAGGAATGGATGTTGTTAGGAAGGTTGAAAGCAACAAGACTGATGGCAGGTCAGTAAAATTTGTGATTAAATCGCATTTGCACTTAAAGATGGTGTTAAATTTTTATGTTTTTAATTTAATTATATTATTTTTAATTACAGAGACAAACCAATAAAAGAAGTAGTTATCGCTGACAGTGGTGCTGAATCAGTTTCCGAGCCATTCAGTGTATCGAAAGAAGACGCCAGAGACTAACCTCAAATTTTTTTTCTATTATTTTTACATGCTTTTTTGTGTCATTTGTGATCATCACAATTTAAAACTAAGTCACTCTCATTACCTTATTAAGAAAGTTGTGAAAACTTTTTTTTTCGTTTTTTGTACAACAACATTGTGATAAATCTTAATAGACATTTTTTACAATTGTTGTATTTTATTTATACAGGGTGGAAAAAAAAACGTAACTTATTTCTAGCATAGGAAGCACTTATTATAAAAATAATTCATGTAAACATTATCTGGAAAAGCTTTTTGGGTAAGCTATGGACTTTTAAAAGCAAAAACACTGGCGAAAAAAATTGTCAAATATTTGTTATTATTGCTATTCCTTGAAAATGATTTTAAATTAGTACCATAGACTATTATATGAGCTGGTGGTATCCATCTAGTAGACGCATATATATGTGTATCATTGAATATTCAAAATTTAATCTCTTTAAGACCAGTGAAAAGATGCTATTTTTGTACAAACACAATATGTTTTGATTCAGATACAGTGATAAAATTTTTAGTGTCCACTGGAAATTTTTCTGCCTTGTGCAGTTTATTAAGCATTTTTTAGCGAATATTTATTAATAATGCGTTGATTTGTTTTTTTATTCTTTTTCCAATTCATTTAAAAATGTTCTACGGAATTCGAATTGTGAGATTGGGTAGGAGAATACTGTTGCTGAGAAACAATAAAAAAGATCCACTTTCTTTTTTATTTTAAAATTTTTGCCTGCTTGGTGCTTCGAATCAAAATTCATTTTGTAAATATTTGTCGAAACACCGTGCCATGATCCATTGTTGAGAGCTGGATCCGCCAAATGTTCATGCAATATATTATATACGAGGTGTGGCTATAAAACAAAAGTACTGATGCTTCTACAGAAGAAGTACGCAAGTGCCAAAGGCGAACGACCCACAGCTATGTAGCTTGAACCCTTTCCCCTTGAATGTGGCACTTGTTTCTGTAGAAAAATCGATCTGGTCGTAGCCTTCGATTGTTTAAGAGCTTTTTTTTTCGTGTTACGGGAAAAATTGTAAGTGTAATAATAAAGCAACGAATTGTAGCAAAATTTCACATAAAACTTGTAAAAACCGCTAACGAAACTTATCTTTTATTAAAAGAAGTGTATGGCAATGAATGTTTATCACGTGCGCGAATTTTTGAGTGGTTTAAGCGTTTCCAGGATGGTCGAAAAGAGTTGAAGATAATTCACGCCAGGGTCGTCCATTTCAAAAACGGATGAAAATATTTAAAAATTAGGTAATCTGATTTGATCTAACCTTTGATTAATTATTCGTGCAGTTGCCGGAACTGTAAAAATTGGTAAATTATGAGTAAGGCAAATTTTACATAACAATTTTAACATGAAAAAAATGTGAGCGAAAATGGTGTCTAAAGTTTTCACAATCGAACAAAAAGACGCTCGTGAAAATGTTTGTACTGACTTTGAATGCCATTGAAAATAACCTGAACTTGTTGAAAAGAGTGATAGCATGTGACGAATCCATGCATTGAAAGGGCCCAACTTCACCGAGAGCTCAAAAAATAAAAAAGGTCGAACTAGCAAATCAAGATTCAAAGCAATGTTCATGTGATTGTGTATCTTCACTGGGATCCTGAAGGTCAAACAATTAATCAATATAATTACCTCTCAAGATAGACCTTTAGTTTTTGTTTAACTCTGAAAGAATAAGAAAAAAATCACCCAAATTGTGGAAGAATAAGTCATAGGTTTTCCAAGATCAAATTTACATTAAAGGGAACAATATTTCAGTCCGCTAAAGCTATAAAAGAAAAAATGTCACGAGTCATGAAGGAGCTCATAGAAGAAGACTTCCAGCACTGTTTCAAACAATGGAAAATTCGCATGGAGCGGAGTGGGGATAGAAGTCGAGTGTATGGTGATCACTCGATATGTATAAATTTAAAGTAAAATGTTTTGCAGCAATGATCTCGTTATTTTATAGCTACACCTTGTACACTGATTTTTCTAATGTCGACGGTATGCCACATTTAGTTCACGCACAGCATCGATGTTTTTTTGCACTACAACCGATTTTGAACGACTTTCACGCGACTCGTCCGTGAGCGATTTCACTAAACCAATCATATAAAGTAGTTTTGTAGGTGCTTCAATGCCATATAAAGAATTAAATTCACAGATGCATTCTTGTCGAGATAAACCATATAAATAGATTGAAAAAGAATCGCATGAACATTTTCCAGAGTTATTTCCATTTTTTGATCAAGATGATATCGCTCTACTTTGGTCTGACAGTGTATAATGGGCATAAAAAAAAATACTCTAAAAAAACACAATATTACAATATAATTGTTTAATAATAAATAATGTAAAAAATCATATTTTATTTTCTATATAATTAACAAAATATCTTGTTTTTAACACAATTGATCACTTAAATTTAAAATTTTACACAAATCTTAAATATTTTTTTTGCACATAATATATAACTTGCTTGGAATTATGAACCAGTAAATAAATAAAATTACAAAATTACAGGAAATAACAGTCTAATAAACATTTATATCCTAATGTATAGCACTGTACTGTAGAATACTATAATAACAATATTACTCAATAGCCATAAAGTAGCCCACAATAGACGAATTAATCCACACTGATTACATCTGAAAGAAAAACGAACTATTAAAAGGAATGCTACATCTCGATATTATGGTAGTCGATTTTATTGCGTCATTAATGAACATAGACGTTTGTTTGTTAAAAAAATGTGCATAAGCTGTAAAAGGTCAAAATCTTAATTATAACTTAAATAGAGCTGGAAATGTTTTATTTTTTTATCTTAAAAAAAGGGGTAGATTTATGAGTTTATATGGGAAAGATAAATAAAAAAAAAGACCGAGTGCAGAACATGCTTTATGTTAGAATCAGTAGTTATGTTATTTTTCCTTGTTTAACTTACAAACGATTATTGAAGATCATATTCAAAACAGTTTTTTCCTCTAATCGTTATCAAGGATATAAGAAATTCGCTTCACTGTACACACCTTAATGATTATACGTTACGAAATAAAGGTTGCTAAAGATTCAGGCATGGATTCGCTGCCTTACTGTACATTAGCCCCCCCCCCTTCCTTAAAGAGCTTCGAATTCAAAAAATATAATGAAGAATGTAACAGTGTGTAACATCACGGAATTAATTGCTTTTTTAATATCATAGGGTTCACTGGTTTCTCATTTGTGAGTGATCGGGATTATTCTCTAAATGAACACAACAATAATCCGTGTACACAAAGATCAAACAACTCATAATATATCTTGGTATAATGAGAACCTGAAGTTTTTTCGAGAATAATTGAACTTTTTATATGACTTTTATCGTCAAAATCCTACTGATGGAAATAAAGAGCTTTATACAAATTTTAGAAGCTTTTATAGAAACAAAATTGCCCAATGTAAAAAAGATGCTAATGAAAAATATATACATTCCAAGACCAACAATGTTCGGGCCATGTGGGATGTGGTTAACAATTTTCGACCTCTAAAGAAGAGAGTGGCTTATTCTGATGTATTGGATGCTGATAAGAAGAATAATTTTTTTATGCATCAACCACACGAGCTTATAAAGAATATAAAACAATCGAAAACTTCACCTACTCACTTTCTTTCCGAGTGTGCATTCCAATTTGATTTCCGGGATATTACCCCGAATCAGATTAGGGATGCCATAGATAGTCTCAAAAGCTCACACAGTGGGGATATATATAACATTAATGTCAGAATGGTTAAGTCTATCAAAAACCTAATTATATCCCCACTAACAATATTATTTAATAAATGTGCCAGGACTGGTTAAATTCCTGACTCTTTTAAAAAATTTAAAGTTATTCCTGTTCATAAGACAGGTTCTATTGATGATTGTCAGAATTATAGCCCCATAAGCATTATTCCGGTAGTCTCAAAGATTTTTAACATTATCCTATCAAAACAAATTTACGGTTATATGGAAATCTTTAATATTTTTGACCCTTCTCAGTTTAGTTTTTAGGCGGGAAGGGGCACTGAATTGGCTGTCCTTGATTTGGCGAGCACTATTCTGTCTGAATTTGAGAGTGGTGGCTTCGCTGGGATCTCAGCAAGGCTTTCGATTGCATTTCGCATGACATTCTTCTAACAAAATTGAAACACAATGGTTTTGGTTCTTCACGTCTCTCTCTAATTAAATCTTATTTAAAAAAACAGATTTTAATGGCTTTATTAAAATGATAATCTTTCAGAGACCGGTGCAGTGAGCATCAGAGTGCCACAGGGCTCAGTGTTGAGAATTGTCCTGTTCATAATATATATAAACGATCTTCTTCAGGGATTGTGTTGTATGCTGACGACACAACTTTGGCTAATAGGCACCCTGATTTAACGAACCTTCAGCTTGAGATGCGGATGGGGCCTCAATGCTAAAAAAACTAAAAATGTCATATTTACTCGAAACAGCCGATTGGTAATTGGCAGACTGCTAAATTCTTGGGATTGCATTTGGATCAAAAATTGTTATGAAATGAACACGTTTAGATTGTGTCTAATAAAATTTCAAAAAATTTGTTTCTTTTGGGAAATTCGGTGCAAGTTGCAAATCATGAAACTTGGTCTGCATTTTCCCTTATATTTATGTGTCTATTGTGGATCCATAAAAGACGGGAATAATTTGCACTGCATAGTGATATTCATCATTAGAATACAAGACATGCTTTACTCATGGCACCTGACTTTGTAAGTCTGACTAAGAGTTGATATTTTGTCAATTATTGTGCTCCTCGATTTTACAACAAGCTTCCTTTGCATCTAAAGAGCCCATCATTTGGTCTGTTTAAAAGCAAAGTTAAAAATATTCTTATGCAGAATAGCTTTTATTCGCTCGACGATTTTATGAATGCAGACTTAGCACCTTATTGAAATATGTTGATGTGATTGGGAATTGATATTTTAATGTTTTTTGAAAACTACCCGTTTGATGCATCTTTTAACTCATAAGTTTATCAGTGTGGTTATTGTTGTATCTTGTAGGAATTTTTATTTTTATATGTTTATTTTGACGTGTGTAAAATTGTAATAATTGTGACACAAATAAATATCTATCCATCTATCAGTGTTACGAAAATGCGGTCACACCAATTTAATAATAAATGTGATAAGTCTAACGAAATTATTAATTTCCGTATACAAGAAGCCAACACATACAGGACAATATCTCAACCATGGACCTAATTATTCTGTTGTAACACAAGGATGAAGTATACGCAATTTTTAGCAAACATTAAATCCGATTTACAACTGAATGATTAACCTCTAAAATTAATTGACAATATTATAACTAATCTTAGAACAAACCACTCGACAGAAACACATTCCTTATTCACAATTCAGTATTAAAGGGAAGCTCAGAGAAAATAAGATGAAATGCCAACAGTTACAAAGTAAAAACCGCCTTCAAATAGGGAAATATACTTGGAGCTCAAGCTTTTACTGGAAGTTAGAATTAAGGGGCATAGGAAGAAACGTCTAGATCTGGTATTGCAGGACATGCATAGGATAAACATCACATAAAATGGTCTGAAGCCGCAGCAAATATATGAAACCGAACATAAAATAGAGAAAATTTATAAAAATAGCTTGCATTAAAAATAACAATGGAATCTTTAGTAAACCCAGTGTTGAGAAACCTAATTTTCGATAACCATTACTTTGAAGTGTGTATAGTGAAACGGAAATTCCTATAAGCCTTAAGACAAAACATTCAGTTTATATATACTGATAACGATTCGGTATACAGGGTGATTCAAAAATCGATCACGAAACTTAAGGGGGTGATTCTACTTGACAAAATAAGGGTAGAGCTTCATATAATTTTTTTTCAAAATGTCATTCGTTTTCAAGTTACAAGCCGTCCACGTTCAAGTTTTTATTTTTTGTTTTTTGAATTACTCGCTTACAGGAAAACCGATTTGACTAATATTTGAAAGATAGGCTAAGTCTTCTGCGCTTCATCATTTTAGTAACAATTCACATTGATTGTTTGCCGCTAGAGGGCACTTTACCTACATTGAAAATTGTTTTTTTGTCATAATTTTTTAGTGTTGACAGCTACAGTAGTTTTTGGCATAATTTCTGAAAGACTGATGCCAGGCCTTTAAAAAAGGTGCTCTTTATTTACATCGCTAAACCCAACGGTTTAGACGTAAATCACCCTTAAAAATTAAGTGGTAAATTTACTTTTCTCATTTCATTACCACCAGCTACCAGGTAAATAGCTATCAAAGTATACTAGAGCTGTCAGTTTAACATCAAATAAATTCGCTTTTTAAACTATTTAATTTATAATCTTAAAATAACTAATAATGGCTAATCACCAATATTCAAATATCGAATATTGTGATATCCATTTTTGTTATGGAAAAGCAAATGGTAATGCAGAGTTGGCAAGAAGATATTATATGGAGAGTTATCCGGAAAGAAATATCCCTCATGCTCAAACATTTTCCAGTGTGCACAGGAGGCTTGCGGAATATGGTTCCTTTAAAAGTTATAATGGAAATAGGGGAAGACCTAGAACTGCTAGAAACGTGCAACAAGAAGAAAGAGTGCTTGAAATTATTGAAGATAATCCAGGTATTAGTACTAGAAAAATTGGGAATGAAGTGCGGCTCTGTCAGGCTAGTTCATGGAGGATACTAAGAGAAGAACAACTCTACCCGTTTCATTCAAAAAAGGTGCAGGCTCTTTATGACGATGATCGGCCGAGACGGTTGGAAATGTGCAATCAGATCCTAGCTAAGTATGAACACGATAATCGATTAATTGGCGTCATATTATTCACTGACGAAGCTGGTTTCACTCGTGATGGCATAACAAATCTACACAACATCCACACATATGCTTACGAGAACCCAAACAATGTGGTAGAAACGAAACATCAGCGTAGATTTTCACTAAATGTGTGGGCAGGGATAATAGGAGATTACCTTATTGGTCCTCATTTCTTTGATGGCCCATTAACTGGTGACGTATACTTAGATTTTATCCAAAATCGTCTCCCATTGTATCTGGAAGATGTGCCATTGGAAGTAAGGGCCAACATGTGGATCCTCCAAGACGGAGCTCCGCCCCACTTTAGTATACGTGTCCGACAGTATTTGAATACAACGTATCCTGAGCGATGGATAGGACGAAGTGGACCATTGGCATGGGCAGCGAGGTCACCAGACCTTAATCCTATGGATTTTTTCTTTTGGGGTCATTTGAAACAATTGGTGTACGATATTCCAGTAATCAACGTCGAGGATCTACGCTTCAGGATAATCGAAAAGTGCCAAATTATTAAAGAAACCAGAAATTTTTCATCGAGTTAGGCGACATTTTTTGAAGAGTGTTAGGAAATGTATGGAAGAAAATGGGGGACATTTTGAGAATCTTTTTTAGTTTGTTTAGTACTGTTTCATTAATTTTTATCAATTAAATGTATATCGCAATAATCCATAATATGAATATTTACTGATTAGCCATTATTAGTTATTTTAAGATTATAAATTAAATAGTTTAAAAAGCGAATTTATTTGATGTTAAACTGACAGCTCTAGTATACTTTGATAGCTATTTACCTGGTAGCTGGTGGTAATGAAATGAGAAAAGTAAATTTACCACTTAATTTTTAAGGGTGATTTACGTCTAAACCGTTGGGTTTAGCGATGTAAATAAAGAGCACTTTTTTTAAAGGCCTGGCATCAGTCTTTCAGAAATTATGCCAAAAACTACTGTAGCTGTCAACACTAAAAAATTATGACAAAAAAAAAAACAATTTTCAATGTAGGTAAAGTGCCCTCTAGCGGCAAACAATCAATGTGAATTGTTACTAAAATGATGAAGCGCAGAAGACTTAGCCTATCTTTCAAATATTAGTCAAATCGGTTTTCCTGTAAGCGAGTAATTCAAAAAACAAAAAATAAAAACTTGAACTTGGACGGCTTGTAACTCGAAAACGAATGACATTTTGAAAAAAAAATTATATGAAGCTCTACCCTTATTTTGTCAAGTAGAATCACCCCCTTAAGTTTCGTGATCGATTTTTGAATCACCCTGTATAATCTAATCGAAACATCGCACTACTGTTGAAAGATCAAAAGCAACTTTGAAGGCTTATAAAGGGTGTCTCGATTAGAATTTTAATTTCAAAGTGTTCGTCCGTGTCGAGTTAGCTATAAGTAAATTTGGTAGTTTCTTAATTGAAACATGGACATTTGCAAAGATGCCGCGTTACAGCTTGCAAGAACGTTTAAGATTAATGAAAACTCAATACAAAAATTGGGCATATTTAATGCTAACGATCAGCATTCGCGTCCGCTATTGAAAGTTTAATCGAGAAATTTGAGCGGATTTATAAAATTAGAAATTTAAAACATCTATAAGCTTACCTTTTTCAGCACCTTTTCCTAAATAATTAATACTAACTCCCTTCTTCTTTAAAGTATTGACCATATCTTGAGAAAGCGATCCACCTGACGTGTTGCCACACTCTTCATCGTTCGAGAGATCTATGGAAGTGCCACTATTGTTGTGATGTCTAGAAAAAAATATGACATCTATATTGACTGGTCAAAATACATTTAAAATATTTGTTTACAAAAAAATTAAAATCAAATTACGTTAACCAAAGTCTGGAAAACCGACTGGTCACTCACCTTTTTCTTACCCTGTTTTCTTTATTCGACTTGGAGACTGGAAACGAGATTGGAAGAGAGGGTGAAGAGTGACTTCTCGAAGGTGTATTATTATTCTGAAAATATTTGAATTAAAATGTGTGTAAAGTTCATTTAGTGAAAGAATACCCGTGCATCATCAATCTACGAATATATCAAAGACAGTTTTAAGATCTGTTCATCTTAATTTGTCTATACAAAAAAATCTGGAAAATAAAACATAATTCTTTTAATCCAAGACATACGTCGCAAAAAATCTGACATTATGGGTAAACCAGGATAGAAAGAGACGATCAAAGCAAACGAGTCATTGCATTGTATGATTACAAACTTTTTTTGTTTATTTAGTTAAAAAATTATTTTATTAACAGATATCGTTCTAATTTTATTCAGGTTGTTTTATATAAAAACTGTTAATTATTATTTTATAATTTATTACCGGTAAATATGAATTGTTTTTATAAAAAACCTATACCTAAACACATAAATATGTCTAACCTTAAAATCTGTCACCGGTGTAAATTCCTGACATTCCATATGTAATTTTAAGACATCTTTCAAACTATTCTAATGAATTGTAATAACCAGACATTAAAAATTAGAATAGAGTAATGAGATTCGATTTGTCCTTTTATATAATGCATGGTGAAATAAACACAACAGCTTGTGCTTAATTTGTGCGAATATTTCGATTTGAAGAAGAAAAATGGTGGTCCTGTAAAATCTGTTTCATCTGCCCAAGAAGTAAAAATATAATTTTAATTTTGGAAATAAATATTTTCAATCAGGTATCATTATTTCTAGAAAGTAACTAATGCTTTTAAAATTTTAGTGAAAACCCTATATGATATCAGGAAAAGGAAGGAAAATTATTCAATTATTTCCTCTTCTAGAAAAAATAGACCTAGTCGAAAAGAAAAAAACCATAGATCTATCAAAAGGAACCACAATGAACGTTCGAAATACTCTCTACAAAAGGTGCCAAGAATATAAGAGTATAATCTCTGTTATAATATAAGATAACCTTGAAAGTAGTATTACTGGTCTATATTTAATATTCTTATGTTTTTCTTTAGAAAAGCATGTTACTCTAAAAAGCTTAAACACTGAATTCACCAATAAAGAGATTATGTCTCTGGATAAATCATTTTTAAGTATTCTGCTTAAGGAGTTGGGATTCAAATACAAAAAGAATGACACAGAAGAATATTAATTGACAGAACATGCATTGCTTCTGTAAGAGCTCGTTTTCTTCGAAGGTATATGGAAAATCTCAATAGTTTTATTCAAGAAAAGTAGTTTGAAACTTGGATTTTCTCTAAAGAAAGCAAGCTTACTGTTTGCCTTCAAATCTTTGACTTTAAATTATCTTGGCGACACGTACAAATAAAGGTTGCCAATTTTTTTTGGTTTAAATTTAATATTGATAAATCATAACTCCTACACTCCGAGGGTCTAATTATTTTAAGTTTGGATTATCACCTAATTATAGCCGGACAGATTTGGGAAGAAATGATATGAACATATTTAGAGCTCTTCATAACCAAGTTATTTTTCTTGACTTTAATTATAATTGAAGATCAATGGCATACAAGGTTACGTTAAAAAATTGTATACTTCAAAAAGTACCTGACAATGCTTTGAGATTTTAAAATAATGCATTTTTAATCTGTGAATTTTTTATTGCTTACTCTGGACCTAATATGATTTTATTTCCGAGGCTTGATTAGTGTAAGGTTTCATTTTTCCGTTTTCCTGATAGTTAATCCGCATATACAGGGTGATTCTCCGGGAACTTTATGGATCGATTGTGGAAAAACTATAATTAGGAAGAATCTGAAAATTTAACCATGTACTAACGGGCATGGAGGACAGCCGGCTAAAATATTTTCAAGATGGCGGCATTTCCAGTTATACCAGAAGTAGATATGAACTTGCTTATTTTAAATATATATATATTATTACATTTTTGATTTATACGTAATATTCTAAACATATTTCATATGTAATGTTCTATACTTAAGTTTCACCATTTTGGACATATTTAAGTTTTTATGTCGAAAATTACGTTTGCGGACCAAAACTTAACTATAAATTTTTCCGATAAAGAAGTCTTTATTATTTCATTTGGGTTCATTTTCTTGTAGACGAAGATCGACTTTAGTAGTCTTTTTATGATATTTTGAAAATTATTAGTACAGAGGTGTCAAAAAAGAAGAATAAAAATTATATTGAAAAAAACGTCAAAACTCAATTTTTTTTTCAAATAGAAAGCACCTATTTTTATAATTTTATCATATTAAGCACTAAAAATAAGGGCAGCTTTGTATAAGGTTTTCTATTCCAAAAATTTGTAGTTTTCAAAATATTGTACACTTTACAAGAAAACTAACCCAAATTAAATAATGAATACTTTCTTATAGGAAAAATTTATAGTCCGCAAATGTCATTTTTGACATAAAAATTTAAATCTGTCCAAAACGGTGAGACTTAAGTATAGAGCATTATACGTGAAATATGTCTAGAATTCTACATAGAAGTCAAAAATGCAATAATACATAGGGTGTTCTATTTAAAATATGCAAGTTGACATCTACTTCCGGTATAAGTGGAAGTGTCGCCATCTTGAAAATATTTTAGCCGGGTGTCCCCCATGCGCGTTAATACACTGTATAATTTTCAGATTCTTCCTAATTCTAGTTTTCTCACAGTCGATCGATAAAGTTCCCGGAGAATCACTCTAACGGAATTTCTAATATACTATTTAGTTCCGTTTTTCGGTGGAATAGGCACGTCTTTATGAATATAAAGGTTGTATCGATTAATAAATTTTGATTAAAATTAAATATTGTTCGTCTGCAAATTTTAAACGAAGCTCTCTACCTAACCTTATGAATAATTATAATTTTAAAAAAGCTAATTTCCCTGATTTATATAATGCTTTATTGAATATAGATTGGAATTTTTTAGACCAAGAAAACTCTATTGAGAAACTATGTGATATTTTTTACAAAAAATTATATGATACGTTGGATGTTTACGTAGCTAAATATAAAAAGATTCCGAAACGAAATTATCCACCTTGGTTTTCTCGTCATATTATACACTGCATTAAACAAAAGAATGAATCTCATAAAAAATATAAAACTTCTGGAAGTTTGCTTCATTTGGAAAATTTTAAATCACTAAGAAGTAAAATAAAAAAAGACATATCTGTCTCATACAAAACATATATTCGGGGGGTGGAGGATAATATTAAAAGGGATCCTAAACAGTTTTGGAATTTTATTAAATCGAAAAAGGAGCTACAGGGTATTCCAAATAGTATGTCTTTTAATAATAAAGAAATTAATACTTTATCTGATATTTTAAATGCTTTTGCGGAATTCTTTAAGCAATCCTTTTCTTCGGCCAGTCCGGTATCCGTGGATGATTCATGTTCCGTAGATTCCATCTTGCCAATTGTTCATGTATCTGATTTCACTGAATGTGAAATAGTTAATGCTATAAAGAAGCTTAAACCTAAATTTACTACTGGTCCGGATTTAATCCCAGCTTTTCTAATACGAGACTGCAGATTCGTCCTAGCTAAACCACTTAAAATACTGTATAATAGGTGTTTAAAATTAAACAGTTTTCCTTCCATATGGAAATCTTCCAAGGTTTGTCCTGTTTTTAAGAAAGGGGATAGATCTGAAGTTTGTAATTATAGACCGGTGTCTATTATATGCAATTTTTCTAAAATATTTGAATTTTTACTTCATGATTCTATTTTTTCATTAATTAAAAATTTAATTACTCCATCTCAACATGGCTTCTTTAAGGGTAGGTCGACGACAACTAATCTCATGATTATGACTCAGGATATAGCTGAGGCTATTGATCATGGTTGTCAGATGGATGTTGTTTATTTGGACTTCACAAAGGCAATTGATCGTTTGGACCACTCCATCTTACTTAAGAAATTGTCGTCATTTGGATTTTCAGATTCATTAATAAAGTTATTTAAATCATATCTCCATAATCGTATTCAGTATGTTGAAATTCGAGGTTCTCGCTCAGTGAAATATATTTCAAGTTCTGGTGTGCCGCAGGGATCAGTATTGGGACCTTTATTTTTTAATATTTTTATTAATGATATTGTTTCTGTTGTTGACACAGATATTTTATTATATGCCGATGATATTAAGCTATATAAGAGAATAAATTGCTTACAGGACTGTATGGAGCTTCAATCGAACCTGGAACATGTTAGCAATTGGTGTTCTGAAAATTATCTGCAGCTCAACGTGGAGAAGTGTAGTGTTATGACTTTCACTTCGAAATTTTCTTCATTTCGGTATGAATATTCGTTGAATACCGTGCTACTCTCGCGGGCAGATCTTTTTAAAGATCTCGGAGTCACTTACGATCCCAAGCTTTCATTTTCCTTTCATATGAATAATATCGTTT
Organism: Diaprepes abbreviatus; assembly: GCA_034092305.1. Taxonomy (NCBI): domain Eukaryota; kingdom Metazoa; phylum Arthropoda; class Insecta; order Coleoptera; family Curculionidae; genus Diaprepes; species Diaprepes abbreviatus. The sequence continues at coordinate 535,271 of JASJET010000296.1, read as the reverse complement.
CTGAGGCCTCAAGGGTTTATCTTGCGTTGTACTCGCGATTTTAATAACACTGACGTCATCAAATTACTCTATTTCTCGTATGTGCGGTCTAAACTAGAATACGCATCAGTTGTGTGGTCCCCAGGCTACAATACCCACATCAATACTTTGGAGAGGGTACAAAGAAGGTTTTTGAAATACCTCAATCTTAAGAGCTTTGGGGTTTATCCTACGCAAGGTTTTTCACATGAACTATTGCTTCAGAAATTCAACTTTTCATCTTTAAAGGTACGGCGAGATTTTTTCTTACTAACAATTCTTTATAAGATACTTAACAATTTTATTGACTGTCCTAATATTTTAGCTAGGATAAACTTAAGTATCCCTCGTATAAATTGCCGAAATTTTAACGTATTTTATCTCAGAACTCCTAGAACTAACGTGCTCAAATTTTCGCCTCTATATTCCATGTGCGACATTTATAACAAGAGTAATAGCTTTGACATATTCAGCTCATCTCTAGGAACTGTCTGCCGGATTTTGGCACATTGACCTTGGCATTTCTTCTTTTTTTTTTTCTTTTTCTCATCCTTAATTGATTTATATGTTCACCTTTGTATATGAAAGTAGATAGCATAGCATTGTATTATACATTTAGTGTTAGAATTAATTATTTTAGTTGAATTTTTATTTGTATTTAAATTGATATATATTTTTGTCGTTTGATTCGAATTTAAAATTGTTCGTTTACGTATTATTTGTGTAATCACTGCCTTGTAGTTGGGTCTCAAGACCTGTAGGGCAGTTATTGTAAATAAATAAATAAATAAATAAATTAAGGTCAGAAAAATATTATTGATGACGCATGGGTACTTTTTCACTAGAACACTTGTAGCTCACTTTTTACATATTTTAAGTCGTGAAATATCAAATTACTATATTACAATACCTTTTTGGCTTGATAAGTCCTTATATTGGTACCGTTGTTAAAACTCCCCTGTGGAGCTGCTGGTATTTTTTTGGTTGTTATGCCAGTAAGCTTATTCAAATTGGCCGCCTGAAAATTAAAACAAAAGTCCAAGGTATGAAGCCCATTTTGGCATACTTAAAACTAGCAACTTAAAAATATGTTTTTTGTACTTACCATTCTTTTCTGTAAAAGACTTTTACTGTGTAGGGGAGCTAGTAAACTGACGGTAGATTTTTTATTCAATCGAAGAGGACCAGAGTTTTGTAAACCATTCCCCTTTTGAGATATTACAATCTGAAACAAGACAATAAGGTCTTAGTAGCATTCTAGTCGTAAGAAAGGTTTTAAATTACCTTTTTGGATCCTGGCAAAACGGGTACAATTCTAGATACATTTCCACCGGCAGCTGAAGAGGACTTCAAATTTGCGACACCTTTGGGACTTACAGTGATTACCTTGTTTTTGTTTATTCTTCCCACAGGGTTTATTCTTACATTACCCTCAGCCCCACTAATAATCCTAGGGAAACTTCCGTTATTCTGTTTAGCGATTGATTTGGAACTAATTATTTTTTGGGCCGTTCCGGAACTGTTCCCATTAGTCTGCGCCATACTAGCTCCAATATTACTGGATATAACGACTCTGGAAGTGGGAATAAATCCGTTCGATCCGATAGCTGAGGTTGGAAGTGTACCGATAAGACGCACATTTGGTAGAGGTATCGAGTTCTGGGATGTAGAAGGGATTGTTGATGGTACCGTAACACCTATAAAATTTTGAAATAAAAAATAAACTCATTTTGTTGACTTAAAGCCGATAAACACTTACTTATAACTTTATCCTGTGCTTTTTGATAAGTTCTTGTGATATTTGACAGGTTTCTAGCTGCGTTCAGTCCAGTCACATTTGTTGTGCTCGTTCCACCCAACAAAGGCGCGAATGTGGGTTTCGGCCCTACTTTGACAAGAACTCGAGGTGAAAGAGAATTGGATACAGTAGTAATTGCCCCTACTTTATTATTTAAAGTAGAAGGGGCGTTGGTATTAAGTGTCCCCCCAATATTGGTATTAACTAGGGCCCCTAAAAAATTTAAAAAAAGATACTAGTAACAACGTTCTATGAAAGCAAGATTGGGTTGAGTTTAATTTTTTTTTAAATAAAAAATCTGATCTGATTAAAAAAAAATCATGATTAATTTGATTTTTTTTAGATTTCCACATAAAAACTCATGGGGAGCAAATCGAGAGGATTTAGTCATATTTATAAAATGTACTTTATTACTGAGTATAAATACCCATATTAAAAAATAATTTTTTAAATATTTTAATTACTTATATATTTATATTTATTTTACTAAACTTATATTTTTCAAGTAGGTAGATCAGTATATTTTTATTCTTATTAAGAAAAATTAAGAAATTAAATTTTTATGTTTTACGCATATCCTTCTGCAAAAATTTAATATATTATTATCAATAATAATCAATAAGGTATAAAAGGTACAAAATATTTTTGTAATTAAAAACCTAAACCACTTTTTACTTATTATTTAACATAAATAACTGTATTGTAAAATGCGTAAGTTGTATATTACTACTTTTTACTTTTTCATTCGTCAAATAAAAAATCAAAGCCTTGTTTGTGTCTTGTGTGGGTCAAATATATTAATTGATATTTTACCCCCTTTCTGTTGACCGATTGATCTGAAATTTGGTACACACCTTTGGTTCTGATGACAATACAATTATGTATATTCAGTATCATTGTAGATCCAAGATGGCCGCCGCCACAAAATGGCGGATTAAATATTTTTTTACAATCCCCTCAATATGGGTATCAAATGAAAGGGCTTGACTAGTAGAAGACAGTACACCATGAAAAAATTTGAAATTCAAGAAGGCCGCCAATAAAAAATGGCGGATTACATATTTTTTCAATTTCCTCAACATGGGCATCAAACGACTTGACAAGTAGAACACAGTACATTTTAGAACAAAATTCCTAAACCAAAATGGCGTCCGAAACAAAAAGGCGGATCAAAGAGTTAAGACAGTCAATACATTAAAACTGAAATCTAGTTATTACTATTACTGTAGTAATCAGTCTTACTATTACAGTTTACCACTCCAGTATATGCCCTATTACAAGGAGAGTGAATGGGAAAATTTAATAGTGCCAGGGATGCATTTCTCTCCAACAAAAACAATAGCATCGCCAAAGGCTTTCTGGAATAATCTGGATTCAGATTCTATACCAGACGTGATTCAAGTACTGACGCAGGCGGAGCAACGTTTGCTGTGCAGAATCATCCCATTTATTAAAGTTGCAAAATTTAGTGGGCTATATGGGCAGTATGGTGTCCGCGGACAGGCTGTTTTGTTTGCCTAAGATATCTTTGAAGTCAGTGAAAGACTACCTAATATGCTTCCAAGATCTTCAAGCCTGGTAGGTATCGTTGTAGATATAAACAAGACTGGAGACTTGCCAACAGAACTTGAAATATTTGTAGGAGTAAAAGTTATGTTACGGTCCAATATTGACGTTCCGAAGGGATTGGTAAACAGCGCTATCGACTTTGGAAGAAACACCCTAAAGCCATACAGTTTCCAGCAAAGTTCAATTATGGAACGGCTGAGAGAAGAATGTTGCCCTTAATTTTGTCGTGGTCTTCCACTGTCCACAAAATGTAAGGCAGCACTGTAGACCACGCAGTTGTGTATTTAGGCTTAAAATTGTTTGAGGGAGGACAAGCTTACGTGGCACTGAGTTGAGTAAGGTCTTTGGAAGGATTATGTATTGAGGAGTTACATTGCAACAAACTGACAGGAGAGAAACCTTGTAATAATGAGGTTCATTTAGAACCAAATAGAAGGAGAAATATTAATTAGCTAAATAAAAAAAAACTAAAAACTTGAATATAAAATAAGTAAAAAAATTTTTTTAGGTTAAACGGTTTTATTGTAAAGAAACATAATAATGATGCGGAGAATGTACTAAAAGCTAAAAAACAATTAGGTAGGTACTAGACACCAGTCATCACAGTACTCTCCTCATCAATCCAGGGCATGGATCAGACTAAAATAAAATCGTGTGGGGCGTCGAATTTCTATTATCTACAGTCAACCGCTCATACATTATATATTTCGGATGCATCTTCTCAATAGACAACTTGAGCAAAATGTGTGTCAAAGTAAATCTGTCACTATCATCGTGCGACATCACAGAACGATCATTGACATATTTACTCAGGTTACGCTACGCCTCACGATTTTATTTTAGTCTGATCAGTGCCCTAGATTGATGAGGAGAGTGCTGTGATGACTGGTATCTGGTACCTACCCAATTATTTTTTAGCTTTTAGTACATTCTCCGCATCATTATTATGTTTCTTTACAATAAAACCGTTTAATTAAAAAAAAATTGTTACCTATTTTATTTGCTTTGTCAGAACCTGTCCTTAGCAGTTTAGTAGCTCTTACTATCAGACATTTTGTCAAGACTCGCTTAGTTGTTTGTTTAAAAATTGTTAAGGGGTAATGATTTGTGCTCATTTTGTTATATTACTGGCTGTGTTCTGGTGTAGTGGAGAGGTGAAATTTTTATTCAGATAATTATTTTCATTGAAATGACTGGGAAGAAAGAACACTACATATGACAATTTTATAAGTTATAAATTTATGATTTCAAGTTGTCTTTTATATTGAAATTTGTTAGCTGCTGTAAGTTTTAAATGTTTTAGAAACTAAATTATTTGATTAAAAACTTTATGATGTTTAGGTAGTTTAAGGTAAAGTTAATCTTTTTGCATGTTCTTAGGCATTGCATTGTAGCTATTAAGTCGTTTGTGAATTGTTTTCGCAAGTTGTTTGAAATATAATATTTTTTTTATTTTTTTATTTTAATCGTGATTTTTATTGAAAAAAAAAATCAAGTGATTTAAATCGTGATTTTAATCATTTGATCAAAATAAACAACTCTACCCTGTACGAAAGCAAAACCAATTCAACAAAAAACACTACTTCCTAAGCTATATGTCACTAGAGATATTGAATTATATAGAGATAACCGTTTATTGAAAATGATATTTACCTTGGGCATTTCCATTCCAAACTGTGCCCATATTACTGTCCATCAAATTCGATATTCCCATCGCTTCTCTTTCCTTCATTGACTGTTGAAGTTGATGCAGATGCTCCATAAAACTTCTCATATGTTTCTGTAAGGGAGATTGTTGTTGAACTGGCGCCGTCGAGGTTGTAGGCGTGGTTGTCTGTAGAGGATTAGTAGTAGGCGTTGTGGTAGTAGCGGAAAGAGGTGCCACAGGGCGAATCAACGGAGGGGGAACTGAAATTTTGTTGGGTAATGGCACTAAGTGGGGCACAGTTGACCTAGGGGGAGGTTCGATAACTCTTTTTTGAGGTCCAACAATTACTTTTAGGGGATATTTGGTCAACGGAAGAGAATTAGCTAAAACATAATTGTCAATATTTTAATTAAATTCATATGTAAAAAACATAATAGTACTCACCTGTCTTAGTTTGATTACTAACAATATTCACATCATTCTTTATTTGATTTAGAGTTTTTTCTTTCTGAATTTGAATTGCACCTTTCGTTGGCTGATTCAGATTCACATTTGGCACACTTCTAGCCAAATTCAGCGGATTTTGAACCATGTTAGATTTTTTAGGTACAAATGGTGGCGGTTTAGTATTAGAGGCGGTTCTCATTGAAGAAGCTTGAGCTATAGTACTGGTAGACTGTTTCTGGGAGTGAGCGGGCGACACGTTTTGAGGTATAATACTGATCGATGGTTTTTGAGAGTGAGCAGGAGGTGGGTAGATTTTGGGACTATTGTTTTGGGTTGTTAGCGTGACTCCGTTGCCTAATCGAACCTATAAAATTTTAAAAATTGTTAAAGATCCATTAACGAAGTCAGAGTTGGCTAAAGCAATGTTGATTTCAAATTTTAAGCACTCTTAAAGTACTTAGGCTTATTTAAATAACCTATACTATTTCAACATACCTGTGTAGTGGCCAATGTGGATGAAGTAGACTGATTCTGCCCTGACTTACTAACGTTAGCACGACCTTTCTGGACGGACGTCGAGTTGATTCCGCTTAAATTGGGGCGTGGTCCAAGTGGAGCTTTGACATCAACAAAAATGGGGCGGGGCACATATTTGGGTTGTGTGGTAGTGCTGAAGTCATCCAAAGAGTTGATGCGTTGGGGGACGATGTTACTAATATTAATTAAATAATTGAAAGATTAGAACTTTTATTTAAATTTAAAGAGACTCGAGCAAACGAAAAGAAAAACTATGCCACGAGAGTGATTATACTGCAAAGCTTCCTTTTTCCTTCTAGAAGCTCAGCCACTAGCTCAGATAATTCTGGTGAAACTAGAATATTTTTTCCTAAAATAAAAACCACTGTTGTGTAGTTGTTGGTTGTTTAAATTTCAAGTTATAGGTTCAAATTTGGACTTAAGGTTACATACAAAACATTTTTTTGATATTTTGGTTGTTTCTAAATTTTACAAAAAAAAATGCTAAATTTTAACGTTCCCAAAAAGGAAAAAATAATTACAAATAAATTTTAATTTGTCGACTATTACCGTTTGGGAATTTTACTTTTATTCCTAGCTTTAAGAATAGATTTCGACCGATCTAAACATAAGGGTGCATCCACATCTACAAACATTGGACAGGGAATGGACAGGAATTTTGGAGGCATTGGAAGGAAATCATCTTCCGACGGACTTCGGAAGTTCTGAGGTCTGGAAAAAATGGCGTTAATTTGCGACTTTAAATAAATAAATAAATACTCATCTAATCTAAAGCAATACAAAAACACGCTTTAATAGAAATAGGCTAAATGGCCAATCAAGCGTTTGACACCACTCTCCTCCCCCGCTATCGTTATTTAACACGTACCAGTCAAAACATCGTGAGGCACCCTTCATATGTAACTTGTTACCCAGATAGTATAAACTTCTTTTCATGCAATGTACATTAAAAAAAATTGTACATTGTACAAAACTCAATGTACATTAAAAAAATACAATTAGGCAAACTTGTGCTTGTCGAAATTACGTTACATTAAGGTTTTGTGGAAGTTGAGTTTTTTTGTTTATTTTTCTTTTATATTGTCGTAGTACAGTACGTGTACCTCTGGATTAACTGAAATCATAAACCTGCTAAATTTTCTTTCAAAAGAAGAAAAAAATTACAAAGTTGTAAAGCTATGATATATAGACTAACGGAATCCCAAGAAATCAGCTAGTATATCACATTTTGTGACATTCTTTGTTGTAAAACAAAAAAATCGTAAAACTTGTATGTTTTGGTGTTCAGAAAATACTTACTTAGTTTTTGGTAAGGAATAATTGTGTTCCGCTGCAGCAGAAAACCCACTAATATATCTAAATTTGAAAATATCAACATTAGTTGCGAGAAAAATATACAAAATTCAAATGCTTGACAAACGTACCTATTTGTATTAGCTTGTGAAGGTTATGGTACACAGTTTTCAGAAATATTTACAAAAAATAGGATAAATAATCATACGAACAAATAGTTTACCATAAATTAAAGATATAAAATCTTGCTTAACAAATATGGATAACATTAAAAGTTTAATGAGCTTAGTATCATTAAAACAGGGAATTTATACATTTATGGACAAAAGTATCGAATATTTAGGAGACAGTGTAACAAACCATCAAATTTGTAAGACAAAGCCTACGAGATGTGGCTGATGCTTCTACAGAAGAAGTATGCATGGGCCAAAGTTGAACGACTGGCAACTGTGTAGCGTGAAGCCTTCTCTTTCAGATGCGGCGTCCCCTATGTCTGTAGACAAATCAATTTGGCCGTGGCTTTCGATTGTATAGGAGCTGTTTTCTTTTTGATTTATCAAAAAAATGACAAGTGTAATAATAGAGCAACGAATTATTATGAAACATGACCCTTGGAAAAAGTGCTACTGAAATTTACCTTTTATTAAAAGAAGTGTATGGTAATGAATGGGGGGCACAATAAATCTACCAGATCGCAGTGTGTACAGTTCCCCAACTCTACGCACATACATTCATACATACAACATGAAAAAAGTATGTGCCACACTTCGTATTTAAGGAAATGAAGTTGAAAATGGTCTATGAAATCGGAAACGTTGTATCTAAAAACTGGTGAAATTTATTTTAAAAATATTTCTTCAAGTCGAGTCGAGATCAAATAAAAAGGAAAATAGCCCGTTTGGGTTTTGAACAGTGTCTTCGGAAATAATCGGAATTTTTTATATTTTTCAATTGCATTTAATTGAGTAAATTTATCTCAGTTTAACCGACTCCATATCTCTTACTCTGATCGAGATTCCCCTATAGAGATTCGAATTTGTCCGAGAGTTGAGGCGGAACGTTGACTTGCCTCATATTTGTATTACAAAGAAAAAAATGGTAAGGTAAAAAATAACTCAACTAGGTAAATTCATACATATATTAAAAAGTATATCACAATATAACAAGGCGATAAGCCCAGATATTTTTCAGATAAATAGTTTTCCCTATTTTAAGATTAAAAAATTGGGCTATTTATATTTTATAATTCTAAATATACAAATATTTCCCAAATTACTTCTCAGATGAAGAGATAAAAGGGACGAATCAAGAAAGCAGTTGGTAAAACGAAAATTAAAATTTTTCCGGAAAATATTCCTCAAAAAACGTTACGTTTAGAAAATTAGTATATATAGGAACACTAAAATCTCATGAATTCTAAGTGTAAAATTCGTAGTAATAAGTCTCCTGGCTTCCAAGTAATGCTTTCTGTACGGGAATCGCGTTAAAAAAATGACCCTCTCGGGAAAAACTTTATTCCTAGATCCGCCCCTGATAATCATACTTTATAACTGTTTTCTTACATCTAGAAAAATTCAGTCTCAATTAAGTTTAAATATCAAGATCTCTAACGTTCCATAGAATCTAGATAATATTGTACACTCATTGAAAGGCGATTGTCGGAATTATTTTTATTTGTACGACGTTTCGATTAGGTTGTATGTCTAATCGTCGTGTGTCCACTGAAACATCAGCTTTGCTTCACTTTACTTACACCGCTTAACGATTTGTTGCCAAAGATCAACGATGACTTTATTGAAGATTCCACCATTATGATTTTTAAATGCCAGTGGCTTCTATAAATTTCTTAATTTTTATGTTGTGTTTCATATATATATATATATATATATATATATATATATATATATATATATATATATATATATATATATATATGCAGCCTCAGACAATTTTATATAGCGTTGTTTGTCACAGGAAGGTTCTGCAATATCAAATTCGGATGTTTCCCCTTTTCATGGTCTGGTTTGGCACTTTTTAGTTGCAATTTTTGTCGAGTTTCTACGTCGATGCATAACTGTAGACGAAACATGGATGTACTCCTACACCCAGACACAAAGAAACAATGGATTTTTAAAGGCGATATCGACCCGAATTAAGTGAAATCGACCGATAAACTGATGGCCCCAGTTTTTTAACTGCACGTAGAATCATCTGCGTGGGTTACTTGAAAAAAGGACAAACGATAAATGGCATGCATTTGGCAAAGCAAAAAATTTTCTTTCATCAAAACAATTCACGGAGGCGCGGCTGCGCAATTTCGATGACGAAAACTGTGGAATTAAAGTTTCCAAACTTGAAAATATGGATCCGCGGAAAACCATACATATCGAACGAGGTGGTTATGACTCAGAAAAATGTCTATTTTGAAAACTTTCCAAAATCTTACTTTTTGGATCTCTTAAAAAAGTTGTAGAAACGCTGGGAAAAATGTTATCGAGCTAAAAGGAGATTATATTGATAAATAAAAAAAAAACATTTATCCACTCTCATACTAAATATCGTAATTTCTGGAATATATAAAATTTTTCGGGTTTTATTTAAAAGTCCTTGACTTCTACCTAAAATGTTTATCCAACGGGTAGCTAGAATTCGTAACAATATATCTTTTCTAGATTAATTTCTGTTTTTTAACTGTGATTTTATTTTAATTTTAATCGATTTTTAGTGTTACTTTAAAGATACAAAAAAGTGAATTAAATTGTGAACAATGGTAAAATAGTGTGTAATTGGCAAGAATAAATAAATAAATAAAAGAAAAGATGCGTGGTACCAGACTTTGTTGCGGCGTATAAAACGTTATAATTTTTTCTTCACGTATTCATAGTCATTTTAGTTTTAAACAATTTTATAGTTTGGGAAAAGCTTGACGGTCTCTATTTTAATCTAAAATCCCTTTGGATAGAACGCAATTTGAAGAAGAAATGATATAAGAAGAGTAGCAGAATAATGGTAGTGATCAGTTCGTATTGGAATTGTTTGGGGAAGACTTGTTTATGTCCTGTAGTGGACAACTTTTAGTTCAAACTTGAAAACGATAACAAATACAATCTAATCGAAACTTCGAACAAACAAACAAAAATGCAGACAGTAGAAGTCCGACAACCACATTAAAAGTTCTATTAAAAAGTAAAGAAAAAAAATATAGATACAATCAAGAAAAAAATATATAAGAGGTAAAAATATAGAAAAAAAATATTTACCGCAATTCTTTGTCTCTTTTAGGCTTTACACAAGAGTGTTTTAGCCACGACATATCTCATAGTGACCGTCCGTTAGAATATCTCAGGAGTTATGCGATTTGAATCCTGCAAATTTGTATAACGGTGTTTTCTTCGATGATGCTCTCTTCGGATGAAATAACAGCGATCTTGTGCGACTTCCGGTTATTTTATACTATCTTATTTTTGAAACGATATTCAATTTTAGGAAACACCCTGTTAAAGGACAAAATTTGGAAAAAAAAATTCCCAAAAATAGCTGGAGTAGAGCAAAAAAACCTTGAGAAAAAGTTATGGGAAATGAAGAAAGGAATACAAGAAAATATAATATACAGGGTAATCCATTTAAAATAAGTAGGTTTCGGACCACTTCTAGTATAACCGGAAGTCGCTTCATCTGAAGAGAGCATCACCCCATTATACAAATTTGCAGGATTCAAATCGCATTACTTTCCGTGATATTCTAATGGACGGTAACTGTCTGACATCCTGTATATAGGATATCCGGTAAATTAAAAAAGCTACTAAAAATATTAAATAAAACATTTACGTTATTATGTGCGAATATAAAGTTCAATAAAGAATATTCAGTAAAAACTAGACTGTATTTTGGATATTTATAAATATTTATCGCTCTGTATTTATTTGGTTTGTTTAAACAAATACAAGAAATATATTTTTTTAATGCACTTTAAACCTTTTCAGTAGAAAAAGTTTATATGAAATGGCGAAATAATTTTGAAGTTCGGTCCTGAAGTCAATACCCATCGATAAAAATAACATAATCCGAAACCCTACAGACCTGTCACTAATGACATATATCTCTCTGGATAGATCAAATTGATCAGTTTGGCATGAAGGTTAAGTCTCATAAATAGCCTCATCTGCAGGTAAACTGTTTCCTTAATCCAAAATCAAAATTTACTTTTTCGTACTTTTCTAATTTGGACAGAAATACAGGGTAATTCTCCGGGAAATTTATCGATCGATCATGAGAAAACTATAATTAGGAAGAATCTGAAAACTTGACTTGTACTAACGTACATGGAGGACAGGCAGCTAAAATATTTTCAAGATGGCGGCACATCCGGTTATATCGGAAGTAGATGTCAACTTGCTTACTTTAAATAGAACACCCTATATATAATTGCATTTTTGATTTCTACGTAAAATTCTACATATACTTCATTTATAATGTTCTATACTTAAGTCTCACCGTTTTAGACATATTTAAATTTTTATGTCAAGAATGACGTTTGCGGACCAAAACTCTTTATTATTTAATTTGGTTTAGTAGTCTTTCTATGATATTTTGAAAAGTATTAGGACAGAGTGGTCAAAAAAGAAGAATAAAAATTATATTTATAAAATCGTCAAAAGTTAATTTTTTCAAAGAGAAAGCAACTATTTTTATAATTTTATCATATCAAGCATTAAAAATAAGGGTAACTTTGTTGCCTATCACAAAAATATGTAGTTTTCAAAATATTGACAATTCAACATTTTTCTATTGTAAAAATGCTATACGGTTTTTAAGTTTTATTAGTTGGCTATGACGGCGAGGCGTGTCGAAAATAAAACAATCGAACCCTACAGAATTGTCAATTTTTCTTGCCATTTGACATTAATTAATAATAATCATGCCGGGGCAATTAAATCACAAGCACGAAGATTATTTAATTTAAACTTGCTTATTATTTATGGAGAAAGTGATAGAGTTATTTCAAGAACTTGCGATATATTCGCGATCCGATATCCGCAGAAACAGAAACCAACACCACTAACTGTTTAAAGGATTACAGAAAACTTCAAGAATTTTGGATCCATAAAAGCAAAAAGAAATAGAAATAAACCAGTTGTTAATAATGAAAATATTGAAATTACAACAAGGCAAGTAGCATTATAGTCTGGATTATCTCAAACATCAGTTTTAAGGATTTTATGGAGACACAATTTTAATTCCTAGCACAACGTTTAAAAGGCACTGATTTTCTACGAAGAGTAGAGTTCTGTCAATATATTTTACTTCGGTAACAATGTTTTTTTTTTTTTGGATAATATTATTTAGTCGGACGAAGTCAAATTCACAAAAAACGGATTGTTTAATCGACTCAATTCCCACTATTGGAGCGACTCAAATGTACATCCATTTAGAGAATTAAATTTTCAAGAGTCTTGGCAGTTTAACGTGTATTGTGCTATAAGAAATGACGACGTCGTCGCCCTAAAATTCTACCAGGATAATCTGAATGGTAAATTTGCTATTTTTGAAGACTTTTAGATACAAAATACGTTTTTTAACTTATCTTGAGGAATTTGGCAGTGAACTATTTAGATAACTTGCCATTGGCTGATCATACAAATCTATTTAATCAATATGATGGGGCGCCTCCACATAATAGTCATTTAGTTAACAATCATCTGCAAAACTTGTTTTATGATAAACGGATAGCTAAGAATGGGCTACATCTTTGGTCACCTCGCTCCCCCGACCTAACAGTACTTGATTTTATTATTTGGGGGACAATCAAAAATAAAGTATACAACACCGCATTAACCACTATGGAAGATTGCATGCAGCGCATCAAAATAGCGTCTGAGGAACTTAATCCTCAGTCAATAAGAAGAGTCACCCATGAAGAGTTTCTGCTTAGGTGCGAAAAATGTTTGGAAGTTCAAAGGCGTCAATTTGAACATTTACTCAAATAATTTTTATAACTTTATTTTATTACCAACTGGTTTATTTATATTTCTTTTAGCTTTTATAAATTCAAAGTTCTTGAAGTTTTTTATAATCTTTTTAACAGTTGGTGGTATTGGTTTCTGTTTCTTCGGATATCGGATCGCGAATGTATCGCATGTTCTTGAAATAACTATACTACATTCTCCATAAATAATAAATAAGTTTAAATAATCTTCGTGCGTGTAATTTAATCAAATGTCAAATGGCAGGAAATAATGACAATTCTGTAGGGTTCGATTGTTTTATTTTTGCCACGCTTCGCCATCATGGCCAGCTAATAACAAAACTTAAAAGCCGTATAGTATTTTTACAATAGAAAAATGTTGAATTGCCGATATTTTGAAAACTACAAATTTTTAGAATAGACAATCTTATACAAAGTTACCCTTATTTTTAATGCTAAATATGCTAAAATTATAAAAATAGGTACTTTCTATTTGAAAAAAATGACTTTTGACGATTTTTTAAATAGAATTTTTATACTTCTTTCTTGACTACTCTGTCTTAATAATTTTTAAAATATCATAGAAAGACTACTAAAGTCGATTTTCGTCTACAAGAAAACTAACCCAAATTAAATAATAAAGACTTTCTTATAGGAAAAATTTATAGTTAAAGTTTGTTCCGCAAACGTCATTTTTGACATAAAAATTTAAATATATCTAAAACGGTGAAACTTAAGTATAGAACATTATAAATGATATATATCTAGAATTTTACGTATAAGTCAAAAATGCAATAATATGTAGGGTGTTCCATTTAAAAAAGTAAGCAAGTTGACTTCTACTTCCGGTATAACCGGAATTGCAGCCATGTTGAAAATATTTTTGTCTACTGTCTCCCATGCACGTTAGTACATTGTGAAATTTTCAGATTCTTCCTAATTACAGTTTTCCCACAATTGATCGATAAAGTTTCCGGAGAATCACCCTGTATTGTCATCATCCTGTATAAGGAGTTCATTTTCTAGTTTATGGTTGAGCATAAAAGCTGTCCCTAATAATATAGCTAATATAAAATGGAAATTCAAATTATTGTGATGTTTGGAAAAGGTTACAAATTAGGTCGATTAGATAAAGACGCTCAGTGTTTGCCATGGATCGATTCAATTGGCATCTCGTGTGTCCTCTTCCGGCAAATTTAGACCCATGAACGTGCCATTCATGCCGTCGTTGGCCCACTCCTCAGTGCCGGAACCCGAGCTGGACACCGCTTCTTGGCTCAGAGTGGCGCTTACCATTGAATTTATTTCTTCTATTCTCAATTCATGATCGTTATTATTCCGAGGATCAGTGCCAGCGTTTCCGGTATTACCTAAAATGTAAATTTGAATTGCAAAAAGTTGTAACACCACACAGACTAATACAAATAATAAAATAAATGGAAATGTATTAAAAGACACATTTTCGATAACAATACATACTTCTACTAAGTCTAGAAATAAGTCTTGGTCCAGTCTGAGCACCGATTAACGAATTGATTTCCTGAATTATCATGATATCATCATCTTTATTCGTCTCGTGGACATTATTTTGCATTATCGCATTATTCGTACTATTTCGCATTCCGGTATTAGTTGCGGGAATGCCAGGAAGCCTCCCAAATGGGTGATTGCTCCGTACTTGACGCCCCTGTGCTTGAGGAGTCGTTCTTATCGTCAGGGGAACATCTTTGATCAATCCGCGATTCTGAATTATTAATTTGGGTCCGTCAGGGGTTTGCACTATTACTACAGGTGCAGTCATTGGAACCTAGAAAATATTTCAATATTTACTAAATAAATAAATGAATACTAATATTGAATATCTCGAACTGTAAATCATCTAAACAACTTACTGGATTACTAGTCCCGGAGCTAGTTTGCTGCCACCACGGATCTACTGTTTTACTTCTAGTAGTTACCTACAAAACGTTTCTTAAGAATTTGTTAAAAATAATGAAAAAACCTGCCAAGCTCCATTTTCTTTAAATAAAAATATAGTCATGTTATGAACATTACACAATTCGTTATACGTTTCGAGTAAACTTACCCTTTTAGTCGCCGCCCTTGAAGGAATCGCCATCGACGAAGTATCCGTTGTCGGAGAAGAGGTTTCTGTCACGTTTTTCTTTCTTCTACCTCTTTTCGATGGTTGCCTGAAAAGAGAGAAGGAAAATTCAGTTACCTTAACATTGTCTAAGAATGAATTAACGTACCTTAAATATTTCAATTCGGACACTCACTAAAAATATTATAACACATTTTTATGACGGATATTTTTTTAAATGGAAAACCATCTACACGAAATAACACTCCCATATATATATATATATATATATATATATATATATATATATATATATATATATATATATATATATATATATATATATATGTTCTTTTTGTATTTTTGGGGTCAGGTTCATACGTGGATGTTAAAAAAAAAACAACCTGTTTTGAGGTTATTTCTTTAATTTAATAATACCATTAACATTATTCTTTAAAAAATCAAAATTTCAGTAAGAAATAAAGAAATGTGCCGTATTTAAATAGTTTGTCATGTATGTAAATCTACTTTCAGGCAGAGAATATGAAAAATATATATATGAACAGTTTATTTCCTGCAAATATCGCTCTGGTCCTCTCTCCATACGCGTTTCGATCACCTCATGATATCGTCAGTGGGGCTGTATCGGACCGAGAGCAGGAAACAACTGATATATGAAATATAAATTTCAAGGTATGTCGGCTGCCATCTATCGACCCAAATATAAAATTTTTACAAAAAAGTGTAGGTGCGCACCTTGAGCTTGCCGTTTCTATTTTGATACTGAATGATAAAATGTATTGATTGTGGTATTGGAAAAACAATTCTTTTTGTATTCCATTATTTTTTAAATCATTACTCATGGAATCTTTGTTTTTTTTTAGTATTTAAAATTGATAACATAAATGTTTTAAGAGGATATTCCCATCTATTGACTTTTAAGAGGGTATATTAATTTTTAATCAGAAATGTGTAAACGTGGCTTAGGTTACTTAAATCAATTCTGTCGTTAATTGCATTTTTTCTTTTTTTTTTATTTCCATCATCTCATTGTTGTATCGTTGTAGTTGAAGGAATGGTCTATTTCTCGTACCTGTTCATTTAATGCAGTCGTAGTATTCTTAGTAAATTTATGCCCATTTAATCTATTTTTAAGTAACTGTGTGCTCATTCCTACATATATTTTTTTAACAATTGGTGAAAGGAATTGAGTATACAACAACATTACAGTTATTCATTTTAGCAGTTTTACTTTTTAGTTTGGTAAAAAAAGAGTTTAACTTATTTTCAGCTTTGTGACAGACAACGATATTATGTTGGTTCAGAATATATTTAATTTTTTCTGAAAGTCCGATTGTATACGACAAGGCAATAAATTTCGATGTATCATTATTGTTGAGAGGATGGATAAAATTATAAAATTTGTGTATGGGCTCTTTTATTATTTTATCAATGCCCCCGAGTTTAAAGTTGTCCCTTAATAAGGTCTCTTTCACTTTTCTTAAAACAGGGGGTTTAAATTCAAGGGAAGTTCAAGTGATGGCTCTGTCTGCTAGACCAATAATAACACTCTTTTTCTGAGACACTGGATGATTTGAGTGGAAATTCAAGTACCTCTCTGACCATGTGTGTTTAAGATTTCATTTTCTCTTCGGATAAGAGTCATATCTAAAAAGTTTATTTTACCGTCTTTCTCTATTTCTGATGTGAACTGCAATATGTTGTGAAAGCTATTAAACGCTTGGAGGATTTCATCTCACATACCACAATCAATACATTTTATCAGTCAGTATCGTAATAGAAATGGCAAGCTCAAGGTGTGTACTTACAATTTTTATAAAAATTTAAATATTTTTAAAATCATATAAAGACTATGGTCCTGCCATAGATTTTAAAATTACTAGATCGAGCGTTCTCAATGCCGGCCGTTCCCACAGTGCGAGAAAGAAAGAAGAGTGAAAGCAGTAGTCTCCTATTTTTTTAGTAGCCGGAGCATAAAATCAGACATGGAATATTATTCGCCTTTGGGGGTTCACGTAGTTCTATGCTCCGCATATTAAAAAGGAGACTACTGCTCTCACTTTTCTTTCTCTCTCACACTGTGGAAATGACTGGCATCGAGAAGCGCAATCTAGTATTTTTAAAATTTATGGCAGAAGCACACAATTTTTTTTTCCAATTTTCAATATATTTTAGCTAAAAAACATTTTGAAAGATACGTCTTTGTCAAACATTTGATTAATGGTTAAAAAAAATTACATTACTACTTGTGAAAGTATAAGCAAATATTACTTACGTATTCGGATTTGTCGCACGATGTCCGGGTAAAGGCTGTGTCCCTGAAGGTCCCGGTTGACTCAAAAGATTCGAAACGTTTGCATTCTGACGCAGTTGAGATGGTGGTAAGCCGGGAGGAGGCAGTTCTAAAATATATTCGTTTTTAAAAAAGTGATGTAATTACCGTTTTACTACGATTCCTCTTCTCGAGAAAACGAAATATCAAATGGGTTTTAATATATTAATGGAAATGATAAAACATTACGACAAACAACCATGGAGGATGAAAAATATCTAATGCAATCACAATGTTACAACTTACCTGCTTTTTTGTTAAACTCTTCCCAGGCAGCGTTTTTCTGTTGTTCGTTTAGATCTTCCTCGGGCCGATTGGCTAAGAGCGCTTGATGTTCGTGCCATCTATATAGGAACTGGTATTTCTGGACTAGTTTTGCTAAAACCTAAATAACATATATGATAATTAAAAATCAAAATGGTTTTTAAGATTTCAATTATTGGTCTGGCGATGATTTTTATCAATCACTTACTCTATCCTCGGGAACGTTAGGTAAGGGTCTCTCCCCTTCAGTGGTAGGCCTGACAGAATAAAATTCTTGAATATCTGCGGCACTGTAGTGCCTGGTAATTTGGTGTTTGTCTACCACTCGGTGGGCGACAGCCAGTTTAGTTACTTGTCTTTGATACACTTTTTCTTCCATAGTATCCTATAAAATAAACGCTACATATGACAACAATGTTAAAAAAAAATCAACATCTTAATTTTACTGATGACAACATAGAAAACAAAATATTAATCGATGACTTTTTTAAAAAAAATTGGTGAAAATACATCATGAGCAAAACTATCGAATTTTTGAAAATATTCATGGTAATTATTAGGATTAAGGTAGTTCACTCGCTAGAGTCGTAGACAAAAGTATAGCCTTTAAATAAGTACCAAAAGTTAAAGATTCTCAGGCCTAAAGAATTTTGTTTTTGTACGAGACTGTACCCAACACACGTGAACTTTCAATATACAGATACATTCTTATAAAGTAATAACTTTAAATATAATAAATCTGGCAGCGCCGCAAATGTCTATATTGAATGGTCTATAGAGTAAACGTGTGTATAGTAACGTTCATATACTGTGAGTCTCATACCTATATAGTTTGTTATGTTGACATCCCAAACATTGAGAAAATAAATAAAAATATTGAGATATATTTTTTTAAAAATGTCACATTTTGGAAAACTAACCTAACTAACTTAGGTTTGAATTTTAGCGCGTTGCCAAGTTGTGATCACTGTACCCCACTACGCGTCAGATGATTTCAAAGTATTTTTATTTAAAAAATTTGTATTTTCTAAACAAAACGGTCAAGAAATTCCGAGTTTTTTCTAAAAAATTCATAATTTTTGGATCTACGTTGCATTAGTTTTTAAAAAATATGGTAAAAACCGTTTCTGAGATATTCCAAAATATATTGGCATTTTGTTATATGTAGTGACCTCCAGTATGTTAATTATGCATATTTTAATTGTTAATATTTCGCCTCACAGACGAATAAAAAATTTCGTTTTTTAAATTAAATAAAAGACACTTTTGTAAACTATATATTCAAATTCTATCACATTCCTAAGAAAAGCCGTTTCACGATGAACTACCTTAAGTGAAATTTACGAAAAAAAGTCAAACGATGATATTGTGTAATCACAAGTCGCTCACGCTCGACATTTTGTGATGTTATTGTGCTTGAAGATCGGTCAGAACGTGGATCACTATCAATAGAAGCGCTTCCATTTTTGAACCGCTTGTACCATTCTTTTATCCGTGTTTTGTCCATACACTCGTCTCCATTCATTTCAATAGTTTTTGCCCAATATTACTTGTGTTTAAAGCAGAATTTAATGCGAATTCGTTGTTTATATCTCTTCGTCATTTTCAGCGATAAGAAAATCCCATAAACGTAAAAAAGCACTGTTAACAAAAACACTACGATGGTAAGGTGAATAGTTCTCAGCCTGACCAAGAGATTGCATTCTAATCGGCGAAAGTTTACGTTTTCTACCTGCGTGTACATGTCATTAGTTCGTATAACACTTGTTCGCTCAAGTAGTTTGTATAAACAAGTCTTTGCAGTACACGTCTTGCGTGTGTTTCGTTAAAATGGATAAACTTGAATATCGTGCAGTCATAAAATTCTTCGTTCTGGATGGATTAACCCTTAAGGAAATTCATCCGAAGTTGACAAAAGTTTAAGGGAACTCTGCTCCGTCAATGTCAATCGTTAAAAAGAGGACAGCTGAATTTTAACGTGGTCGCACGTCGCTCGTAGATCACCCACATGAAGGACGGCTAAAAACTGCAACCACACTGGAAACTATCGAAAAGGTACAAAATATCGTGTTGGACGATAGGCGAGTAAAGGTGTGTGAGATAGCTGAGGCCGTGGACATATCGGAAGAAGGGGTGCGAAACATCTTGCACGAAGAATTAGGAATGCGAAAGCTCTGCACAAGGTGGGTGCCGCAATTGCTGAATGCGAAGCAAAAGCAAATGCGTAAACGACATTCGCAGCAATGTTTGGACCTATTCAAGATGGATCCGTTCGATTTTGTGCGGTGAGTTGTCACCATGGATGAGATATGAATCCACCACTACACGCCAGAAACCAAGCAGCAGTCGAAGCAGTGGATGGAAGCCGGTGGTTTAGCGCTAAAGAAAGCAACGTCGATCGCATCTGCCGGAAAGGTCAACGCCAGTGTGTTTTGGAACACCAAAGGGATCCTGTTAATTATTACCTTGAAAAAGGCAGAACAATTACAGGCGAATATTACCCTAACCTTCTCGACCAGCTGAATGTCAAAATTCGTAAGAAGAGACCTGGCTTGAAGAAGAAAAAAAATCATCTTTCATCAGGACAGCGTACCTGCTCACAAAAGTGTGTTGGCCAAGGGAAAACTGCTGGATTTGAGGTACGATTTGCGTGGTCATCCCCTCTATTCTCCTGATTTGGCACCCTCAGAATTCCATCTCTTCCCACACCTGAAGAAATCTGTTTCTGGAAAGCGCTTCGCGTCCAATAAAGAAGTTAAGAGGGCCGTAGATGAATATTTTAACAGCCCTCCAGACTCTCACTTCCGGAAAGGAATATTGATGTTGGAGAAATGCTGGACCAAGTGTGTTGAAGTCAAAAGAGATTATGTAGAAAAATAAAATCTTTTTTTAACTGAAACTCAGTCTTTCATTGTCACGCCCAGAACTTTTCACCTTGCCCTCATATATGCGCGAATTGGTAGCTGCGGAATCACGACGGATATTGGTTATGCTCGTACCCTACAGAGGTCGCTCGAACGTCATAGCGTAAAGCTATAAACGTAGTTGTATATTTTTGGAACACATCTTGTATGTTTTGGAAAATTCAATCGAGTTTTGTGATTTTGGAAAAAACGCGGAACTTTAAGATGTTGTCTTGACTTTAAATCTGCTCCTTTTAATATTCGTATTCGAGCTACCATTAATTCATCGTTAATTTAATACCCCATTTTTGAGATGCACGTATCAAAAAACGGTAATCAATTTGCTACAGCTTGATTATAGAACCTAATTTAACATCATTAATATCAGTTTACGTTTTCCAAACAAGTGAACATGTCCGCCTACTAGATGAAGAACATCAGTACATAAGTACGTTTACGCCGTTATTTTCAAGCAACAATAATAAAAAATATCATGATAATTTTGTCCATGTGTGTAATTTATAAATATATATTTTTTGTACTTACAATTGCAATCAGTCTATAAACATACACAGGCTTATTTTGTCCGAACCTGAATGCTCTGAACACACTCTGCGTATCGTAGGACGGGTTCCAGCTGACATTCATTAATATTACTCTATTGGCAGCTGTCAAATTTAAACCTAGTCCTCCTACCTTGGTAGACATAATAAACACCCTACCAAAATCAAGGGAAAAAAATTAAAACGAAACCATTGTAAACATCTTACAAAATAAAGATTCCAAATAGTCCATTTTGGGCACTGTAATGATGAAAGGAGGTAAAAAAGTCTTCTTTATGTTAATAAATTCCTCAAATAAAGAATTTGAGAACATAAAGAAGACTTATTTACTTCCTTTCGTCATCTTATAAAATTATTCGTTTTAAATCAAGGCCGACTTACTTTAATCTCTTATTATTCTTATTATTAAATACATCACACATGCCCGTCCTTTCTGAGGGACTTATGGTACCGTCCATTCTGTTGTAGTCCAGGCGTTTTTTGTATTGAAGCTCTTGTTTCAAGAAATATTCCAAACAGTCCATTTCAGCGTGCGCTTGCGAAAAAATAAGCCTGGAAAAGAAGAAAAAAAAAATAATAGTTGACGTACAAATCAGATCTCTGCATATAAAGGAAACCATACTCAAAAAAACACATTAAGTTAGACAACAAAAAATTCTTTGACTCTAAGAATTGTACAAATACCAGTTTTTCCAGAAAATGAAATTGAACCAAACAAATATTTAGTGTGCCATAGTATATCAGCAATCTTAAATTTTTAGAAATTAATTTTGGAATCATAATATAGTCCCCAAAAACTACCCAATACCGATATAAAAAGACTTTGAGACGTAACTTTTTATTCCGACATATTTTACCTCACATATTAAGGAATTAATTGAAAATTCGTAATAAAGGCCCCAAGAACCCTCCAATATAAATTTGCACAAAACGCGAAAAATGTAAAATTTATAGTTCCTCATAGTTTATCTGCCATATTAAATTATAAAAAATTAACTTCAGATTCATAACAACAATTTCGAAAACCCCCTGATATCAATTTTGAAAAAATGTGAATAGCGTACAAAGTTCAACTCATTATATTGAATCTTCCATATTGAATTTAAAAGAAATAATTTTAACTTTTGATCCAGTCTTAATCTACACATTCGAGAACCCCCCAGTACCAATTTTGGACATCATCTGGAAAAATAAAATTTTAGACCGCCACACTGCATTTGTCACTGAATTTTTTTAATACAATTTAAAATTCGTTACTAACACTCCCCCCCCCCCCAGAACCAAATTTCAACAAAACTGAGATCTGCCACACTGGATTTTTTAAAAATAATTTAAATTCGCAATTACACCTTCAAAAACTTTCCTATACCAATTTTGGACAAAAACGAGAGATGTAAAATTGAATCCGTCATATTGGACCCGCCATATCGAATTTTTTAAAAATAATTTTGCATTCGTTGTGTACGACCCCGAAAATCTCCATACTAAAAAAACAAAATAATACGGGATCACCGCAGCAACTCCCTGAACATAATGCAAAAAATTTCATTGAAATCAGTGCCACAGTTGAGGAAGAAACTAACAATAGCATCTCATTTTTGGATATGTTAGTTATACGTATGAATGAAAACACTAAAAACTAAATGGTACAGAAAATCATACTGTTCTAATAAATTCATCAGTTAGAATTCCTACCATCCTATGAGATCGAAAATCAATCTCATCTTAGACATAAAAAATAGAGCTGTCAAAATGACACACCCGAATTTTAGAGCAGAGGCATTGCGCCAACTTAATATACTATTTTAGAATTCTTACCCTGACAACATTATCAAAAAATTTCTTTATAATACCAAATACAATATTCTTGAAAACATCTTTGAAATACCTTCTCAACCGCCTCTGTTACATACTCAATCTTTAAGCTCAGTTAACACTCTTTCAAATGTACCAGTACAAATTCAGTTTTTCCACACAATACCGCATATAGTAAATCTTACTGACAATTTAATGAATATTTTAAAAAATGCAGATATTAAAATAGCTAGAAAACAATAACTCTCTTTAAAATTTATTTTGAAACCAAAACGCCATTACAGCTGAATAACACGTCCTGCATAGTTATAAGGTTCCCTGTTCCAACTGTCAATTAGTTCATATGGGCTAGACTTCCAGAAACCTCAGAGGCAGACTCACTTCCCATCGTAGTGATATTAATAAAGGTTTGCCCTCTTGTGCTCTGGCTGAGCATGTTTTTCATCAAGATCATAATATTAATTGGGATGGCATTGGGATTCTGGAAAGAGTTCCTGCTTATCACAAAAGGCTCTTGCTTGAAATGGTGCACATTAACCAAGATAGTAACACCATGAATTAAAAAAGTGACACCGAGGGTCTGAGTGCCTTTTACAGTTATATTTTAAAGAAACGTATTTGAGCCTCCTGGACAGTCCATCTCCAGATGAATAGTTTTTTTTCCCATTAAATTCTCTTATATTATGTAAAAAAATATGAAACAAGTAATTTCTTAACTTTATATTCTATTTTTGCTAAATCTCATACTTGATTACGCCACTGTTTACGGATCCGTATTTTCCCCCACTACATATACCACCCACGACACTTCCCAGTTGACACGACAGGTGTCACTACAAAATGGTGGAATGGTCAAATTGGATGTTTGGCTTTTTTCGAATTTTCTAGAATTTCAACGAATTTTTACAATTCTATCAAAATATGCCTCTAAATATAGTTAAAAACTGCAAATGTTAGGTTTTTCCCGTTTTTCAAACGTGTACTTGTTTCATATTCAACCCACACTGGTGAGTTACTTGATAATTATAACTTAGGTTATTACTCTAACTGTTTAATTAATAATTGTAGAGATGTCCTGAAGAAGAGACAGCTCAACAGAAGCAAAAAAGGGTTTTTCTCCTTATCAAGGCCTACAAATTTAAACAAACTGCATCCCTAATAATCCTAGTTTGGAATATTGTTTATATATATATATATATATATATATATATATATATATATATATATATATATATATATATTATGTAGAAAAAGTAAGTTAAAAGTTGGCTAACTAACAACTTTTTTAGTTTTTAACCCTCTTGCAATAAATGTACCTTGGAAATATTTTCAGTGGTCCACTTCGGAGAAACCCCATTAAAATATTTCGTCTGCAAAATTAACTTACACTTTGTCATCATTCGCGGCAGCCTCCTTTACAATTCCCAATACTACCATTATTTTGGTCCCCAATTCCGATCTTTTCATCCCTTCGGTCGGTATCAAATTCTTGTACCAGTCCCCTGTCGACAACACTTTTTCTTCTATGGCTTCATCTATATTATCTTCTATAACGTCCTGCTCTTTGATTTTCGATTTGGCGTTCTTTTTCGCTATTGCGACTATGTCGGGATGGGTACAGATATACTGGAAAATATATACAAGGTATTAATTAAATACATTATTGGATAAAAGTAGAGCAACACTTTCCAGAGATTATAAATTTCCCTATTGTGAGATGTGGCTATAAAATAACGAAACTGATGTTGCTACAGAAAAATTACTCACGCGCCAAAAGCGAACGACCGACAGCTCTGTACCGTAAGGTCTCTTTCGAATACAGTGTTTCCCGTGTCTGTAGATAAATCAGTCTGGCTGTAGCCTTCGATTATATAAGAGCTGTGGAATTTCACATGAAACTTGGAAAAACCGTTACTTAAACTTATATTTTATTAAAAGAAATGTATGGCAATGAATGTTTATCACGTGCGCGAGTTTATAAATAGTCTAAAGGTTTCCAAAATGGCCGAGAAAACGCTAAAAAGTAACGCCCGGGTCGCTTTTCCACGTCATTATTAGTTCACGCGCAGCATCGATGTCTTCTTGCACTTCTTTGAATGAGTCTTACGAGACTCGTCCGTGGGCGAACAACGGCCACGATGGAATTATCTAATCCTACGATATACAGTGGTTTTTGTAGGTGTTTCAATGCCATATAAAGAGTTAAACCACAGATGCAGTCTTGTCGAGATAAAACAGGTCAAAGATGAAATTTTGAAGTTACTGTAAACAACATAAATAGCGTCCATGTGTCAAAACGTTCTCAATACATGTACCATGTCAAATTTTTCGACGGATGTTGCCACTTTCCGAAATATAAACGGCGGCTACTCTCACATAATTTCTTTTTAATTCAAACAAAAGCGTTTTGTTACTTCACTTTTGCCAAATAGTGTATGTAGACAAACGTTACGGAATAAATTTTCCGAGCGATTTTAGAACGGAATGTCCATATCAATGCGGGTCCGTTAGGATCCCATTTCGAAATAGACGATGTATATGTAAGTAATTTAAAATGTTTATTTGTATTTTTACAATTGTAATAGATATATAACTAATACTTGTCACATCTTAACCGACATTCAACGACACATTCTGGAGATATTAAATATTTTTTAATTCATTCACGGCCATAAATATGATACGTCACTGATTTTTTAAATTCATAACGCACTTAAAGCGAGAAAAACACTATAAGACACTAAATTTAAGAGAACCACTAACTTACTCTCAACATCTGGGTATCGGGTAAGAAATTATTTCTGTTTATATTTCCAGCGGCGGTAAAGGACACAGGTCTAGCGTTGGCAGAGTCCAGATAAGTGTTGTAAAAACCTATTTGAAGATCGCTTAATTTAACGAACAAAGCCTGGTCTACCAGTTGTGGAAGGTACTGTTTCAGCACGGTATCTTCAACTCTCTGTAATAGGATTGAATCAATTAGTAACCCTCGTATTTTGTGAGAAATGAAATTAAAATATATCATAATATATACAGCTATGATTAAAATAAATATATACAGTTACCAGCAGAAAGTGCGCAGCATATAGGAATGAATTTAATGAATCTATTTTATTTCGAAAAAGCTCGGCATGTCTCTAAGTCAAAATAGGACCCGTCAAATCCAGTGAGTGTCTTATAGTATATGAGGGAAAGTTAAAATTTGAAATAGTATTTGAAAAGTATCCTTATTTTTGCCTTTAGAAAATATGAAATGTTGTTTATAGTTAAAAGTTACGCGAAATTATGAAGTTTTGTTCACTTTGGACAAAAAATAACATATAACTGTTTTTTTCTGAGTAATCCTGTATAAAAAGTAGATCGCAACCATCCTATATTCTGTTGATATTTCTTGACAAAAGTGTAAATATTATGTCAGCTTAATCAGTTTCAAAAATAGTACGGCTTTTGAAAATATGAACAGAAATTATCCTTTTTTGGGAATGAAAAAAATTTAATCTAGCTATTATGTTGCAATATTAACTTTAACTCAAACTTTCATTCAAAAGGTATATTTGTTTCTAAAACTCCAATTTTTTTTTATTCAGTCCTTAATCATGATCGGCTTAAAA
The DNA here is from genome assembly GCA_034092305.1 of Diaprepes abbreviatus. Lineage (NCBI taxonomy): Eukaryota > Metazoa > Arthropoda > Insecta > Coleoptera > Curculionidae > Diaprepes > Diaprepes abbreviatus. Next base: position 508,404 of record JASJET010000296.1, on the reverse strand, counting down.
AATATTTTTGTAGGTAATTTATTTGCCATTAAAATAAAGCTCAATATAATTACGAACACAAATTAAAAAAATGCATATTTTTCATCTAAAAAACATACCAATTTATATTTATATCATAAGCTTTATTTATCAAATTAATTTAGAGGATAATTTAACCGATAACTATAAATGGCAGTGGACAAAACTATTAAATAAAATTATTTACATTAACAATGATAACTTTACTTCTCAATGTATCATCCTCATGTACTCAAATAATTTTTGTAACTTTATTTTATTACCAACTGGTTTATTTATATTTCTTTTAGCTTTTATAGATCCAAAGTTCTTGAAGTTTTCTATAATCCTTTTTAACAGTTGGTGGTATTGGTTTCTATTTCTGCGGATATCGGATCGCGAATGTATCACATGTTTTTGAAGTAACTTACATTATCACATTCTTCATAAATAATAAGTTTAAATAATCTTGGTACGTGTAATTTAATCGCCCCGTTAGGATTATTATTAATGAATGTCAAATGGCAAGAAATAGTGACAATTCTGTAGGGTTCGATTGTTTTATTCTCGCCACGCCTAGCCGTCATGGCCAACTAATAACAAAACTTAAAAGCCGTATAGCATTTTTACAATGGAAAAATGTTGAATTGTCAATATTTTGAAAACCACATGGAATAGACAACCTTAGACAAAGTTATCCTTATTTTTAATGCTTAAAAATTTAAATATGTCCAAAACGGTGAGACTTAAGTATACAATATTATACATAAAATATGTCTAAAATTTCACGTGGAAATTAAAAATGCAATAATATATAGGGTGTTTCATTTAAAATAAGCAAATCGACATCTACTTCCGGTATAGGTGGAAGTGTCGCCATCTTGAAAATATTTTAGCCGGCTGTCCCCTAAGCACATCAGTACACCGTCAAATTTTCAGATTTTTTCTAATTATAATTTTCCTACAATCGATCGATAAAGTTCCCGGAGAATCACCCTGTATACATATATATATATATATATATATATATATATATATATATATATATATATATATATATATATATATATATATATATATATATATATATATATATATATCATCATCATCATCATCATCATCATCATCATCATTTTCAGCTATTATCTACCATTTCTGAATTATGGTGCAGCCTCCCTTATTAAGTTATTATGATGTTCCTTTTTTTTTTTTTTATATAGTTATTTATTATTATTATTTTTCTTGTTTTGTTGTTATTACTATTACGTGTTCTTATAATCATTACTCATTTGTGCCCAACTCTTTCTATCGATGGTTAATCGGGACCAAGTTGTTCCTGCCACTTTCCTGATGTCATAGTCCCATCTGATGTTAGGGCGTCTCTGTGGCCTCTTCGCGTTTCTGGGAAACCACATAGTTGCTCTTGTGGTCCATCTGTTGTCAGTTCTTCTTGCTACATGACCTGCCCATTGCCATTTAAGGGATTTTATTCTTTGGACGACATCTGTCACCTGGGTCATTTGTCGTATCCAATCTATTCGTTTGCGATCCCTTTTTGTTATCCCTAGCATACATCTTTCCATGGATCTTTGAGCTACTTGGAGTTTCGTAATTATTTCGCTCTTCAATGTCCAAGTTTCGCAACCATATGTCATGATCGGTAATATGCATTGATCAAACGCTTTTTTCTTAAGGTAAAGTGGCATTCTGGATTTGAAGATGATGGAGTTTCGTCCGAATGCTGACCACGCTAGTTTGATTCTTCTGTTAATTTCTGGAAGTAGTGAACCCGACTTGTGTATAAGTTGACCCAGGTATACATATTCATCTACTACTTCCAGCGTGGTTTCGTTTATCCTTATTTCAGTGTCTCTTATTAGATCGTTGCACATTACTTTTGTTTTTGCTAGGTTCATCTTTAAGCCAACTCTGTTACTGGCAATGTTCAGATCATTAATTTGTTCCTGCAGTTCTTCAGGATTTTTAGCAATCAGAACGATGTCATCAGCGAATCTTAAGTGGTTTAGATATTCACCGTCTATACATAGACCTTTATTTTCCCAGTCTATTTTGCGGAAGATACTTTCTAGAGTTGCTGTAAATAGCTTGGGGGATATTGCGTCACCTTGTCGGACTCCTTTCTGAGTTGGAAATTCTGGGGTATCTTTGTATACATTTACTCTAGCTGTGGCCTCTCTATATATGTTGGCTAGCATTTCTACGTAAGGCTTATCCACTCCCTGGTCGACTAGAGCTTCTATAACTGCTCTTGGGTATATTGAGTCGAATGCCTTTTCAAAGTCTACGAAAGCTAATGTCAGTGGCAGATCGTATTCTTTTGTTCGACTCATAATTTCTCGTAGTGTTTGAATATGATCCATTGTGCTGAAGCCACTTCTAAAGCCTGCTTGTTCTCGAGGTTGAGCAACATCAAGTGTGTTCTGTATTCTGTTGTTAATTATTTTTGTGAATATTTTGTATATTACTGGTAGCAAGCTAATTGGTCTGTAATTTTTAAGGTCCTCCTTGCTACCTTTCTTGTGGATTAGGATTATATTAGTGCTATTCCACTGTTTTGGAATGCGTCTTGATTTTAGGCAGTTTGTGTATATGTTGGCTAAGATTTTCCAAGTTGAGTTTCCGGCGTATTTTATGAGTTCAGATGTGACACCGTCATTCCCAGCTGCCTTGCCGTTCTTCATGCTCCTAAGAGCTGGTTCTACTTCCTCCACAAGAACTTCTGGAACATCTTCTTGTGCTGTAGTTGTCTCTTCCTCTACTTCCTGATGTGCCGGTATTTTGTATAAGTCCTCATAGAATTTGGTTATGATTTTTATTATTTCATCCCTGTTTGTTATTCTTTCATTTCCGTTCACCAGTGCTATTACTTGTTTCTTACCGATGGTTAATGCGCTTTTTGTCTTCTTATAGCTCTTATGATTTTCGATTGCATCTTCCACAAGCCTTTCGTTATAGGACTTTATATCCTCTGCAATCTTCTTTCTTATCGTTTTGCACAGCTCCCTGTATTCTATTCGGTTTATGTTCGAGCTGATTTTCATTTGTCTTCGTTGTTTCAGAAGAGCTCTCGTTTCATCGGAGAGTTTTCTATTGTGGTTACGTGGTTGTGGTCCTCCAATTTCCTTGGCGCAGTTTAGGATCGTTTCCATCAAGTGTGAGCCATCTGTTGCGTCTTGTAGTTTTTCATTAATTAGGTCTTGATATTGTTCCGAGTTGTTTCGTAAGTTAGCGATATTTATTCCAGATGTTGGTTTTCGTATTAATTTTATTCTTTCTAATTTTGTATTGAGAACTACTCGAGCTCTGATTAATCTGTGATCACTACCTGTTCGAAACTTATTAAGAACGCTTACATCCTGTAGGGTTGTTATGTTGTTGGTTAGGATGAAATCAATTTCATTTTTAGTTTTTCCGTCAGGACTTATCCACGTCCATTTTCTATTTGGATTTTTCTTGAAGTAGGTGTTACCTATTGATAGGTTCTGGAAATGTGCGTATTGAACCAGTCTTTCACCTCTTTCGTTTCTATCCCCAAATCCGAAATTTCCTATACATTGTTCTAAATTGGCCCTTTTCCCCACTCTAGCATTGAAGTCTCCTATTATATACTTAAATTGATTTTTGTTCTTATTTAGCACCTCCGTTATTTCATTGTAGAGTTCCTCATACTTTCATCTGGGTATGAGATTGTTGGTGCGTATACTTGTACAATTTGAATGGTGTATCTTTTTGATAGTCGGAGAGTTAGGCTCCATATATATATATATATATATATATATATATATATATATATATATATATATATATATATATATATATATATATATATATATATATATATATATTATATTTTTTAATTTTAACAAAAATTTCAGGTGAATGAAAAAGAGTTTTGAATTTCTTTAGAAATACTGTAAGTTTCCGCTTAATCCATTTTGAACGTACCTGTACAGTTTTATTTAAAATTTTATGCAATACGTGCGTCCGTTTTTTCATGATCAAAATATCGACCGCAGTCGAGTCCTCGAATTGACCGTTGGTGATCGGATTCACGAAGTTCGTCTTGTATTCCCTCTCGGTACCCAGTAAATTTGGTTTTACAAAATGGACCATAACATAATCTGTAAAAAACAACTCATATCAATTCAACGAGATGAAATTAAATAACTTGCTTCTGTAGTCAAAGAGAGGAGGCGACGGTTTCCTGTTAAACCTAATTTACCAGGCGCCATCTCTAGACAGGATGGAATATTTTCATTCCATCCTCATAAATGTCTTAACAGAAATCTAGAAAAAAATGTGTGTTTTCTTGGCAATCTAAAAAGAAAGATGCACCTTGTTGAAAAACGGGAAAACGACGAAATTTTGTTCTTTGATGGAAACAAATTACTTACACTCCAAGAGATTATTTTGCAACGGCGTTCCTGTTAAAATGATTCGTCTTTTGGTTTTTATTTGATTTAATGCCAAATTCCTTTGAGTCTGTTTATTTCTGAGTAAGTGACCTTCATCGCAAATTACCAAATCTGGACCTAAAATAAATAATCAAAATGTTTCTAAAACATTCTAAAAGAAACCAATTGTCAAAGGATTAGTTTTAGTGTACCTGGATTAATCAATGCTCGCAACACGTCCTTCTTCATACAGATATTCTGGTTCTCCCATTTATCCAACTTTTGATGGTTAGTCATATTTCCAAAACCCTCGTAGCCCATGACTAGAATGCCGCTATTTTTCCACCATCGGTTGACTATTTGGAATCGTTTTGCTGGCATTTTTTTATCTCTATAATAGGAACAAAATCGATGACTACACAGAGACCCTACACAAATAGAAATACTTACTCTATAGTATATAGTTGTAGTTTGCAATGCCTCATATCTTTAAATGCTAATCTAAATTCATTTCTCCAATTAGAAACTGTGGATAATGGACAGACCACTAAGACATGTCTCGTCTTGGTAACTTCCACGTAATTAAACACAGTGTGAATTAATCCTAGAGCCTAAAATTAAGTTAATATTAGATTTTCTCAAAAAACACCATTACAACGTAATTATAAAACCTTAGTTTTATTAAAGCATCAAAGACATGATGATGCTAAACTTCGTACCTGCAATGTTTTCCCCAACCCCATACAATGAGCCAATATACACCCGGATCCGTCATATCCTTGTTTTAGCTGTTCCACACTCTCGTAGCAGGAATCCCACATGAATTGTATACCGTTACGTTGATGTGGCTTCAGTTTTTTCGTTATTTTTGGATGAACCTTCACTTGTATTTCTTCGTTTACATCCAATACTACAGAAAACAATTATTAATTTAAAATAGAATGATGGCGCCATCTAATTAGAGAAACTCGAAATAAAATTAATAATTTTATTTTAATGCAATTCTAAACACACAAATTTTACTTGTTCCACATGGATCACCTCAAGGTTAATACATTGGGCCGGAAAGAAAATATTTTTGGCTGTCACCCATAGAGAGCGTTGTAAATATTTTGAAGGACTTCTGTCAGTGGAATGGCTTTATCCCTTTGACATTTAGGTTACTTTGTGAGTAATTTGATTTGTTGCCATTAGTTTAGAGTCAATTTGAACATGGAGTGCAGAAACGAACATTCTCGGTATATTTTACTTTTTTATTTCCGTAAAAGAAAGCTGCTAAGGCTCATACAGAGATACGTGAAGTTTATGGTGTTGACCATAACAGAACCTAATTTTTATGTTTCAAATACTTAAGAAATATTTCAGTTGTGTACTCGAAATTTACAGGAAGTATAACAATAAATCATATTTTATATCTCAATTATAATAAACTTGCTATATTATACGGGGTGTCCAAAAAGTAAAACCAAATAAGAACTTTAAGTGGCTATAACTTAATTAATTTAAATAGAACGTTATACTTTTTAACTTACCAGAAACAAAATTGTTTGTTGGCTTCTCGAGTCTATGCTCAAAGGTTTCCTGAAAGAAACCATACTAAACCAGCCGTTTTTATGAGACTATTAAACTAGCTTCGGAAAAGTGGAAGTGTCAGTTATAAAAAACCTGTTATAAGAAATCCTGTCACTGAGGATTACGAAAATATTTTTACTGTACTTGGTTCAGTGATCGAAAATCCCAATATTAGGCAGAATCATATATCCAAAAATACTAACATTAGCCAAGCAAGTGTTTCAAGGATTCTTAACAAATACAGTTTTCATCCTTATAAAATCCAGCTTTGTCAAGAGTTTCACGGGAAAGATTCTGGCAACCGAACTGAATTCTGCTTGTGGGTGTTAGATAAAGTGGCAGAAAATGAACACTTTCTTGATAATATGTTGTTTAGTGATGAATGTACTTTTCATAACAATGGTTTCATGAATAGAAACAACTGCCATTACTATTCTGATTCAAATCCACATGAATACAGTTATGAGAAACCAGAATAGGTGGTCGGTTAATGTGTGGGAAGGAATACCGTGTCTATACTTAATTGGGCTCTACTTTTTTGAAGGACCTTTAAATAGTTTGATGTGTCGCGATTTTCTTTTACATCAACTTCTAGTGTTATTAGAAGATGTATTTTTAAATATCAGAACAACTATGTGGCTTCAACTGGATGGAGCTTCGCCTCACCATCATCGTGAGGTTCGATAATTTTTAAATGTCAACTTTTGAAACAGGTGGATTGGGAGAGACGGATTTCAAAATTGACCCCCGAGATTTCCGGACTTAACTCCACCAGATTTATTTTTAGGGGGATACATAAAAGGAATTGCCTACGAAGCGCCCCCCGACAACTCCACAAGATATGAAAATACGCATAAGAAACGCTTTTCAAACTGTAACCCCGCAAATGTTGTCCAGAGTTAGCAGTGGTTTCGAAAAAGGTACGTAAGTGTGTTTCTACTATAAATATTTTGCTTCTGTTTTGTGCCATCGTCAATATGTTGTTACCATTATTGCTGTTGTAGCCTGTTGGACGACTATAAATCGCGTTCCGAGTTTCTGAACATTTGTAAAGATATTCATTCCTGATTATTCTTCTTATAGTTGTAAATTACCAGTCACATTAGAACATCTATTCAAAAAATACAAAATGGTGCAAAAAATGATTATTTGGCGTATTCTGTGAAAACGCGAAGACTTAGCTATAGAACACCTTCATACCATTCGATAGGTATTTAAAAAGTACATTTTCTGGTAAGTTAAAAAGTATAGCGTTCTATTTAAATTAATCAAGTTATAGCCACTTAAAATTCTTTTTTAATTAGTTTTAATTTTTGGACAACCTGTATAATATAGCAAGTTTATTATAATTGGGATATAAAATATGATTTATTGTTACACTCCTCTGTAAATTTCGAGTACATAACTGAAATACTTCAAACATGAAAATTAGGTTAGATTTTGACGAAATTGATACTATTAAGTTTTATAACTTTCGCAAGAAGTTTATATTTAAGTTTTTGAAGTTTAATTATATTGTTAAACATTTATAAAAATTCTCTGTCGTTTTTTCTTTTACGAACAACAGATGGTCTTTGAAAACAAATGAATAATGAACAAATCCTGAACTTAATACTGCATAGATTTAGTTTAAGCCCAGCGATTTATGAATAAGTGTATTAGGAAAACAATACACAGTTATGCAGGAGAAGTAGGATATTTCCCTACAAAGTGTGTTATTTTATTCTAACCCCTTTACTCTTTTCATAAGTTACGACGTTATAACATGAAAATCAAAAACTTGGTCCCCCAAGTTCTCTGTTATTTCAATTTACCTTGGCGATAGAAACATCTACATTTAAATGGACGCCAACAAAATACTTTTAAAAAATAACTTAAGGAAGTAGAAAATAATAACTTACTCAATGGATCAGTTTCGTCTTCACTCGGTTGACTACCGAACGATTGCGTCTGGCTAAAATTTTCTTTGGCTTTTTCTCTTTCTTGCAAACGCTTGATTCTCTCGCTTTCCTCCTTTTTCGCTTGTTGGGTCGCTTCTGCTAATTCGTCGTCTTCAACCAAAGCTCGGATATTCCTCCTCCCCTTTCCTATAGAGAACAAATATAAAAAATATTACACGAGGGTTTTGAGGTTACAGCCTTATAAAAACTGTGTTTCAAGTACAGCCAATTTCAAGGACGAGCTTACTGAAAAGGTACTTTGAACTTTCTAATAGATCTTTAAGCATTATAAAAAGGATATAAGCATTTAAAAAATTTCTAATGTTTCCAAAAAATACTTCAAAGAACTTCAAACTCTTTTTAACAAAGCGACTGTTTTAATATTATATTTCTAGAAATAAAGTAATATACTCCTACCCCTTTTAGAAGGACTATCTTCATCTGCTTCCTCATCTATTACAATACTCTTTGGGGGAGTTGCTTTCTTTCTCTCGATACTATCAATACTGAAATCAACAAATTAACATTTGTAAATAATTTGCGTATAATAAAACAAACATGCAAAGAGCAAAACTCAAAATACAGATTTGTAAAACACTAAAAAGCGTCTATACAGGGTGTCTGAAATTCATGATGACAGCATTACAACTTCGAAAACTATAAGAGATAGAGAGACAGAAGAAAATTTCTGAAAATTATGTCAGCAAATTATTGGTGCTAATGAATCGGTTCTGATTTATTGAACACTGTGTTCTAATCTCGTGGAGTAAAGATCCCTGAAGATGCCTCGTGCAATCGTAGGCGAAACGTTGGATAATAATTCCAATTTGACACGGTCTAAACCGAAGAACCTTGATTTTCAACATAACAAATTCATATTTAGCGAATGCAAAAATGAGCCTAAATTCAAACTTACTCAAAGGTAGGATCATCATTATCCGACCTGCATGAAAAAAAAAATGTATAATATGTCAGATTTTAGGACACGAAGAAATAGATTTAAGTAATAATTTAAATTTTTTGTCGCTTAGAATAGAAGCGCTTATATACAGAGTATCCGATAAGTATACGTCAAACTCTCGACAGTGTACAAAAGACGTCAAAATAATCCTGTGTGTCTTCTCTTTTTCCTAGAATAAAACAACATAAAATTAATATCGATTTCTGAATAACAAGAACACTAATGATGCGATATTTCAATTGTTGGAGAGTGTATATAGCCAGGCTAGCAGGAGAGTTCTGCAGCGGCTTTCTGCGACTTGTCAAAGGCATTTGACTGTGTTGATCATGGAATCCTGCTCCGGAAGCTTATGGCTTCAGGAGGGTAATTCAATGGACTGGTTTCGGTCTTATCTTAGGAGGAATAGGCAAAGGATGCGGGGCAAGTGTTCGGAATACTCCGAGATCGTGTCGGGTATGCCGCAAGGATCCGTGCTAGAGTCACTTCTATTTTTGTTGATCTGGCTATGGCGAATATAAGGGGAGAATTCGCACTATTTACAGATGACACTAATATATTATGGAATTCAGAAAATGCATCTAATCTGAAGACCATTATAACAGAGGAAATGGTGCGATTCAAACCGTTTGTCTCTTAACATGAGTAAAACCAAGCTTCTCGGTTTTCGATGTGAAATGGATCGGGTTGTAATAGGAGTTAAATATTAAGATAGTGAGCAACAATGGCGATTTCTGGGGGTCATAATTCACAGTGGGCTAAAGTTTGAGAATCACATATTTCTTTTGGGAGAAAGCTGGCTTCTGCCTGTCATACTGTCAGAGTTGTGATTGATTGTATCATTCATTGATGGAGTCCCGTCTTAGATATGGTATAGTGTTCTGGGGCATGTCCGTTTCATATCTTATGAATACAGAAGAGAACTTTCCGTTTAATCTATGGGGCCAGACCAAGACATTGCGCAAAAAAATATCGACTCTAAAAATCTTTATTTATTTTAGATACAGTATGTTTGGTGTTTAAAAATAAGCATTCAGTTGGTTCACTTGATAACCAGTACACGACCTAGGAGTATCAAATCTTGCCACTACCAATACCAACACCCAGTCTAAGAAGTCAATAGTCCATAAAAGCATAAAAATATTTAACTATTTACCAGTGTTAATAAAAAAAGCAGGGGTTTGCACTTGCATTTCGAAATATTGTAAAAATTGTACGCTCTGGAGAAGCTAATTTTCGCTTGAGGCATATTATGCTAATAATCTGATCTATATTACTGTGTTTTTATTTAATTTTAAATATTCTGCCCTTATAGGTTAAAACTCAAATGTGGTTAATGTGCGATGGTGTTTTACCGCATTTTAACAAGTTAGTGCGTCGCCACTTAACAGATACTCTTTGTAATCGTTGAATGGGTAGAGGGAGATCTGTTCAATGGCCAATAAGATTTCCTGACCTAAATATGTTTGATTTTCTTTTTTTTGGAGGAATCTTAAGGAACTCGTATTCAACGTCAGTAAACACCAGGAAAGAGTTGCTGGAAAGGATAATCCATTACTGCAATTTTATTTGAAATTATCCTGAAATATTTTAAGTACAGCGAGAAAAAAAACCTACAGGATAATAAAGCATATTGAAGTACAAGGCGCCCATTTTAAACTTCTGTTTAATTAAACACACAAAACATGTACTTAATGTTTTTACACCATTTTGGGACAGTTTAATGATTTTCAAGACTTTATTAAAAAGAAACTGTAATTTTTCGTTAAAGTTTTAGTTACGCAGCCAAAAGAAAAATTACCGTGTACCGCTTTTCGGCAGCATAACTACATTATGGGGCACCTTAGGAAAAAAGATTATATGAAAACACCAAAGTTATTTTGATGCCTTCTGTAAACTGTCGAGAGTTTTAAATACACTTACCGAACATCCTGTATATTTCTAAATTAAAAAAAGACAATAAAATAAAATACCCACAATTCCACATCACTACTATCACTAGAGTTGTCAGTCTTTTTGGTGGGCGTTTTCATTCCCTTTCTTTCTTCATCTAAAGGTTCGGACTCATCATCACTATCCAGTTGTTTTGGTCTAAAATTGAATAACAATAAAAATACAGTATAGATGATCCAATCATTGAAAGAGTTGTTAAAAATAAATTGAAAAATCACCATCAACCTTCCATAAATTCTACATACCTCCTTTTGGTCCTACTACCACGGATCTTCCTTTTACCCTTATCACTATCAAAATCGGACTCGTCGTCGCTAGTTAGACAACTTTTGAGGAGCGGGTCATGCCTCCACGCCCCTCTGCCTTTCCGGACACCGACAAAGTCATCGTCATCACTAGAGTCGGAATCTTCTTTCTAAAGATAACGAGAGACAAAAAGATATTATAAAGGGTGCGATAAATTTGCACAATTTGATGTTTAATCAAAAATGCCTTTGAGAAACCCCTTCTATTTGATTTTCATTTTTTCCTAAGGTATTTCCTTCTTTACCGAACATCATCTTATCACTTTTTAAATCCGATGTTTCAAAACCCAAAGATTTATTTTTAAAAGGATTTTGCAAAATAAAAAAAATTCATAACCCGAATTAACATTTTTTCCCTATACATTACCTTAATATCCTTTTCCTTCATCTCTTCATCCTCAATTGCATCCTCATCCCCATTACCATCACTTTCATCACTACCTGTATCATCCCCAGAATTATCTTCCTCCGCCTCGCTACCACTTCCTTTGTTCTTTTTTTTTCTTCCACCTTTATCCTTATTACCACCTTCTTTTTTCGTCTTTTTTAAATCCTCCTCGTCGTCACTACTACTAAGACTATCTTCCACACTCGACCATCCAGCAACACTTTCATCCGAGCTATTTTTAATATTGTCCCAGAGATCGTTAGCCAATTTATCTTGTTCTGCGTTATCGGACAAGTAGCAGGGAGAGTTCCTGTTACTATCCGTGTCCTGCGGGGTGTGAGCAGAGTCGTCGGATAAATTAGATGACGAAGATAGCAAAGAGTCGTTATCGGAGTCTGAACTGGAGGAAAATCTTCGACTTTTTCTCCTTAGTTTTTTCTTCTTATCGGTAGTTTTGCGCTTTTGTAGGACGTTCGAGATATCGCAGAGTCTGAAAATGGTATATTCAACTTACTTGACTAGAACCATGCCACATTGCAGCCACACATAAAATTGTCGTGAATACTTACCTATCAATTTTTGTGGATAATTTTCCGTCTTTCCTCGGTAAGGAACCTACATCAAACTCCGAAATATCAGCCTGTTCAACCTTTATAATTAATTCCTTATCGATCTTAAAATCTTTTTTTAATTTTTCATTTACTTCCCGTTCTCTTTGTTTTCGTTCCTGGTCTGAAAAATCTATCTCAAAATTGTCAATATCGATATCAGATATCTCGGACCTAAAATGAAAAAAGGTAATTTCTTCCTCCTCCTGTACAGTATGACCATATACTATGAGTAATTACTCTGCCCATAAGGGTGTTTTGGATTTGAAAAGTTTCAAAAAATAATTATAAGTTAACTGATTGATTATTTTACCCTGTGTCATCAGAAATATCCTCATTATCTTTAAGCAGTTGCCGATATGCTGCCCATGCTTCTTTGGTAGAAGGGCGAGTTTTTTTTGAACTTTTCTTTTTCCTTTCGCCGTCCTGCTCTACCGATTCTTCTCTTAAAATGTCTAGAAGCACCGATTCGGAACTTGAGTCTTGAAAGTTATGAGAAAAAGAAGTTAGTAGCGAGCTCTGATTAAAAATAAAAACAACCAACTTTTTATGCAGGAAAAACAAAAAAAAGTCTAATCATAAAATAAAAAAAATACAACAAAGCGAGACAATCGACGTAAATGATGCGTTAGTAAGAAGATGCATTCTAAGGGCTATGTTAAAATCTGAGTCATGCATTGGGAAGAAATTCATTATCGATGATATGCGGTCACCGATATCTCAAACAAGGAAAATTTTCGGAGCTTTGAATCTAAAACTTGAACTCACAGTCTGTTTGACAAAAGCATGTACGGCTAACTTTGTCTTGGCAACCACTAACATCGGTAGTTCGAATGCGAGTAAGTTACGTGACCCCCTACCCTGAGATGCTTTGAATAGGGCGCCTTAGTTGTACTTCGATCTTTGTCACAGAAAAGGCTATTTTGATGAATGCCGCGAACGCATTACGTGACGAAGCCCTATTTTTGTGTTCTCATCTAAAAGGACCCAAAATACATTCGAAGCGGCTGCTAAATTCATGACAAAATCAAATACATTTGTTAGTAAGTGGGTGAAATGCTATTCTGGTGTAAAAAATGTCGATGCTCTATCGGATTGTGGCTTCATACAAAAACAACGAAAAAGTAGGACAAGGTGATTTTACAATTATTCCAGAGGAATTCTCTCAAAGGGTTTAAATGTGTCGTGTGATACTATAAGAAAATGTTTACTGGTTAATGAAGTAAAATTTTGTAACATAATAAAGAAACTGCTACTGCCTGAAAAACACATTTAAAAAAAGACTCATTTGGGCGTTCTTCCATCACTCATACCTGGTGTATCTACGCCTTCGATCATACTCTAGATATAAACAACAATAGATTTGTCTGAAGGCTATTTATGGTCGGTGGGGGAGACACTTTTTTGATGTTTGACAGACATAAACATATTTACTTATCTTGTCTTTCAGTTTAATTGCTTGTCGTGAGTTTTTTCGGTATTTTTAAGTGTTAGAAATTACTATAAATGCGAAGTTTACAATTAATATTAACAAAAAGAGGATTTAAAACCTTATTTTTATCGGTAAATATTGTTAGATATTGTTTACATATTGAAAATAACAATAATAAAAATTTAGGCAACCATATATTCATACTTTGTTTTCAGAATTGACGTACCCAGGGGTATGTTCGAAGGACGTACCGATGATACTCGTTTAAATAATGCAATTAGAAAAGGATAGCATAAAATCGGCATGTCTGTACCAAGAAATTAAATATCTACTGTTTATCAACACTTTTTCAAATATAAATAAAAATATTATTACGTTATTCAGCGTTCAAACAACCGGGCCCTAGTTCTGACGTTATGCTACTTCTACAGGGGTATGTTCGAAGATCTACGCCATGATTCATCTAGCGAACAGCTAAACACCCGGTAGATGCACGTTTGGGTCTGTATCTCAAAACAGGGATTTAGCACTTTGTACATATTTACTGATAATTTAAAGGTAGCTAAAATGGTCAAAATATATCAGGTTTTATTACCGTCTGCCTGCAGGTGGTTTATAAGAAAAAAATAAATATTTTGGCTATCGCAAGAAGACAATGATCTGAAACATCGAAGTCATCTTAGTACTGCGTGGAAACAAGCAAATGACGTTGATGTATGCCGGATGCGAATTCAATAGAAAATCTTTGGACATTCATGAAGCTTAATCTCCGAGGAAAGAAGATCTGGATTGTTAAGAAATTGTTTAGTCAAATTCGACTTCTATGGTATGGAAGTCTTTATCTTCATCTTCAGATTATGCTATTAAATTAGTAGAAAACATGTCTTAGAGACTCCAGTAAATTATTGATAATGGAAGCGACTGTATATTGCTTCTTACCACCGAACAGACCAAGAGAAGTAACAGGCCTGGCTACAGAAGCCACTTCATGTACGGCATCCAAGTGAGGTCATCCAGGACAATGTTGACAACTCAGCGTCGAACTACTGGTTGATTTCAGGACAGATGTTTCCGGAAACGAAGGGCTTTTTGTTAGCTATCCAAGACCCGGTTATTCCGACGAAGAACTATCGGAAGTTCATCATTAGAGATCCGTCAATAGAAAGTGACCAATGCAGATATGGCTGTCGAACATCAGAGACAACCCAGCACATAACTGGAGGATGTCAAGCGTTTGCTGCAACCGATTATAAGAAAAGACACGACTCAGCCGCAGATACTCCACCAAGATTTAGCAGATAAGTTAAAACTGTTGTTGGTAGGAAGAGTGCCTTACTACAAATATAATCCGGAGCCTATTCTTGAAAACAACGAATACAAGTTATATCGGGACCGAACGATTCTAACAGATCAAACAGTTGCTCATAACAGGCCAGACATAATACTAACAGATAAAATTTCTAGGCGGTTTATAGGAAGTACAGAAGACCAAGCCACCTAGGACCCGATAACATAGAAAGGGTCCCCGAGAGTTTTATACTTTTGGTATCTTTGTATACCTGGTATGAGTCAATAATCCCTGGAGGGAGTGCAAAGCCGTTTGGCTTGTAAATGTGACATATTTTATTTTTTTATTTATCACCCTAAAGTCTTTTTTGGACTTTTGCTGCACCTGCTCTTGTCAAATAGACTGGATTACGATATATATATATATATATATATATATATATATATATATATATATATATATATATATATATATATATATATATATATATATGTATATATGAAAATAAAAAATACAAATTACAGTCAAATTCAAAAAGTTAACTAAGCTAATGTTAGTATTGTTAACACACTACAAGAAACACACCTTTACAGATGTCGCTTTGAGCGATATCTTGTAGAATTGCGTTCTCTCTCTCAATACCCATAATACCATATTCCATATCAGTGTTTCTTATACTTTCAATAAATTCGTTGTCTATAAATTTAAGATAAAAATAATAGTTAAGTATTTATTATAAAGAGCTACAAGCTAGATTCTAAATCTAAACATGAAATATAATGAATTACAGTAAAACTACGAAATGCTAAAATTGTATAACTAGTATTTTAGTGCACCAATTCATCAATGTAAATTGATATCAATAAATGGTGGAAGGTTTCTAAGCAGCAAAAATTGTAGTTTCCAATTATACGTACAGTAAAACATTCCATTTCAAATATCTCGAAAATATTTAGGTGTATCGATTTAAAAGAATAGTTCCTTTTTTTATCTAAAATTGCCTATTCTTTTGGAATTTTACAATAAAATGGCTAAAAGTTATTTATTTATTTATTTTATTTATTTATAAACATCAAAGCCCAACAACAATAATTAATAGGGCCGTAATAAAATATAACAAATAAAAAAAACATCTATTACAAAATAACAAAAATAATTTCATAAAATCACGTAATAAAATATAACACAAAAAAACGTACTTATTACAAAATAATAGAAATAATATCACAATAGCAGTCCCAGTACTACAATAATATTGAACAGGAACGTAAAAACTGAGTATAACTCATACTCAGATCACACGATTGCGACACCCTATTAAACACAGAACACATTCGATATATTGGCGACATACAATATACATTAGTCCTAGGTATCCTTAAATGAAAGTATACACCATGCCTGCTCGTTAATCGTGGCACATTAAAATTTAGCTCGCCCAAAAGCTGAGGACAAACAATCTGGCCGTTGACTAGCTTGTATAAAAAATAAAACTGAATGTAAGTTACGTCTCATTTCAAGACTTTACAAACTAAATTTATCCAGCAACAGTCGATTGTCTATCCCGACCGGTGGGTACACTCCCTCAGTTTTCAACCACAAATACTTCACAAACTTGCGCTGAACGTTCTCCATAGCCAAAACATATTTATTATAAATTGGAGCCCAAACAAGTGAACAGAATTCAAGTTTACTTCTTATTAGTGCTATAAACAATAATTTTAGGCTTTCAATATTCTTAAATGATCTACAGTTTCTAATAATTAAACCCATCATTTGATTAGCTTCAGACACTATTCTGCTATAATGAAGTTAAGTTTAGAATCCAATACAACACCCAAATCCTTAGCTGCATCAACTCTTTTAAGTAGGTCATTATTTATTTGATAACTATATAGAATTGGAGATATTTTACGAGTTATAGACATCACTGAACATTTGCTCACATTCAATAACAATTGATTACTCACACACCACCTCTGGACTGCACTAACACTATTTTGCAATCTATCACAATCCTCCTTCGACTGAACTTGGACGTACATTTTTAAATCATCAGTAAATAGTAGGAATTCAACATCAATTGATTCAGCGATATCGTTTATAAAAATTAAAAACAAGAGAGGCCCCAAATTTGAGCCCTGAGGTACCCCCCGAAGAGGTCGCAAAATACTTTGATTGAAAGCCACTATATTGGACATACTGAGACATATTAAACAAATATGATTTAAAAAACCACACAAATTGATCAGTAAAACCAAACTTCGCCAGCTTTGCCAGAATCAAACTATGGCCCATCTTGTCAAAGGCCTTTAAGAAGTCGGTAAACACCACATCGACCTGGCCGCCCGCATCCACAGCATCCGCTGTAAACTGCAGAAAAGACGCCAGATTAGTGGATGTAGACCTACCCCTCAAAAATCCATGCTGTTTTGTAGACAAAAAATGTTCGACTTTGTTGATAATAAAGTTATACAGCAGCATCTCAAAGATTTAGAAAAACCACATATCAGAGAGACAGGCCTGTAATTTTCCACTTCGGTTCTATTTTTGCTCTTAAATACGGGACATATTTTAGCTACCTTCCATCTCTTGGGATACACCAGCTGCTTAAGAGTGGCATTAAAAATTTTACATAGAGGAGCAGCTAAAACATTTATGGTGTCTTTAATAAGAAAACTTGGAACAAAATCTGGCCCGCTAGACATTTTAGGTTTAAGCCCTTTCGTCATTTTTATTATATCCTGTTCCGTAAAGACCGGAACTGCAACTGTATTACTGCCCAAATCCCCCAGACTAACCTCTTCAGTGGACGATATTCCATTATAAACTCCCTTAAAATACTCGGCGAAAGTCTTAACAATATCATTAGGGTGATTGAAAGTTTTACCCTGATAAGACACTTTATCGGGAATAGCGCAGCAATTTTTTTTTCTGTTGAACATACCTCCAAAATGATTTGGGGTCCTTTCCAATATCTCTCTCTATACGCTCAATGTAACGCCGATATGAGGCCTTTATCATCTGAGTGATCCGCGCTCTCAGCAATTTAATTTTGTTAAAATAAATGACACTTTTCGTTTTTCTATACTTTCTAAAAACGCTATTCTTACGTTTTAAACTACGAATAATATCCGCGTCATACCATACAGGAAAAGAGCGACCCTTATTTTTGAAGAGTGGTACGGATCTATCTAATATTTTATACAACATTTCATAAAACCGGTCGCAACACATGTTAACATCTGAGTACCGATCCAGCTCAGCCCAATCAGCGGACGCAAGGTCACCATAAAGAGTATGAAAATTAGCTTTTTTAAAATTGTAGCACTTAAATTTACTGCTACTATCCACGAGGAAACCCTTCCGCCGAATCGGGCCAAGCTCCAACTCAACCGCCAGCGATGGGTGATGAACATCCTCCAAGATCATTGGACCTTCATCTCTCCGCACAACACAATTAAAATTAGCAAATATTAAGTCTAAATATCTATTGTTGGCATTAACAATACTGTTGTATTGGTTTAGGGAGAAAAAATCCATAAAGTTGTAAGCCAACTCACCTTTAGGATCGTTACCATATCCGTAATTGTCAAATTTAGGGATGTTAAAATCACCCATCACCAGAAGGTTCCTATCATAAAGATATTCCAAAGATTCAATAAACTCGAACAATGCAACATAATCAGCTACGACACAAGACGGAGGTATGTAGATTAAATTAAAACAAATTGAACAGAGTTCACAACAATCCGGCAGTCAACCATATCCACACTCGGGACCACTTCAGAGATTCCACCGATATTCAGCGGAGAAGTGTCTATAGATTTCTTCACTGCAACAGCAACACCTCCCCCTCTTGATGTCACCCTATCACACCGAAACACAATATATTCATCCGGAAAAAGTTCTGAGTCCCTTACACAAGTTGTCAGCCAAGTTTCTGTAAGACACACGATGTCATACTCGCAGTTAGAAGAAGCACAATAAAAATCTTCAATTTTGGTATTCAGACCACGTACGTTTTGGTAGTAGAGCAGGGGATGGGTTAAGCTCAGGCTACTGGTTATCATAGAAAACATCCCCCACCCCATCAAAACTACTGTTTACGTAAGCCAATTTTACCATGCGTAAAATTTCTTTAAAAATACAGTACATGTAAAACTTTTTTGTCAAAAAAAAATACGACAGAATAAGCAGGACAAATAAAAATGCAAGAAAAATGACAAAACAAGACAATAACAACCGTGAAACCCTGCAAATCCAAAAAATGACTGAAAACAATACAGGAATAAAAATATTTTAAAAAAGAATAACAAAAAGAAGGAAATTATCGAACTAAAAGCCCACAATGAAGATATAATATCAGATAGAACTGTAATATTGAAAAGCACAGAGAAATTCTATAAAAACCACAATAAAGCAAATATTACCATTAAACAAGTTATAAAAGAAAATAAAAAAATTAGATAAGGCAACAAAAAATAAATGGATTCACTAAGACTCATTTATATATTCTTAAAACTATTGTGCTGAAATTTGCACTAAACTTAAACAAAAATAGGCAGGGTTTAGAAAGAAGTTAAAATGCTAACGAAGAATATAAATTAATATAATGTACTCCTGCAGCGTAATGGGATGTTATGGAATATCTAAAAAATACAAGAGTTAACGATAAATATATTAATATATACCGAATATCCGTTGCTGCACAAACATTGGTTCACAATGATCCCTATATCTGGCTCCATACAAGTACCTGAACAACCTGTTTTGAGTTACAAGGATAGAAATTACCTAGATGCCCGTTAGATTGGCCACCGTATAATCCAGACTTAAATCCAATAGAGCACATGTGAAATCACCTAAATCGTCGTACACGACAAAGAAATTCAGTTCCAAGTATAACAGAGAGAAAATATGTATATAAATGCACAATGGTTGTACATGGGCAGATATGAACCCGGCACTTCCGAGAAATATACCTGAATATAAGAATAACCAACTTTGTATATCACATGTCAAATGCTTTCTTTTGCATTGCAATGATGATGTTACTTCTTTTAAAATAGGAGTGAAAGAATCACTACTCCACGGTCTCTTGATTCTAACGCATGGTCCTTTGGCACTGCTGTTAAGGAATTATGCCCACGGCTCTCCGAAAATAAAAGTAATTTTGCAAATTTTAGCCAAATGCAAATAGAAGATCAGACACACTAGAGGAAATGTCAACCTTTTACCAAAATGTGAATGACCTTAAGACCTAACTTACTGACCCTCTTTGTTCTGTTCAAACAGAGGATTATTCTATTATTGCACTTACGAAGACTGGACTGACCCTGATATAAACGACGCTAAATTTTTCGATCTCAGTTAACAATAGCTTCAAGAACAGCCGTGGAGGTGTAATTCTATTAGTGAAAAACAATTTAAAATCGTGTTGTATTTCAATCGGTGATCCCTCTATAGAAGAAGTATGGATATCAGTCACCCTAGATAAATCCGCTTATTGTACCTGTTATGTTTACATCCCACCGTCTATGGTGTATAGAATCTCGTCTTAGTTCGGTCTCTAATGCGTGCAGTAACTTCCGGGATGTACTAGTAAGGGGTGACTACAATCTACCCAAAATGTCACGGACTTAAAATGAGGAACATTTAGAACATATAAATGGTAAAGTAAAATCAGCTAAAGAAATATTGCTTTGTGATACAACAGCCTTCCTAGGCCTTCAACAGTTTATTGTTGTGGTAAATGATTACCCTGCTATTTTGGATCTTTGCTTTTCTAACTCTGAGTCTCATAAAGTGTGATCCTTATCACCTCCGATGACAACTAATATATTCAAATTATTCAAAATATTTAAACCATGCTGATTATTGTTGTTATAATTTTGAACTTGTTAATTACAACGTAATGAATAATTATTTCTTGTCATTTAACTGATTCCCAATTTTGAATGACAATATTGGTGTAACCTTGAATCAATTTTACTGTGTTCTTTGTGATTGCTTTGATATGTTCGTACCTCTGAAACAAATTTATTTAACAGAAAGATTTCCACACTGGTTTTCTAAAAAGCTAAAAAAGCTTATATTTCAAAAGAAAATTGCCCATAAGAAGTACCAGCAATCAAGGGGTGTGGACGATTACTATGTTTTCTGTACACTAAGGCAGTGTAGATCTGTAACCAGTGAATGTTATCAGAACTATGTAAACACTGTTGAAAATTCTACAAATGGTAAGTCAAAGTTTTTCTGGAATTTTGTACATTCTAAATAGGTTCTTCTCTACAAGAAATGAATCTGAACAATCACAGGGCTAATAATGGTGTCAACATTGCTGATTTTTTTTAACAATTTTTTTTTCATCAGTTTTCGATCCTAAAATTCCTTGGAATCCGCAACGACCCTTTCCCGACAACGATATTGCTATTTCTAAAATATATATCAGCATCACTACTATTCAGGAAGCTCTGCTTGACCTTGATATAATTAAAGAACCTAGTCCGGATAGTGTATCAAATGAAGTACTGAAATTCTGCTCCCATTTCTTAAATTTACTCCTATTTTATATTTTTTCCCAGCCGTCTTTCTTTGACATTTTTACCAAAACTTGGAAATTAACATTTGTGTGTCTTATCCATAAATCAGGCAGCAGGAACGGTACTAGGAATTATCGACCAATTAGCATTCTATCAGCAACGCCGAAGCTTTCCGAACATTGCGTTGAAACTGTCCTTGCTGATACGGTTAAGAACATGATAGTTAGTCATCAACATAGATTCATCTCTGGTCTGATATCAATATATCATTCGAAAAGGATGTAGAAACTCATGCCATCTACGTAGATGTCAGCGAAACCTTTGATAAGGTGAATCATAATATTCTACGCTCCAAGTTGTTACACTTTGGAATTGCTAAAACGATTTTGTCCTGTTTAGAGTCGTATCCCTCGGACAGGAAGCAACAAGTTAGAATAGATAGTTATGTGGCCAATTCATTTCATGCCACTTTTGGAGTTTCCCAGGAGTCCCATTTGAGTCCTCTTCTTTTCAATATTTTCATAAATGACCTGGGTAGTCAGTAGGCATCAAATTACCTGCTGTTTGTTGATGATTTGAAATTATTCACACATGTAATATTCCAGTATGACATATTATCTTTGCCAAATGATATTAATACAGTAATCACCTTATGCTTATCTAATGCTATGTCATTAAATATAGATAAATGTTAGATTCGGGCGTGTTAAGAGCTCTCTTGCTCATCAAAATGGATGATGCAGTGCTCAGGGAGGTTTAAGTGGTAAAAGACTTGACAGTATATTTGGATACTAAATTGACCTTTTGTGTTCAATTACATTGATAAATTATTACTATTATAACATGTCGGACATTTCAGTACTCATATTGACAGCAAATTTTCTGGAAGAAGTTCTGAATTTGCAATTCATGTAATATAATGACAAGAAAATGTATGATTTTGTTCAAGAAATGAAAGTTGCATGCACTAAAGCAACATGTTAAAAAATGAATCATGCAAAGCAATGGAATAATATTCTATGAATTTATAGTATTCTATATCAAAATCGGAAAAATCAATTAAGTGCACGTCGAAATCATATTACAATCCCATAGCAGAGTTCTCTTTTGCCTGTACTGCCTGTTTGTTTTATCCAAAATATAGAATTATGAACAATTTTTTTACTATTGGAAAACATATTGAAACAAATCAATTTTTAACAGCCTTTTTTGTATCTCATACTAGTTTTCGTTAAATGTAATTAAAAGCATTTGAAATATTTTATGATAAAAGATGGAAAAATGACTGTGATATACAGACAGACGGTTAGTACAGAATCCAAAAAATACGAGATATGTATAACATTTATATTAAAATGAAATTATTATCATTGAATAAACTATTAAATAAATAAAATAATCACGTTACCTTTTCTAGCAACGGCATTTTCATACTCCTGCACCAATTCCAACAGCATACCCTTATCAATACGTTTTGACTTCCTTTTCCTCTCATGCCTCTTGTTATCGTCACTTTCTAAATCGGAAGCAGAGTCTGAACTATTTGACTCAGTGTCGTCACCTTCTCGATTTTTAATATAATCGCTGAGCACGTTCAATAATTCCTCTTGTTCTTCTTCATCCAATTTAAATTCAGAAGCTTTGTCTCCGTTGTGGTTTTTTTCCTCAATCTTTTGATCAGTAGTTGCTACATTAGCGGTATCTCCGACGGAGTCAATATCATCAATCCCTTGACTATTTTCTGTAACTAACAAATACTTTTTGTTAAACACTGTAGCCTTTTTAATAAATAAAATCGAATGAAATACTGTAGATGGATATGAATAAGGTTAACATTTTGGCAATAGCAGATTCCTTGGTCTTAAAGTTAATGGTAACTGAGATACAGGGTGTGAAAAAAAGAAAATTCTTTTTGTAATTTTATAATAGTATTTAAAAAAAAATTGGTAAATGGATTTCTCGAGACAAATTCATAGTTTTTCCTTAGTTGTAGGGGTGGGGGCACTTATTTTATTGTGCGCACCATCATTAAGTCCTAACTTTTTTATATCAATCAAAAGTACTATATCAGGATACCGGCTTTGTCATTACCCTAAAAACAATTTTTAGTGACATTTGCGTTTATCATTAGCTGCGGTAAAAGAAAAAACATTTTTTTTTAATTTTAATAAAAAAGTACTTTATAACCTAGAAGACTGTTGCACTACTTTTTCACACCCTGTATAATTATGAGGTTATGGATAAAACTATTTTTTATCGATAAAGGTAATAAACTAGGATATCAAATACGTTTTAAAATTATCTTACCTGTACCATCTATCGCACCTTTGTCGGAGATTTCTTTTTCCTCGTCGTCATCCTTTTCACTGTCTACATCATTTTCCTTTGAATTACTACTTAAAGTATCTTTATTAGGATCTATTGGTCCATTATCAACTTTTGCTATTTTATCTTCATCTCTTGCACTATCATCCAAAACAAATCGACTTGGCTCAATTTCTTTAACACCATCATCTTTTTTCTCTTTTGAAACTTTATTCTTTTCATTTAAGCCTCCGCCAGTTATGTTTTCCATCTTTTCACTGACATTTTGATCTTGTTTTTTATGCTCCGCTTTTAAATCACCACTTGGTTTTCCACTTAACATTTCTAAAAAGGCATCTCTAGCTTTATCATTTAATTTAAATTGACTAGGTTCGATGTGTTCGTCATCGTCATCATTTGATTTATCATTTAAATCAACTGTATTTTTATTTAAAGTGTTCATAGATGTATCTGTGTCTTTGTTTTCTTCGTTCCGTTCAGTTCTTGTGTCACTACTCAACATTTTCAAGAACTCGTCCCTTGCTTTGCTGTTTAAGTTAAACTGACTTGCTTCAATTTCTCTATTTTCATCTGTATTTTCTGTTTCGATATTTCCTTCTTGACGTCTTGATTCGCCGGGCTGAACTTTGTCAACTTCAATACAATCATCGTTTTCTTTATTGGTCAACAAATTTAAAAGATTATCTCTATCGGAATCGCCAAGTTTAAAATGGAAATTTTCTCCATTTTCGTTATTTTCTTCTCTTTCCTCGGCACTACTGTTGTCTAAATTATTTCTGCTTTTGCTATATTCGCCGAGCAATTCCAAAAAATCGTCCCTGGCTTTATCGTCAAGTTTAAATTGACTTGGTTCAGTATCAGGTGAGTTTTCTTCTGACGTTCCTAAATACGAATTTGAATTACTTAATATATACGTACAGGGTGTCTCACGGTGACCGTGATCAAGTTTATACAAGAGATATAATCTAATCGAAACGTCATAAAAACAAACAAAAACAAAGACAATGCAAGTCCGACAATCACATTTTAGTCAGTTTTTAACTTATTTATTATTTTCGCAAAATCCTCGAAATATCAAATAGTTTTAGTGATTTTTGGCACGAATACCATGAAAAACAAACTGTGGTCTCTATGATGAAGCGTGTCATTGTCAGTTGCAGTTAATTGTTTATTGACGATGTGTTACCGTGTTTGTTCGTGAAACATAATTCGTATACAAACGCTGAGGTATTAAATTTATTTTTTATTCATGGCGAGTGCAACAGAATTATAAATCGAATATGCCGATGAAAACTCATCTTAATTATAGGACAATTAATAAAGAAATAATTCTACCCAGGCCAATAACATTAAATGAAGATAACCATAATCAATGTATTGGCCCATTTTTCTCTATATTCCAAAACCTCTATTTGTGCAACAATATACGATTTACGAGCTCCATGACCTTCTATTCAAAGGATTTTAAGAGAACATGGCATGAGTTCAACCTTCTTCAGGCAATTCATTCCGGGGACGCACCCCAACGTGAAGAGTTTTGTGAAAGGATTTTAGTACGAACACAAGAATATCCGGCACTTTTACACAAAATTATATGGGCAGATGAATCAAAATTTACAAGAGAAGGTATTTTTTTTAATAGACATAATTCTCACTTCTGAAGCATCGAATTCATTCTCACGTCATTCCAGAGAAGGTATTTGCTCTAATTATGCACGATTAAGTACGTTATCCTATTTATGAGTGGGAGTGTTGGATAAAGAAAGATACCTGGCCATTTTAGAAACAGGTGAGACAGCTTTTGTTGATAACCTGGCGTTGGATAGAAGCTACTGTTGGTATCAACTGGACGGTGCCCAGCCACATTGTAAAAATGTGATAAACCAAGAGGCGTCTAAGACCATGGAATTGGTCACCCAGGTTCCCAGAGTTACCACCATTAGATTTATATCTTTCGGGAACACTAAAGCAAAGGATTTACTCCACGCTCGTTGAATCAATAGAAAAACTAGTAGCTAGAATCAGAAGAACCTTTGACCAACTCGATCCAGTTGAAATAGCAAAAGCTACTACAGAAGCTCTTATGTCTAATATTCGAAAGTGTTTAAGAGTCAATGGAGATTTTATTGAACATTTAGATTATTTTAATTTATTACGTACTGTTTCTTATTATTACTTATTGCTTATCATTATTTACTCTACATCGCCGCAATTTCGTATAAAATATTATCGTACTGAGATAATGTTTTATGATATTTCTAAATTTTCTTCTGTTCACTGGTGTTAAGTTGGGATATCTTTTGTTGAAAACTCTGCATGTTCGACTTGTAGTTCTGTTGCATTCGCTATGAAAAAGAAAACTGTTCTAGCAACTATAGGTATACTCTATATGAACAGATAGGAAATGTTCTTGCCTATATACTGAATGAATCAACAACGTAGCATCGTACGAGGGTCGTTTGAAATTTCCGTGCAAAAATTAAAACTATTTAATTTTTTTGGATACATCTTTTCTATTTTTCAACATAGTGTCCTTTTAGGCTTATACATTTCGTCCAACGCTATTCTAGTTTGTTGATCCCTTCCGAATAATATGATTTGTCCAAGTCTGTAAAATAGCCATTCGTTTCTGCAATCACCGCATCGTTTAAATGAAATCTTTTTCCCGCCGGCCATTTCTTCATAGTCGGGAACAAATAATAGTACGAGGGAGTCAAGTCTGAAGAATAGGAAGGATGTGAAACGAGTTGGAACCCTATTTCCATTAATTTTGCGGCCACAACTGCTGAGGCGTGAGCTGGTGCGTTGTCGTGATGGAAAAGGAATTTTTTTGGGCCAATCGTGGATGTTTTTCTTGCAGCTCGGTTTTCAAACGGTCCAATAACGATAAATAATATTCACCTGTAGTAGTTTTACCCTTTTCCAGATAGTCGATGAAGATTATTCCTTGCGAATCCCAAAAGACAGTCGCCATAACTTTCCCGGCCGACGGAATGGTCTTCGCCTTTTTGGATGCAGATTCCCCCTTGGCAACCCATTGATTGTTCTTTGGTCTCGAGAGTATAGTGATGTATCCATGTTTCATCCGCAGTGACGAAACGATGCTAAAAGTCCTGAGGATTTCGCTGGAACAGCTGAAAATTGTTCTTGCAACACGTCACACGATTTCGTTTTTAGTCAATCGTGAGTAATTGCGGCACCCATCTTGCTGATAGCTTTTTCATATCCAGATGTTGGTGTAAAATATTATGTACCCGTTCATTCGATATGCCCTTCTCACCTTCACTCTTCTATCATCCATCATCATATCATGGATTTTGTCAATGATTTCTAGAGTAGTAACTTCAACAGGGCATCCAAAACGTTCAGCGTCTATTGTGCTCATTTGGCCACTCCGAAAATTTGAAACCACTTATAAATTGTTCTAATCGAAGGTGCCCAGTCACCGTAATGTTAATCAAGCTTCTGTTTAGTCTCGTGAGGCGTTTTACCTTTCATAAAATAATGTTTAATCAACACACGAAATTCTTTTTCATCCATTTTTGGAGAATCACTGGACTTCCTCGATTCAAATGAATGTCAAACACAAAGAAATAGACCGAGCCGGCTGAAACTTGGTGTGTGTTCTTCCAAGAGATGCTACTAACTGAAAATAACCTCGATACGTACCAGTAGTGCCATCTCGCTAACTTTGCACGGACTTTTCAAACCAGCCTCATATTTGGAAAAATTCTTTTTTCTTTTTAATTTTTCGATAAAGCTCAAAATGGGTTACTTTTCAATTTCCCTGCATCAAAAATTATCGAGACCAATAATATCTAAAGCCACAACCGGAATTCAGAGTTTCACTATTTATTTTTGAAACGATATTCAATTTTAGGTGATACCCTGTCAAAATTTGGAAAAATATTTAATCCTCAAAAACGGCTAGAATAGAGCAAAAAAACTTTGAGTAAAATGAAGAAAGCAATACAAAAAAAATATAACATACAGGATGATCCATTTAAAATAATTACGTTTCGGACAACTTCCGGCATAACCGGAAGTCGTACAAGATCGTTGTTAGTTCATCTGAAGAGATCGTTGCCGAAAATATGTGTAAAATGTGTCTGTCGGCTGAACCGATTAGATGAAACTTAACAGACATGAAAAGGAGATTGTCAGGAGTAATATAGGCTGTTTTTTTTTCCTGTTTGTCTGTCTGTCTGTCCGTACAGGCTAATCTTCGAAGCGGTTGAACCGATTTCGATGGAACGTTACAGATATGAAGAAATGGTCCTCAAGAGTCGTAAAGGCTACTTTTGTTTCTAAGCATTGTATTTACTATTTCCCAACTTTACACGAATTAAGTAGCGGGTAAGAGTTAATTTTAGATATAAAACATTTCGATTAAATGCAAAGTAACGGTATGATGTTCAGAATATAATATAAATAATATAATATGTACTGAGATGTATTAAACTCACCCCGATCCTCCTCCTCCTCCACATCATTTCCATCCTCATCCGATTCTTTTTTCTTATTTTGATCACTATCTAGTTCATCTGGGCTGCTCTGCTCGGAACTAAGCAATCTTTGAGCTTTTCTCCTTTTAGGTAGATGCCATTTTTCACTTTCGTCCTTCTTAGAGGTTTTTTGACTGGCATCTAGTTCTTCTTCTGAACTTAAAAGCCTTTTGACACCAACCCGCTTAAAAGGCCTAAAATTAAATTGGGTAAAATCAATTTCTGGCACAAAAATCGAAATAAAATGTTAAATATAATCCATATACTTTACTTGACAATTTGCGACTCCTGATCATCCTGAGTATCTGAAATCTTTTTAGGCGGTTCAGATTCGCTCTCGTCAGAACTGCGAAGCCTCTTGATACCTTTTTTCTTATACGAGCTAATAACTTGACTGTCTTCCTCAGTTTTAGTACCATCAGACTCTTCTTCATCTGAGCTCTTCAGGGGCTTAACAGACTTCTTTTTGAAGGGACTTACTACTTGACCATCATTGTTTCCGTCATTTTCTGAGTGTGCATCTTCATCATACTGGTTTTCGTTGAGTTTTTTGCCAGAATCCTCCTTATCGTTTTCTGAGCTGTCTTCGTTTGGTCCTAAAGGTAGTTGATTGATAAAGTCACTGAACGATTGAACTGATCCTCCAGTTACAGACGGTTGTAGTGGTTCTGAGGCTTTTTTTGACGGAGCTAATATTTCTTCACTATCTCCGATTTTGCTTTTATTCCCTTTTTTATTTGTGTCAGTTGCGATATCCACGTTCTCAATTTGAGTGGCGTCAATAACGGAGCTATAAAAAAATAAATTACAAAGGTACGACATTTTTAACTCAAAACACCACAAACTTACTCAGAACTATATTCTTGAATGTCCATGTTATCTCTGGCAAATTCATCAGAAGAGTTGCTGCTGGATTCATTAATGTGGGACGCCTTCACAAAATCGAGGTATTTTCCTGCCTCATTGTCTCCTTTATCACTTGAGGACCTTTTCTTTTCTTTTCTAGTTTTCACCTTAACATCAGATTGTTTTGCAGGTTTTTTCTTCTCATGTTCCTCGATGTGTTTATTTTTTCTAGTTGATTTTTTATGAGGTTCAGTTTTCTTTATCGAACTTTCTTTAGACTCTTTTGCTGCGGCTGCTTTCTCTCTTTTTCTCTTCATAAAAAAA
Source organism: Diaprepes abbreviatus (assembly GCA_034092305.1). Classification (NCBI taxonomy): domain Eukaryota; kingdom Metazoa; phylum Arthropoda; class Insecta; order Coleoptera; family Curculionidae; genus Diaprepes; species Diaprepes abbreviatus. Next base: position 479,003 of record JASJET010000296.1, on the reverse strand, counting down.
TCAGCTATTACTTTTAAGAGGGATTTTCTGTCTTTTTCCTTTAATTTCTTTTTCGGTTGACCCTTTGTATGTTCTAAAACGGAAAGATTTAAGTACGTTTAAATAAAACATTGCCCATGTGGCTTCGGATGGTTAGTATATTGTGTGTCCGAAATTGGTTATGACAGCATTGCAATCTCGAACACTATAAGAGATAGAAAGGCAGTTAAAAAGGGAAAGTTTTAGGGAATTATGTCACTAGGTTTTTGGTGCTTGTGCATCGGTTCTCGTGTGTTGTTTTTTTGAGATATTAAAACACTTTTGCATTTTCTTAGATCGGCTATAACTTTTTTATTTCCCAATATTTTTTAAATCGGGAAACACGTTTGCATGGACACTTTTTACGCAGAATACGTCTATTTAGTCAAATTTTAGTTCAGCTGAGTCTACTTTTGTAACTCGGTTTAAAAATGAATCTGCGAGTTGAAATTGCAGTCACTGTCCCTTAATAATATTTAGTGGTATAAAACATAGTAGTTCCTTTTTAAACATTTCCCTACGGTAATTATCTACCACATAGTAACGCTACCAGCATCAACTTTCCAAATGATTAGCGTTTTATGAACTGTTTTAATTATTTATCTGCCAATGTTTCGTTTGAACGATTTACCGTGACATCTAGGAAGGGCAATTGATCATTTACTTCTTTTTCCATGGTAAACTTGTAGGTCGAATGTTGTTTGGATGTTTCAAGAAAACATTAAGTTCATGATCATTGCCCTTCCATACGATGAAGGTATCATCGACATATCTCAACCAGACTTTCGGTTTCACTGTTGTACTTTCTATGGCATGAGTCTCGAACCATTCCATACATATATTGGCAACCACTGGAGAGAATGAAGAACCTAACAGAAGCCCGTCATCCTGGGCGTAGAACTTGTCCTTTACTTGAAAGTAAGCACCATGCAGGCAACACTCCAAAAGGTCCATCACCCCGTCCAGTGGTAACGCTGTTGTATCATTTGAAAGTCTAGTTTTGATTCCCCTAATGCCATATTAGCATACAGAATTTCCCCATCAAAACTTATTCGTCTACCATCTGGCTCTAGATTAATGCTACTAATACAATATTTATTAAACGTGTAGAATTTTTGATGTCATGGTGAATCGCTCAAACGAAACTATTAAAACTTCAGTATACAGGAAGCCAACACATACTGGCCAATATCTTAACTATAGTTCTAATCATTCTGTTGTAACAAAATGTGGAATTATAGGCAACCTCTATAATCGCGCAATATCTATATGCAATAATGCCGATTCATTGGAAAACCAGGTAGCAAACATTAAATCCGATTTACAACAGAATGGTTATCCGTTAAAATCAATTGAAGATGTTATAAATAACTTCAGAACAACGACCACTGGACAGCAAGAAACACATTGCTTGTTCACAATTCCGTACATTAAGGGAACTTCGGAGAAAATAAGACGAATTAGCAGTAGATATAATAAAAAAACAGCCTTTAAATCAGGAAATACACTTAGAGCTCATTTAACAAAAACTAAACCAAAAACTACCAATAAGAAAAAATGTGTTTACAAAGTTCCATGTGAGTGTGGTGAAATGTATATTGGAGAAACCAAACGACCACTAGAAGTTAGAATTAAGGAACATAAAACTCATATACAAAAAGGGGAAACGTCGAGATCAGGTGTTGCAAAATACGCCTGGGGTAAACAGCATATAAAATGGTCTGAAACTGCAGCAATATATATGGAACCCAATAGGAAAAAAAAAAAGAAAATTTATAGAAACACCTTACATTAAAATAATAATGGAACCTTCAGTAAACCCAGTGTTGAGATTCCTTGGCAACCACTACTTCATAATATTAAATCATTGAGGTGCGTACAGTGAAGCGAAACTTTGCGCTTCAATGGAGACAGTCCTATATAAGCTCGTAGCCTTAAGACAAAACGTTCAGTTTATACTTGATAACGATTAGAGGTACAACCTAATTGAAAGGTCGTAAAAACAAACAAAAACAAAGACAATGGAAGTCCGACAACCACATTTTAGTTAAGTTATTTTTGCCATTTAAAAAGTTCTGCCAAATGATAAGTTTGACAAAGTGTAATTTTGGCAAGACGGTTGGTGGACCGCACATAATCCCAGGGAAGTATAAACATTTTTAACGCAAACTTTTGGTGAAAAAAATAATCTCCAATAGTGGTTCTGTACGCTGGCCTGCTAGGTCTCCGGACGTAACATCTTTAGACTTTTATTTATGGAAATATGTGGAAAATGAGGTATACGAATTTGATCGCCCCAAAAGCAAGGAAATTATTGAACAGAGAAATTTTTATTACAAGTGTTTTTAGTTCTTTTTAGCTTATAACGTTGCTTTTCTGCATTAGTGTTTTCCATAGTGTTATAGAAAAAACTGAGTATTTTTCGATAAGTAAAACATCCAATATGGCGGTCATAAGGAAAAACAAACTTGATGATGGTTCCCGAAAAATAAAATGTAAGTAAAATTTAAACAGACGTATTACGTGGCCTTACAAATTTAAAAAATATTTTCAAATAAAAAAGTTACAGCCGATCTAAGAAAAAGTAACATTTTACTTTTTTTTAATATCCGAAAATCGCAAAAAACCAGAACCGATGCACAAGCACTAATAACCCACTGACATAACGGCCTCAAACTTTCCACCTTTGTATCTCTTATAGTTTTCGAGATTGCAATGCTGTCATCACCAATTTCCGACACATTGTATTTCAACGTTGTAAAATGACAAAAAAGGATAATATTCTTTAAAATTGAAACAATATTAAAAAAAAAATTTTTTAATTGAATATAAATAAATTACTAAAAACTACTTACTGGCATTTTCGTTGTCGGATTCGGATATATCACCTAAAAAATTACGCAAAAGTTACAAAAGAAATTTGGTTAGTTTTTTTGCCAAGATTCGAGTAAATAAACTATCCTGCAAATGCAGTTACCCACGGAATAATTTGTTGGATTGAAAAAAAGACAAAATTTTTTTCTTTCTATGAAACGAAAACGTTTATTTTTCACAAAAATTATTGTATTATATTTATAAATTAATTACCATATTCAAAACTAATTTAACAAAAGTAAATTTATTCAGTTAAAAAACAAAAACTAATATACTATAAAAGTAATGGTACTTCTTCATCATTCAATCTCTTTGCGTCCAAAATTGAACATATATCTCGTAATCGCGGAATCTAATAGGTTTTCGTAGCCAATAAATAGACATGACTCCACTAATGTTTTTATATCGAACGAAAGACTAGAAGAATTTTTTGATACGCCCTTGTAGAAATATTATATCGATTATCGATTTTAGTAGATTCTATAAGTATATAAATAGGGATAGGATAGACTAGGTTTAAGGAGTTGTTATATAAGTATAAGGAATATTCAAGCGACTTCTAGAAGTCGCTCGGAATTTAAAAGTGTTTCGGCAGCTTGTTAGTACGTGGAATATAAAGTTTATAACAAAGGTCATTCTGTAGAAAACAAGACTAGAAGTGGCTAACAAAAAAAAATATGTTTTAAAGAAGATCGCTTAACCAAAAAATGATCTACTGGTTATGTCCGTAAAGCTGCTGTGGCAATTAAAAATGAATTGTAATCAACCAAAAAGTAAAGAACAGAAATTACCCACCGTCAAATATGGCGGCGTCAATGTGATGGTTCGGGGATGTCTTTCACGTCATTGAGTTAAGCCGTTAATTGGTGTTGAAGGGAATATGCATCGATTTTTGTTCGGTGATGCATTAAAAAACCAAATGATACCATATGCTAAAGAATAATGATTCAAAGCAAAAATCCAAGCACTTGAGTGGGTTCATAAAACGTGAAAAGATCAAAATTCTAGACCGATCAAGTCAAAGTGCCGACTTAAATCCAATAGAGCATTGGTGGTAGGAATTAGATCGTCGAGTAAGATGTCGAAATTATTTCAATAAGGAAGTTTTATATGAAGATCTAAAAAACGAACTGAACCAAATTCGTTTGAATCGTTTACAACAGTTGGTGGACTCGATATCGGCACGTTGTAAAGCTGTCACCAAAGTCAATGGATATTCAACAAAATACAAATATTGACACAACAAAATCTTATCTTTTAGTACACAATCTTAAAATTACTTGGAATCTCAAAATACTTTTGATCCTTCCCTATTATAACTCTTGCATGTTGATTGTTAAACAATTTATTAAAACATTTCTACATTTTTTCTTTAAAAAAGTATTTTTTTATTTATTTTTAGTTAATTTTAAATAATACTTGTCAAAATTCTTTTGAACGCTACTGTATATACGATAATAAAAAAAGGGAATAAGAATCTGAAACCACTAGAATACCTTGAAGTCTCTTCAAATGGGTTCGTTTTTACCTTTTTGGTATAAAACCTTATAAAAAGATTCTTCTAGCTGTCTACAGGTCCAGAATTAAAATAGGAAATATAAAGAATCTATTTACCATCAATATCATTGTCATCACTACTAGCACTCTCAATTTCGGAAATCGACGAGCTATCATCATCTTTAGCTTCCCCACTCTTAATAACCTTTTCATTTTTAGGCGACGCCACTGAAACTTCCGCAATTTCAGAACAACTATCAGTATCATTAACTGGAAGAGATAATAAAAATTGAATAAAATTATAATCAACAATTAAAACAAAAGAAACAGTTATTAACGTCAATTTTCAAATACAAAAGTAAAGAAACATTTCAATATTTTTTCTAAAAAAATAAGTTTTTGGTAAAAGCGAAGGCTAAGTTAATTTTGTAGAGTTTATTCTATGTGTAATCAACATTTTTGTGTCGAGTTAATAATGCCAAGAAATAGTTTAATTTTGAAAGACTTAAAGCAGGGGTAGAGAAAGCATTATGAAAGATAAAAATTAAACAGCAATAATAATAATAATTTATTAACGTAATTCGCGACTGCTATAGCTAGAGCTCTAGAAATTAAAGTTACAACAGAGCGTCGACCAGCAAGAACAGAACCCAACACACCACCATGGGAAAGACGTCTAAATAAGAAAATTGAAAATCTTCGAATAGATATAGGACAGCTGATGGAGTACATCAGGGGCACAAGGACTATTCGACTGCAAAGGCGAGTTGAAGAAATCATGAATCGTGTCCGATATCATTCGCAACAAGATCCAGCGAATGTTACTGCTCAGCAATGCCTTGATTCGCTGAAACAGAAGCTCTCTGTTATTGCAGGACGGCTAAAGAGGTACAAGACCAGCAATAACCGAAAACGAGACAATGCGCTCTTCCAACGATCAGAAAAGACTTTCTACCGTAAGCTAAGCTCTCCACCTAATATAGCAGATAATAGATATCCCAATAGAGAGCAGGTAGAAGAGTTTTGGGGAAACCAACTTTCCACACCAGCCGATTGTAACATCGCAGCTGGCTGGATCAATGAAGAACACCAAATCTGCCAAGATTACAGCCAGATGCAGTTTGAGCCATTTACCACCGAGGAAATTTCAAGAATAATCAAGGAATCCCATAACTGGAAAGCTCCAGGTCTCGACGGGATCCAGAACTACTGGCTCAAAAAATTATGGTGTATGCACCATCAGCTGGCTAATCTTATTAATGATGTTTTTCTTAACCCAGCAAAAATGCCATTGTTCTTGACCGAAGGTATTACGTACCTCCTACCAAAGGACCAACATAACACACATGACCTAGCTAAGTATAGGCCGATCACCTGCCTACCCACACTGTATAAGGTGATCACCTCCTGCTTGACCCAACGCATCTATGCACACTGTGAGCAAAATAACATCATTGCAACTCAACAGAAAGGATGCACGAGGGGAGCAATGGGATGCAAGGAACAATTGATTATTGACTCTGTCATATGTAACCAAGCCTGTACCAACCGAAGAAACCTCTTTGCTGCCTACGTAGATTATAAGAAGGCCTTCGACTCAGTGCCACATGAGTGGCTCAAAACTATATTGAGAATGTACAGGGTCGATAATAATTTTGTTTCCTTTTTAGAACGCATCATGTCAACCTGGAGAACTAGGATCCAATTGCAAGTGCCATCCAGCGACACCATCGAAACTAACACCATTCCGATACGAAGAGGAATATTTCAAGGCGATTCACTTAGCCCATTGTGGTTCTGCCTTGCAATGAACCCACTATCACGCCGTTTGAACTCCACCAGATACGGCTTTAGTGTTAGACATAACAACGAAGAGGTAGTCAGAGTGAATCATCTTCTATACATGGATGATCTTAAACTGATGGCTGCTACCAGAAACCAGCTGGAACAAATGCTTAAAATTGTAGAGGAGTTCTCCGGGGATATCGGAATGCAATTTGGACTTGACAAGTGCCGTATTTTGAACATCGTTAAAGGGAAGATACAACCGGGGGCTTTTGAAATGCAGAACGGTGAAACTATAGCTGCAATGGAGGCAGACCAAACATACAAATATCTAGGTATGAAACAGGCTAAAAGAATTGACCATGGCACTATGAAAGCTGAATTGACAACCGAATTTGTCAGGAGGGTAAGGCGGGTACTACGAACTAATTTAAATAGTAGAAATTTGTTTAAGGCGCTCAACACGTATGCTTGTTCAGCGCTGAGCTACTCCTTTGGAATTGTAAAGTGGAGCAGGACGGACATCCAAAACCTGCAAAGAAAAATAAGGACACTCCTAACAAAAGCACAAAAACATCACCCTCGGAGTGCCATTGAACGTACAATGCTTCCAAGACACCAAGGAGGAAGAGGATTGGTGGATATTGGTAAACAGCTCCATCAACAAATAATAAACTTACGTTCATATTTCCACAGGTTAGCGGACTCTTCCACACTACATCGAGCAATATGCGAGGCAGACGATTCAACACCGCTACAGTTGAGGGAACAAGATATTACTTCTCACCACCAAACAGACCAAGAGAAGTTACAAACCTGGCTACGGAAGCCACTTCATGGACGGCATCGAAATGAGGTCAATCAGGACAATGTCGACAACTCAGCGTCGAACTACTGGTTGATTTCAGGACAGATGTTTCCGGAAACGGAGGGCTTCTTGTTGGCTATCCAAGACCAGGTTATTCCGACGAAGAACTACCGGAAGTTCATCATTAGAGATCCCTCAATAGAGAATGACCAGTGCAGATATGGCTGTCGAACATCGGAGACGGTCCAGCACATAACTGGAGGATGCCAAGCGTTTGCCGCAACCGAGTATAAGGAAAGACACGACTCAGCCGCTAAGATACTCCACCAAGAGTTAGCAGAAAAATTGAACCTATTACAGGTAGGAAAAGTGCCTTATTACAAGTACAATCCAGAGCCTATTCTTGAGAACAACCAGTTCAAGTTATATTGGGACCGAACGGTTCTGACGGATCAAACAGTTGCTCATAATAGACCAGATATTATACTAATAGATAAAATTTCTAGGCGAACTACACTAATCGACATCGCTGTACCTAACAACAACAACCTAAGACCAAAATACAACGAGAAGATCGCCAAATACAGAGATCTGGAGGTGCAAATCCGAAGACAATGGGCAATGAACAGCGTCCAAACGATTCCCATAATACTCTCAACAACTGGAGTGATACCAAAGAACCTCCTGCAGAACATCAAGAGACTGGGTCTTAGTGAGCATCTGTATAAACCGATGCAGAAAGCAACTCTCCTAGCAACCGCGCGAACCGTCCGAAAGTTCATGGGTAATACAGCAGACAACGTCACCTAGGACCCGATAACATGGAAAGGGTTCCCACAGAGCTTCATACTTCTGGTACCTTTGTGTACCTGGTATGAGTGAATATTCCCTGGAGGGAGTGCGAAGCCGTCTGGCTTGTAAATCAAAATATACGTAATTCAATATTTACAAGTAAATTTTAACCCAAGGTAACATTTCTAGCTGACGTTTAGAATACATCCTCAACAGTATGAATCACTGCGAACCTAGGTCGCGCTGCTCGCGAACAATAGAAATATTATGACGCCCTTTATTATTTCCTATGACGTTGGCCGCCGAGGTCGGTAGAATTCAAAGGAGGCTCGATGCTAAATATCAGGAGTCAAATTTTCAATTTAAAACACGCGCATTAGTAAAATTTTCGAATATTTATCATAAAATAAATTTTAATGAATTTGTACTAGGATGAAATGTTTATTTTACGAATTAGAAGTGAATCATATTATGTTTTTATAAGAACAAAATAAGATGTTATGAAGATTAAGGATATTTACTTTAAACTTAATTTTGCTTAAGTTAGTAAGGCAATTTTTAAAAACAGCTATAATACTGATAAAGCCTTACCTTCATGAATTTCTTCTTCATTTCCCAAATCAAAAACATATGACTCTTGTGACTCAATATCACTTTCCTTTTCTTTAACTCCTGCTCCATTTTTAGTCGATGCATTTCGTGGAATTTCTAAACGCGCATTAAAACAACATTCAATTAAAAAATGTTTCCTTATTGTCTTTGTTAAAATAAAAAGACCAATTAAAATGTGAAAAATAGAAATATTAGCTGTTAACTGTACTATATGTGAAACGATATTCCAGGATGTTAACAAACAAAAATTAAAATAAGATTGATATACAATGTGTTTCCAGATTCTCAGAAGATATATTTTGTTTATCTCAATGTTTCTTCTCTTTTCTAGTTCTAACATTAAAACTCAATTGTTCTTCGTACTTTCCCTTCAAACTTTCTTCAGGGTATAAAAAATAGTATAATAAATTCCTAACGTAGATAGTACACATCAAATAAGAGAAAAAAAGTTTTCATAAACATATGCGAAAATGCATTTTTAACAGCTTATTTATAGTAACTTAATCTTATTTTGACAAATATTATCTACCTTGGAATGTGTTAGACTAATTTCTTTACACTCTACGTAAATAATACTTGAATGAATGATTAAAAGTGGGGGCCCACCATGGCAGCAGGTCATTCGATGCCGACGGCCTTTATGAATCCAAGCAGCCTCGTTACCTGACTGCCTCGGGTGATATTATTGTATCTCAGAAATGTCTCCGACTCAGTCCGTTGAGCGTCGGGTACTCTCTAAGAACATGGTCGACAGATACATCTTCTTCCAGATACTATCTGCACACCGGATTATTCGGTACGCCAATCTTATGAAGATGGCCTCGCAGGTGACAATGTCCCGTTAGCAATCTCACCACGATACGCAGTTCTTTCCTCTTTAGGAAAAGAAGGTTCCTAATAAACTGCGTATTAAGTTCAATTATACAAGGTGTCTCACGACGAACTACCGCGATCGATTTCTCAGAAAATAGACTCTGGAAAGGATTTAAAATTTGGCAATTTAACAAAGGCGAATGAGGCAATTCCGCTAAAATATTTTCAAGATGGTGGCATTTTTGGTTATAACGGAAGTTGATGCCTTCTTGCTTATTTTAAATGGAACATATGTAATTTCATTTTTAGATTCTACATAAAATTATATACATATTTTATGTATAATGTCCTATACCTAAATTTAACTGTTTTTGACATATTTTAAATTTTATGTTAAAAATGCTGTTTGCAGGCCTAAACATAACTATCAATATGTCCTTTAGATACATAGATGTCTTTATTTATTCCAATAAGTATCACTTAGAAAAAAATTTATAAAATATCATTACTGTAATAAACATCATAATAAAAATGAAAAGAAAAAAAATTGAAAAAGAAGCCGAGTCTGGACTATACAAATGCATGGTAAGCTGACAGAGCTACATCGATTACAACTCTCTCCGAAATAATTCTTAATGCAAAACAATACTGATGTATTTTAGTGGCAACTCTCTCTATGTGTGCCCCCAGTCTAATCTTCTATCGACGTTTAGTCCCAAAACAACAGCGCTCTCAACTGATGTTAGTGTTGTATCCTCAAACGTTAATGTAAATTGATTATTTAATCTGTTGCCAAACACAATACACTGTGTCTTGGAAACATTTACCAATAGCCTGTTAAATTGAAAGTACCCATCGAGAATGTCCATCATAGATTGAACCTTCATCGATAGCAACTGAATATAAGCGATGTATCATCAGCATATAGTACAGTCTGTTCTCCAGAGATATGGGGTAAATCATTTGTATAAAGAATATCCAAAAGAGGTCCAAGTATTGAACCCTGAGGGACGCCCCTCTTCATTTTAACGCTCCTAGACATTATAGCCCACTATGGAAATCAGACTCCACCACACACTGTCCATCAAATACCATCTTATTAATTCCAGAGCATTACCCCTTATACCATACATTTCAAATTTAAACAATAATGTTTTATGATCCACAGCATCAAAGGCTTTAGACAGATCCAAGCACATGTACAATGTTTGCTTTTTTTTATTTGGTGATTCTAGAATTTGTGAAACTGTTTGGAACAAAGCTCTTACTGTGGATTTCCCTTTTCTAAAGACATTTTGTTTATCTGATATTACAGGAGGCCTTCATTATTTAATTGGGGTTGGTTTCCTTCTAGAAGGGGATCTACCTTAGTGTACTGTGTTGATATTTTGATAATAAATAAATATAGGGTGATCAAAAACTTACGTTAAATATTAACTTGAAAAAATCGTTAAAGGTCATTTTTTTAAATGTAAACCCCTATTTTTATAATGTTATCTTATTTAGTATTAAAAAAAAGGATGATTTTGTATAAGGTTGTCTATTCCAAAAATTTTCAGTTTTTGAAATATTATCAATTTAACATTTTTGTATTGTAACGCTTACGGTTAAGTTTTGTTGTTAGTTGGCCATGACGGCGAGGCGTGGCGAATATAAAACAATCAAATCCTACAGAATTGTCACTATTTCTTGCCATTTGAAAATTATTAATAAAAATCATGCTGGGGCGATTAAATTATACGTACGAAGAATATTCAAATTTGTTTATTATCTATGGGGAACGTAACAAAGTTTTATCAGGAATATGCCAGACATTTATTGGTAGATATTCACATAAACAGAAACGTCACGGAATGAATATTTGAAAATTTCAAAAATTTTGGCGCCGTTAAGGTAAAAATGCATATTCTTAATAATGAAAATGTCGAAATTGCAATTCTGGAATATTTTGTGGCATATCCTATGACATCGATAAGACAAGTGGCTCCACCAACAGGAATCTTCAAGAACTCAATACATACAATTCGTTCAAACACAACTTCCACCCTTATTTATTATATTTGGTTCAACACCTAACACCCTTAATTTTAAAGCTAAATAAAATAAAAATAGGAAGTTTACCTTTTAAAAAATTGACTTTCAACAATTTTTTCAAGTAAAGTTAATATTTAATGTAAGTTTTTGATCACCTTGTATTTATTTATTATCAAAATATCAACACAGTCCACTAAAGAAGAAACTGATAATTATGTTTAGGCCTGCAAACGCCATTTTTGATAAAAAAAACTTTAAATATGTCAAAAACAGTTTCTTAAATATAGGACATTATACATGAAATATGTCTGTAATTTTACGTAGAATTTAAAGATGAAATAACATATAGGGTGTTTCATTTAAAACAAGCAAAAATACATCAACTTCCGGTATAATAATAATAATAATAATAATAATAATAATAATGTCTGGCCGGCAGTGTGCTGCACCCAGCAGTATACTTGTCGCTACTGTAATGCGTAGACAGTACAGCCAGCAACGCCAGTTATCCGCTGACCTTTAACCATTTCCTTTCTTTACCTGTTAAACCTTCCTATGCCCTGACCCACTTACACTCAATTCCTACATAATTCCTTAGGAGCCACTTTCTTTCAGCTTTCCGACTGGACCCGGCAACGAATAGATCCAGGGTTTCCCTCAACCAATCGTAGGAGGCGATTAAATGGGGAGAACTTTTAAATAATGAAATGTCGACTGGAAAACATAACGTACCCCAGGTGGGTAGGACCCATGGTCCACAATCCCACACCGCAGAAGCGGTCTGCTCCACGGATTCTGGGGGGAGCAACATTTCGACATCACAAACTTCAAGTGGCAGAGTGTTGAGGAGGCGAACCCCTGTCACACAAGAAGCTACAGCCCAACAACAACATGAGAGCCAAACAACAACGAGACCTCCACCCTCCGAAGGTGCTGCGCAGGAACCTCAGCCAGCGCTCACTCAGGCGGGACTTCCGAGACAGCGCATGAAATGGACAACATCCATGAATGAAACAGTAATGCGCATTTTTTATAGGGTGACTGAACTAGGACGAGAAACGATCGGCTATAGACAACAGCTTCATGCCGAATTTTGTAGGGAATATCCACACCTACAAGTGTCACAACAGAGAATAGCAGATCAATACAGAGCTATTCTCCGAAATAAACTAATCTCAGAAGCGCGACTTAACATCATCAAAGCGGAAATAGAACGAGAGATAAGAAGTACCGATGATAACAATGAACAAACCCCAGAACCTGCGCCAAAGCCAAACCCAGAGGCTCAAGAACAACCAGACAACGACATGAGAGCTGACATCGCTGTGGACAGGCAACAACAACTACATCAACAAGAGGGTCAGATAACTCCAAGAGCTCTACCCGCCGAAGATGCTGTGCGGGAACCCCAACAGGCTCTTACTCAAGCGGGACGACCAAGACAGCGCATGAAATGGACTGTGTCCATGAACGAGACAATAATGCGCATTTTTTATAGGGTGACTCAACTAGGACGAGAGATGATCGGCTACAGACAACAACTACATGCCGAATTTTGCAGGGAGTACCCACACATGCAAGTGTCCCAGCAGAGAATAGCTGACCAATATAGAGTTATTCTCCGAAATAGCCTAATTCCTGAAGCTCGGCTTAATAGCATCAAAGAGGAAATTGAACGTGAGATCAGAGGCACTGACAATAACAACAATCCGATTGCTGAACCTGAGCCACAACCGGAACCTGAGCTCCAAGAACAACAGGAACAGCTAAATGACGAAGCCCAACAGGACAACACTGAACCCTTTTATCAGAAATTGTCAACGGAAATGAGTGCTGCGGTGTTGGAGTATGATGGAAGCAATCCGTTAAGAAGACCGGCACTGCCAAAGATTAATTCATCCAAAAAACTGGGTGCCATGTTAGACATCATGAACAATCGGATTTTGCCGGCCTATGTTTCAGATGCCTACACTCTGGAATCCTTACATATGACCATCTACTGTGCCGCGACTGCTATAGCTAGAGCTCTAGAAATTAAAGTCACAACAGAGCGTCGATCAGCAAGGACAGAACCCAACACACCACCATGGGAAAGACGTCTAAATAAGAAAATTGAAAATCTTCGAATAGATATAGGACAGCTGACGGAGTACATCAGGGGCACGAGAACTAGTCGACTGCAAAGGCGAGTTGAAGAAATCATGAATCGTGTCCGATATCATTCGCAACAAGATCCAGCGAATGTTACTGCTCAGCAATGCCTTGACTCGCTGAAACAAAAGCTCTCTGTTATTGCAGGACGCCTAAAGAGGTACAAGACCAGCAATAACCGAAAACGAGACAATGCGCTCTTCCAACGATCAGAAAAGACTTTCTACCGTAAGCTAAACTCTCCACCTAATATGGCAGATAATAGATATCCCAATAGAGAGCAGGTAGAAGAGTTCTGGGGAAACCAACTTTCCACACCAGCCGATTGTAACATCGCAGCTGGCTGGATCAATGAAGAACACCAAATCTGCCAAGATTACAGCCAGATGCAGTTTGAGCCATTTACCACCGAGGAAATTTCAAGAATAATCAAGGAATCCCATAACTGGAAAGCTCCAGGTCTCGACGGGATCCAGAACTACTGGCTCAAAAAGTTCTGGTGTATGCACCGTCAGCTGGCTAATCTTATTAATGATGTTTTTCTTAACCCAGCAAAAATGCCATTGTTCTTGACCGAAGGTATTACGTACCTCCTACCAAAGGACCAGCACAACACACAGGACCCAGCTAAGTATAGGCCAATCACCTGCCTACCCACACTGTATAAGGTGATCACCTCCTGCCTGACCCAACGCATCTATGCACATTGTGAGCAAAATAATATCATTGCAACTCAACAGAAAGGATGTACGAGGGGAGCAATGGGATGCAAGGAACAATTGATTGTTGACTCTGTCATATGTAACCAAGCCTGTACCAACCGAAGAAACCTCTTTGCTGCCTACGTGGATTATAAGAAGGCCTTCGACTCAGTACCACATGAGTGGCTCAAAACTATATTAAGAATGTACAGGGTCGACAATAATGTTGTTTCCTTTTTAGAACGCATCATGTTAACCTGGAGAACTAGGATCCAATTGCAAGTGCCATCCAGCGACACCATCGAAACTAACACCATTCCGATACGAAGAGGAATATTTCAAGGCGATTCACTTAGCCCATTGTGGTTCTGCCTTGCAATGAACCCACTATCACGCCGTTTGAACTCCACCAGACACGGCTTTAGTGTTAGAAACAACAACGAAGAGATAGTCAGAGTGAATCATTTTCTATACATGGATGATCTTAAACTGATGGCTGCTACCAGAAGCCAGCTGGAACAAATGCTTAAAATTGTAGAGGAGTTCTCCGGGGATATCGGAATGCAATTTGGACTTGACAAGTGCCGTATTTTGAACATCGTTAAAGGGAAGATACAACCGGGGGCTTTTGAAATGCAGAACGGTGAAACTATAGCTGCAATGGAAGCAGACCAAACATACAAATATCTAGGTATGAAACAGGCTAAAAGAATTGATCATGGCACTATGAAGGCCGAATTGACAGCCGAATTTGTCAGGAGGGTAAGGCGGGTATTAAGAACTAATTTAAATAGTAGAAATTTGTTTAAGGCGCTCAACACGTATGCTTGCTCTGCGCTGAGCTACTCTTTTGGAATTGTAAAGTGGAGCAGGACAGACATCCAGAACCTGCAAAGAAAAATAAGGACACTCCTAACAAAAGCACAAAAACATCACCCTCGGAGTGCTATTGAACGTACAATGCTTCCAAGACCCCAGGGAGGAAGAGGATTGGTGGATATTGGTAAGCAGCTCGACCAACAAATAATAAACTTACGTTCATATTTCCACAGGTTGGCGGACTCTTCCACACTACATCGAGCAATATGCGAGGCAGACGATTCAACACCGCTACAGTTGAGGGAACAAGATATTGCTTCTCACCACCGAACAGACCAAGAGAAGTTACAAACTTGGCTACGGAAGCCACTTCATGGACGGCATCCAAATGAGGTCAATCAGGACAATGTCGACAACTCAGCGTCGAACTACTGGTTGATTTCAGGACAGATGTTTCCGGAAACGGAGGGCTTCTTGTTAGCTATCCAAGACCAGGTTATTCCGACGAAGAACTATCGGAAGTTCATCATTAGAGATCCCTCAATAGAAAATGACCAATGCAGATATGGCTGTCGAACATCGGAGACAATTCAGCACATAACTGGAGGATGCCAAGCGTTTGCCGCAACCGAGTATAAGGAAAGACACGACTCAGCCGCTAAGATACTCCACCAAGAGTTAGCAGAAAAGTTAAACCTATTACAGGTAGGAAAAGTGCCTTATTACAAGTACAATCCGGAGCCTATTCTTGAAAACAACCAGTTCAAGTTATATTGGGACCGAACGGTTTTGACGGATCAAACAGTAGCTCATAATAGACCAGACATTATACTAATAGATAAAATTTCTAGGCGAACTACACTAATCGACATT
The DNA here is from genome assembly GCA_034092305.1 of Diaprepes abbreviatus. Lineage (NCBI taxonomy): Eukaryota > Metazoa > Arthropoda > Insecta > Coleoptera > Curculionidae > Diaprepes > Diaprepes abbreviatus. The sequence goes on along the minus strand of JASJET010000296.1, from coordinate 463,226 downwards.
GCGGTGCCTAACAACAACAACCTAAGGCCAAAATATAACGAGAAGATCGCCAAATACAGAGATCTGGAGGTCCAAATCCGAAGACAATGGGCAATGAACAGCGTCCAAACGATTCCCATAATACTGTCAACAACTGGAGCGATACCGAAGAACCTCCTGCAGAACATCAAGGGACTGGGCCTTAGTGAGCATCTTTATAAACCGATGCAGAAAGCAATTCTCCTAGCAACCGCGCGAACCGTCCGAAAATTCATGGGAAATGCAGCAGACAACGTCACCTAGGACCCGATAACATGGAAAGGGTTCCCACAGAGCTTCATACTTTTGGCGTCTTTGTATGCCTGGTATGAGTGAATAATCCCTGGAGGGAGTGCGAAGCCGTTTGGCTTGTAAATCATGTATAATAATAATAAATATATATATATATATATATATATATATATATATATATATATATATATATATTATATATATATATATATGTTAATGCGGATTTCACGGATTCCTCCGTGTGAGATGCAATAGCAGTGGATACATCCACATTATGCCGTTGTAGTGCTGAAATCACATTCAGCAAACATACAACTATATGCAGCTCCGCGTATGAATGAAGTAAAATGCGAACAGTAAATGCAAACTTCTCTCCATCATATCCTTTCTGTGTTAGAGGTTGCACAGTTAGAATAAATTGTTATAAAACGCAATTTATCCTATTCCACCACCATCGAGATGTACCACCATACCGAGAAGAAAGTCAAAACTTACCCTCCCCGCCACAGTGATACGGCAGAGGTACATGTTTCGTCTCTACTAGACTCATCAGGGTACCGACATGCAACATATATACGCCATCCGGCGGGAGGCCGGAGAAGCCGCGTTCAGTATGTGCATGCTTCCTTCCAATCTGTCCTTTGCACAGTCAGGTGCATGTCGGTACCCTGATGAGTCTAGTAGAGACGAAACATGTACCTCTGCCGTATCACTGTGGCGGGGAGGGTAAGTTTTGACTTTCTTCTCGGTATGGTGGTACAGGTAGGCCATCATCTCGATGGTGGTGGAATAGGATAAATTGCGTTTTATAACAATTTATTCTAACTGTGCAACCTCTAACACAGAAAGGATATGATGGAGAGAAGTTTGCATTTACTGTTCGCATTTTACTTCATATATATATATATATATATATATATATATATATATATATATATATATATATATATAAACATCTTGAAAATATTTTAGCCGGATTGCCCTTATCGACTTTAGTCGTGGGACACCCTCTATTAATAATCATATTTCTGTTTATGTCCCTCTCACAGAAATGGCCAAATTGCAGAATAGCATCTCAGCTCGAAAGACCGTTTCGTACCGTTCCAGAGAGTAAAACTCTGTGACTCCGGTACTTCTACCAAATACACGAGCTCCGACTGTAAACCACTAGGATCTATTTATCGGAAGAGTTATCTCCTTCTCCCAATCCTCTTTGCTTGGCAAAATTATCTCAAGAGAGTGATTTGGTTTCAAAACTGGCGCTTCGTAGCCTATTTGTATAAGGAGCGCTGGGCATCTTTCCCAACACTCCTCCAGCTACACGGGAAATCGTCAGTTCCTGCTCCGAAATGCCCCAGGCAATTGGCAAACTGTCTTCAAGACCGCATTTACTATAAATAAGTGGAAAGGAGAGAGATTCGTTAGAATCTCCAACGCTCCAGTGGGGGCAGTCCTCATCGCACTTAGTATTCCCACACAAGTCATTCTTTGAACTTTGTCAAGTTGAAGATGGTGTTTGCGCTTGGCTGTACTAGACGACCATACATGCATAATCATAGAACGGTTCACCATGGTGCATATCAAGTATATTATTTCGGAGTCAGTCCCCATGTGCACCCAAAGAAGGAGTACTTTATCTGTTGTATTTCAGAAGATCAAATTTTAAATTATCTTGCCTTAAAACGTTATGATTCCCTGCACCCTCTAAATAGAAGATATAAAACTATACGAAGATAAAATTTTTTAAAAAAATTAACAAAACAATCGTTTTCTTAACAACTAGTCCCACACTGTATAAGCTTGAAAAAAAATTATATTTGGAAAACTAAATTTAGATTAAGTACCCTACTACTATATGCTACAGTTACTCACCAAAATCTCGCGTGGAACCGTCCTCTAGACCCACATTCTCGTTATGCAGTTCTTCAGCACCATCTGAAGTTTTTGATTCTGTTAAACCAATCAAATCACCATTATTATCATTGGTTTCAATGTTTTTAGGTATATCGTCAAGATCGGAACTGGTTTTTTCAGAATTATCAGTATCGATAGATTGTATACTATTGCGTGCGACAAATTGAGTTGGTGCAGCAAAATCGACATCGGAATCTGTATCATCGTTATCGGAGTTTAATTTTTGACTACTAGTTGCAGTTTTCTGGGTAGCTTTTAAGTATATACTATCATCACTGTCCGAATTTTGTTTCTTATCTTCTGTTATTGTTAAATTTGCATTATCACAGTTTTCTTCACGATTTAACTCAGCTTGATTTACAGTAGATGTAACAATAACAGAATCTGAATCTTCTTCATCTAGTGAACGAGTAAGGTTGGCAACACTATCTGAATCGTTCTCGGAAGACGCCATCTGTGTAGAATTTGCAACAGTAATTTCATCTGAATTTGGCAGGGCTGCATCATCTAGTGTTTCTCTCGACGAATTAGCAACAGTCTCCTGATCAGAATCGCGATCTCTTACATTTACAAGGTTGTCTCGTCGTCGCGGCGAACCATAGGCAACAGTGTCGGCATCAGAATCGTAATTTATTTCAGCGTTCTGTTCGGAACCATTTTGTTGCAGGACCGCTGCATTATCACTGCGCGGAGGAGTATTAGCTATAGTTTCAATATCTGATTCAACAACTTCTTCAGCATCTTCCAACCGTGCATCACAATTTTGACTTTCAAGCGAATTAGAAACAGTATCTTCATCAGAATCAATAAGTCGAGGCACATTGCCATCTTTTCGAGGCGAATCGTTTGCAACAGTTTTAGCGTCCCAATTATTTTCAACATCTGGGAATGCTTCTGCAATATTTGCTTTTTTTGGTGAACTGGTAATATCAATCTGACTAGGCTTACTTTCAGCAGCTACTTCATTCAAATCATCATTTTCACCATTATTTTGCTTTTTAGGTGTTTCAGGTGAATTTGCCACTGTTTCTTGACTATAAACATTAGCTTCTTGTGTAGAAGTACCTTCAATAATTTCCACATCTGAATTATCCGATTCCTCAGTGCAGTTGCTAACGGTTCCTTTCTCAGAACCGCTATTTTGTGGTGTTTTTAAAACATCGTCCTCTCGCGACGATGTAACGGAAACAATTTCCACGTCAGAGTCGAAGTCTTCGTCGTTAGTTTGATTTTTAGAAAAATCAGTGGTTTTTTCTTTAACTGAAATGTTGTCTGCTGGCAATTTGGTAACATCTTGTGACAGATTTACACTTTTGGACTGCACAACGCTTCCTGTGACATTCGACGATACCATTGCCTCTTCCTCTTTTGATATTGAAATGGCAGCAACTGAGTCAGCATCAGATTTACTTGAATTTCGTACATCTTTTTCTTCCTCAAAAAGTGACCTATACGGCAACGGAATCACTTTTGGGGGAGCTTCATCAAACGTTAAAAACTCAGATTCCTTTTCCAATTTTGAAGAAAGAGTTTCAGTATTTAAAATATCGTTTCTAGATGGAAAATCTTTAGATTTATCTGTATTTACAATTTCAGGAATGGTTTCTGCATCAGGCAAGCTAAGTATCACTTCATCTTCGTCCTCGGCACTTGCAACTTCTTCAGAGTGTGATATTTCCAAACTATTTGCATTAATATTATCATTTTCAAAAGTCTCAAACCCAGGATTTTCAGCCTGTTGTTCTGCAATATCATTATTTTGATTACCAATGTCTTTGTTATCAATATTAGATGAGTTTATATCACTGTAGAATATTGTAGCCGATGAATCATTGAGATTACTTGGAGTCGGAAGTGATTCTGTAAGAATTAGGTTTTTTCGATACATGACCCAATCATACTAATTTAATATTAAGAATTTTTAAAACTTTTTACTGTATTTATTTTAAAACATATAAAAATGAAATAAAGAAAAATATTTCTTCTTTATGTAGAATATTACAAAAATAAGTGCATAACCAGTCATTCTTAGTTCAAAATATGATACTTGTAAATAGGTTATTTTTAGATCCTTCTTAGATATCCTTATATTAAAAGTATAAAAAAAGCATAGAAGAGTAAAAATAACCTGATGCAATTTAAAATATTACTAGTATGCTTAAGGTCCATGTAAAATATTTTGCTATATGATCATCATTTAGGTATGTCAACAAAAAAGTTGATATGAAGTGTATCCAATTATATAAGATTGAAAAAGAGGGTTAAACTTCAGAATGAAAAGTAATAAGCTGTAAACTTGAACAAATCTTTGTTTTTACATTTTATATATTAGCTCAAAAGTCGGATGTATAATTAGTATTACAAGAAAACATTAAATATCTGAAGTTGAGTTAAATATGCATTTCATGAAAACAGTACTTACCTTTAGGGACTAAATCAACAAGATCATTAGATGGCAAATCATCGTTTTGGATACCTGATGTTTCAGGTGCTGACTGATCTTCAGATTTAATTTCATCACCGGTACCTTGAAGCAAATAAAATAAGAATATCAATAAACTAAACCTTAAAACCAATATAAATTCATAATATAAGGTACCATAAAAATACAAACTAATTTTTTCATTGTAAGAGATAACAATTTTTTTTATTTTTGTATTTTTATGGTAAACTATAATATGAATTTACACTGATTTTTGTTGTTCCTTTAAATATCAGAATGCAATGTATTATCAGTATGATGAAGCTCCTGCACATTTCGCTTGTCAGGTCAAGCAGTATTTGGACTAATAGTTTCCAAGGCTTTGGATTTGTCGAGGTCGTCCTGTTAGTTGGCCTCCAAGATCTCCAGACCTCACATCACAAGACTTTTGTTTATCGGGCTATCTTGATGTGCCAGGTGCGCTCTCAACACTTGAAGAGCTTCCATCGTTTTGCATTTTTCGACCTGTTCTTGAACTTCATGACCAAAATAATAGGGGAACTGACCTCTCAAGTGTTAAAATTTTTTCAAAAAAAAAACCTATATAAATCATACAATTTACCTGAGATATGAACACTGTATTGTGATAAAACTTCATCTTTAATATGATCTGCCAGGTCTACTGAATTTTCACCTGCAAAAAAATTAAACATATATGATCTGTTTAGACATAAATGACATAACACTCATACCAGCATTATTATTGGGTGGCCCCAAACTGTTTGAGGTTTCAGCTCCCTTCTGTCCTGAAGTTGTACATGTATCAGTCTCAATTTTTAATTTTGAACGACTTATTTCTTTGAGTTTATTTACAATTTCCTTATATTCATCTTCTTGACTAAAATCTAAAACAGTTTTATTACCAATAAATCAATGTCAAATTTGTTACAAATTACCAGAGAATGGAAATACAGCAATATCTCAATTCTTTCTTTAATTTACTACTAACCAAAAAATCATTTTCAGACCGTATTTAAGAACTATAAATATTATAAGTCTATACCAGCATAAAATGCAAAATAACAGTAAATTTACACAAACCTTTAATTTTATTTTCCAAATCTTGTGAATATTGCACCGTATACTCGAAAAACTTCTTCAAAATTTCCGTTAATTTACTAGAAAATTTTTTGTAATCATGGGTTGCATTGAGATCTTTTATGCATTTTTGGACGTCCTTCTGTACTCTAAGCCCCATATACTCAATATCTTTTCCTAAATAAAGGAGCAAGGTCTCAAACTGCATTTGCTTCTGATCCATTTTTTTTTGTAAGGTTTACTGTAAATAACATTAAATATTATACAAATAATCATTTCAAATTTGGTAAATTCATTAAAAGAATAATATTTTGTTGACAAATTTTAAGCGCCATTTTAGCTAGTGACAAATGACAAATAAAAGGGTGTAAAAAAATTCCATGTTTGTGATCTGAATCCTAGATACCGAAAATCCGAGTAAGTTTTAGCATTGGAGTACTGAACTCTAGAGGTGGGCAAAACGGACTTTTTGGTGATTCGGACCGTCCGGATTACTAATTTTAAAGATCCGGGTCAAAGAACCGGTTCAATTGTCCGTTTCCCGTCAAGAATTCCAAAGTTCGAACGACTTTCCCATTTCATATTTTTAATATATAATTTTAGGAGATAGTACACCACAGATAATTACATTTCGATCCTTCTTTTTTTTATAAAATCCAATTACAAGCCTCATTAATTTTTTTTCAAAAAAAAAAAAAAAAAAAAAATATATATATATATATATATATATATATATATATATATATATATATATATATATATATATATATATATATATATATATATATATATATATATATATATATATAAGCTTAAATTTAACTTCTATTACAATTTAGGAGATAAAATAAAAAGGCGAATGGGACATTTAAGCTGTATTTTAAACAAATGGTAATATTGCGGCTCTCTCATTTAACTGCATATATTAATATTTGCCCATTCACCATCTGATATGAATTATCGAAAAAAACGGTGTTTGGCATAATTTTACGGCCATTGGAAAAAATTGGGTCAAGTGTGATTTATGTTTTAAGCAATATAGGTGACTACCGAAAATTTGGCTAGACATCTTAAAAGTAGGCATCCATCAGTGACTTTACTTGAGCCACAAGAAATAACGTACCGTAATGCAGCACCAGAAAATCAACTAAATTTAAAAATCAGCTTGCCTGATACTAATATGGACCGATCAGAACAATCGTCGACAAGTATTGCAAAATTGTGAAGCAGTCATAACTTTAATTTTTGTTTAATAACAAAAATTAAAATTATGTTTTTATTATTGTCACTTTTCCGAAAAACTTAATTTATGTTTAAAAAAAAAATATGTTTTAAACATATTCTTTATTTTTTGTTAATAATTTTTAATTAAAAACCAACCTTTTTTGTTCCAGGATTAAAAACCCAAAATTATAATTGATCGTCATTTTTAAGATTTTACAATTTCTGTCACTGATATACGGAAAAACAGGCTTGTCTACATCATACTACTAAATTATCATTCAGCACAATAATATATGTACCTACTTTAACAATCGTAACAACATAATTCGATGATGAAACAAAACATTTATCATTATTATTACATTTTAAATTACATCCACTTCCCCAAAATTGCAATTATATATCCCTATCATACCCAATTAAATTTAAAACAAGCGAGAATCGGCATATAGGGCTAAAAAATTTTTAATCACGTTCCTAATTCACATTTTAACTACCGAAATACTAGATTCGTAAGTATATATTCTACAAAAGTCCTAAAGAAACATAATCTAAACTAGAGCAATCCTAAATCCTTGTACTCCACGGCCATTGCCTTTAACGTATTTACTGTTCCTGCAATTATTAATCGAACGAAATGAGATTCGCCAGCGGACCCGAAACATCAGTGACCCATCGTACTATACTGAACCAAATGTTCGAAAGATACAAAGACCCGTAAAAGACACAACGAACACCGTCCGATTAAAACGGTTCAACGGATCTCGGGTCATTATAAGTCCGATGTAACGTATGACCAGTCGGAGGGCAACCTTTCGTACTGTCCGAGTCCGATATTTTAAATTTTAGTGATCCGGATCTTTCGGACTGTAAACTGATCCGGGTAAAAAGAACGGGTTTTTCAAGTCCGACCCACCTCTACTGAACTCACTGTGGCTCCCTTCCTGCAGTGTAACGCCAGCTTTTAGTAGTCTATGCTAGGAATACAAGCTTCGCAAAACGGGGATCGATCTGAGCGTCTTTAAAAATTGAACATTATGTTGTTTTCTAAGTGGTTAATTTTAAAAAATATTGTTTTGGTTTATGAATTCTAAATAGAATAATTCGGAAAGGTGTAAATCTAGAGGTGGGTGCCATTTTGGTTTTGTTTGTTTTGATAATCTTCTTGATTTTTCTGATAAAAAAAAAACGTGCACACTAATAGAAGCTTCTGTATTATATAAAATTTCAAAAATTTTTATCGGAAAAATCAAGAAAATTATCAAAAAAAATCAAAATAAACAAAACCAAAATGGCACCCACCGTTAGATTTACACCTTTCCGAATTATTACCACAAATTTTAATCGACGATTTATTAAAACAGATTTTAAGATTTCGAAATATATAACCGTATTTTTGGACAAGTTCCTAAATGAATAAAAGAAGCAAAGAAGACCAACTAACCCCTTATCTACTTATAATAATTTATCTATATTTAAAAAAAATTACAATTTTACTGTTAAAATTTTGTCAAAAGCATCTACTAAATAAATTATTAAATTCTAACTTACCTCTTTTCCAATAAGAGCAGAATAAAAAAAACTAGTTTTAAATAAATTTAACTTTCTAACACGGCTTCGTCTGTTAAAGTTTTGACAAATGACTGATGACATGTTTAGCAGAATGATACTTTTATTGCCAAAATCCTTAAAAATAAAAATTCACAAGGGAGTTATCGCTAATATTCGAGTTGTTTTGAATAACGTGTTTGGCATCACTGCCCTTATTTTTTGAAGCCAAGTGACAGAAGTGACAGTGATAATTTCATTTTTCTAGAAATGATAATAGGAAGAGAATATTGCTGAAGTGGACGTATTGTTATCTTAATTTTCACCATTTTAAACTGAAGTTTGGCCTACCTAAACTCGTTTTAATAAATAATTTTGGCTTAAAATTTTATTCTTTGAAGGGTAAAAAGCCAAGCTTTCCTATGCCAAGAATAAACTTGGCAACATCCAAATTTCTTCTTTTTTTCGCCAGTTCAACGCACTAAATTTCGTTCATTCCAACCATGAATCACAGATTTCCAACATTTTGCAAATCTTTCGTAACGTGTTTGTCTGTAAGATATTGGTTTCGTTTCCCGATCAATTTTTGTCCATGGTCGAAACAACTGATAATTTTATTAGAAGTTTGTGAATTGTAACATAATCTTACTAAAATATGTATAGACTTTTCTACTATTAGAATATTACAAATAACGGTTTTTATGTGTTTTTATTCAATGAACAAACAAATCCATAATAGATATGGTACTTTGGCGAGTTATATGTTGGATTTCAATACGAGAAACTGTAATACGTATGTGCTAAATGATTAATCAGAATATAATCCACAAATCGTTCAGACAATTTTCAAATAGGTTTGATTCTTGGTTGAAACAGAGAACTGGGTAGCTATTCTCGTTCTTGAGAGAACGATCATCTTGATGGAAAGTGGGCGTGGTTCTCACGAAAAAGTATGAAACCGTATTCTCGTAATTTTAAGCGATGGTCACATCCATCAAATCTTGAGAGAACTTGTTCTACTAGTCCGGACCAAGAGAACGGCGAGATTTTGAGAGAACGATACTGTCATTCCTGTCATTATGCGGTATTTTTAGGTTATAAAAGTTCAAGAAAATTCATGATTGTTTTGAAAATATTGTAAATTTTATAAAATATTTTTGTTCGCAAATATACATATATAAAATGGATATTGAGGAAGTAATTTTGAACCACGATGGACCTGAGGATGTCAGATTAACGGAAAAGCAAATGGCAAATTATAATCGTCGATTTCTACCACGGTTGCATCGATTTGGAGATTTAAATGATTCAGAATTCACGAAGCTGTTTAGGTATGTATCCATTTTATAAATATTTGTGGAACTTGACGGACTCTACTTCATTTAATTTATTTTACTGGCTTGGTAAAGATCTGCGAATATATCTTGTACTAAAAATAACCCAATTTATAGAATTCTCAGGGCTTGAAAGGAGGCAACATCATCTTTGCCAGAAGTCATGGTAATATTTGGTAACTATAAAGTTAGCATATGCAAGAGTAGCAAGTCATTAATGATTTTTTTACTTGGTTGGATTATACATATTTGTAATATATTACCTGCTTTAGTTACTCTTAAAAAATTAGGAGAATGTTAAGCTAATATTAATTTTTCTTTTTAGATTTAGGTACTCATATTAATATAATTTTATTAAAATATAAATATTTGTAGGTTCTTGGATTTTTTGCGACTAGCAGCTACCAAAAAATAACTGGGTTGAATATATTTCTGGAGTGAGTCGCTCAAGTGTCAGTTGGAGTATTGTAGAAGAAAAACTGAGATGCTTTAAATAGAGACGATGCTATTTCAGAGTGGATCTAATTGCTACAAAATTTAAATGAATTATGGGCTTGTCCAATTGGGTAATTTTCTATTAAATTGTAAATTATATACAGCTAGCAGTAATATGTATTTTGTAAACTTAAAATTTAAATGTAATTTGTTTTTTTAACAAAGAATTAAAACTGGTGTTAAATAGGTAATATATAAGATAATTTTGAAATATACAAGATTTTTATAATGTTTTAGGTTTTATACTAAACATAATTTCCCTGGTATTTTGGGGTACATTGACGGCACTCATGTTGCAATTACAAGATCAGTAACAGATGACCTAGAATTTGCGATGAGCCTTTATAAATCATGAATATAAATGCTAAATTTCCTAGTAGTACCCATGATTCTTATATTTGGAATGAATCTAACATTTCCAATATAATGGAAATGATCTATAGAAGAAACCCAGATTCATTTTTCCTCATTGGAGATTCAGGTAAATTAATTGTACAGTAAACTGATAATTTATTATTAATTTAGAATATGTTTAAATATATAGAGGAAAATGAGCCAAGTTTAATTTTTTCAGGATTTCTTTTAAGGTCGTAGCCTTTGGAAGATATTTCACAACTGGGGACACCAGAGGAAATATTTAATAGATATCTGTTCATTATGGAGTACCGTTGAAAGATGTGGTGTCTTGAAAAATAAATTTAGATGTTTTTCAAAAGATAGATAATTTTTAAATATGGGAATATACATATTTCAAGTATGCAGAATGTATTTTATTGATGAAATAAATTTTTACACATTTCATTTTGTTTTTTACTTTGTATATTCATTCCCCGATATTTATGGGGAGTATAAAAAATAGCATTTTTACAAAAATAAAGGAAATCTTTCTTTTCCCAACCCAGTAGAAAATAAACTAAATTTGTATTTTAGGAAAAGAAAATGTTAATTTTATTTCGCATAATATCCTTTATATCTTTGTAGGTGATACTAATTTCACGCATAACGGCTATTTTACCAGTAAAATATTTCGATTTGTTTTTTTTTACATATTTATTTTTTTCTCTAGAAAACTCCCTTTCTAATTCTTTTATCTTATTAAGAATATTAAATAGGTTAAAAATATTAATTATTATATTAATTTTAAATTCGAACCTTTGCTTGCTAAGTAGGGTTATGTCCATATTCACATTCTTTTTTAGGGTTAAATGCACAATTTATATGGTTACATACACTATTGATGCTTGGCAACATAGCTTACTAGATTTTGTTTCCGATCTCCCATCACATCCTACGAGAATACGGTAATACACGATCGAGAGAATAACCGTAGGATGGGATTGCCCCTATTCTCTCAAGAGAATGATCACTTCCTATGAAGAACCAGAATAGCTACCCTATCGTTTACTAATCATTTGTAACTCTGGTTGGAACGCTTTTAAGTTGATGCGCAGAATTCTGACGATCGGAAACTGATTCTGACTCGGGTTGGAACTTCCTTGGTTGGAACGAACCTAAAATAAAATGGGTGACAAATGTCAATTCAGCTGTCAAACCAGTGTTACCAACCGTACGGTAATTACCATCCATGTACGGTGATTTCAGTCATTGTATGGCTTCGAACATACCCCTGTAGAAGTAGCATAACGTCAGAACTAGGGCCCGGTTGTTTGAACGCTGAATAACGTAATAATATTTTTATTTATATTTCAAAAAGTGTTGATAAACAGTAGATATTTAATTTCTTGGTACAGATTTTATGCTATCCTTTTCTAAATGCATTATTTAAACGAGTATCATCGGTACGTCCTTCGAACATACCCCTGGGTACGTTAATTCTGAAAACAAAGTATGAATATATGGTTGCCTAAATTTTTATTATTGTTATTTTCAATATGTAAACAATCTAACAATATTTACCGATAAAAATAAGTTTTTAAATCCTCTTTTTGTTAATATTAATTGTAAACTTCGCATTTATAGTAATTTCTAACACTTAAAAACACCGAAAAAACTCACGACAAGAAATAAACTGAAAGACAAGATAAGTAAATATGTTTATGTCTGTCAAACATCAAAAAAGCGTCTCCCCCACCGACCATAAATAGCCTTCAGACAAATCTATTGTTGTTTATATTTAGAGTATGATCGAAGTTGTATGGTATACATATCGTAAGAGGAAGGTAATTTTAGTCAAAAAAAGTAATGAGTAATATTATCTATTCATATATAGCAAAAACATTTCGAAATTGTATTTTTATAACTTTAGAACGTGTCTTACTCTAAGTTCATATCTGTCCATATCCTCGAAAACATGAAGAGTAATATAAACGGCTATCTGAACTTTCTCTTTGTTTTTTGAAAGCGCAGGCAATATTCTTGAATTAGCAACGTTGCCAGATATTTAACGTATCTATAATCATATTCTTATTTAGTTTTATGCAAGGTACGTCTGCAGGGCTGCCAAGTTGCCAGAAATACTATCCTGCCAGGGATTTGCCAGAAATAGATATCTTGTGCTCAGAAATTGATAAAATATAAAGACGAACTGTACATAAAATTGATGGCAAGTGTATGAAAATTGATAAGGTGCCCCATCTCTAAAATTAAATCTCTACTATCTCTTTTTGCTTCTCACATGTAGTAATTTCTTTATTTTATGGTTTTGCAGTCTAAAATTTAAAGGATGGACAATCTTGTTATCATGTTTTTTCTAATATTCAGTTTAATTGAGCAATATCAGTTTTTCCTTATCACACGCATTTTGCCAGGAATAAATATAAAACTTGCAAGTATTTTTCTGTGGAACATTTGACAGCACTTATACGTCTGCATGAAAGAGCCCTTTGTGGGATATTTCGAGTTAATTTGTTCGCTTTCCACAATTTCCGCGACACTGTGTTGTGTATTAATGGAATAAGGTCAATTTTCTTTGCCGCTTTTTCTCCAAGCATACACTTCACTATATCTTTAGCACACGGTCGAATCAAATTTTTTGCCATCGTATGTGCTTGTCCAGATCTTGCAATTCTGTAACTTACCCGAAATGATGTTTCGAAAACAAGTTTACTATCTACGTTTAAATCTGTCAGAAAAGAAGAAACCTTTTTATTACCTACCAATTTTCTTTTAAAATATTCAACAGATTTATCCTTGTGATCCGGATGTCTTGTCTCAAGGTGTCTACGAAAAAAAGATGGTTTTAAACTGCTGTTGGCTGACAAAAAAAAATCGATTTTGTCCAATTTTCTCCAAAATTTATATTGGAGCGAATACAACATGGCGGATCCAATATGGCCGACAAAAAAAATATTTTTTTTTGATTTTCTTCAAAATTGGCACAGGGAAGAACAATGAATCTGAAATTATTTTTGAAAAATTCAGTATGGCGGATCCAATGTGGCATACAAATAAATTTATTTTTTCCTTTTTTCCAAAATTCGTAAGCGGGAGTTTTCGGGGTCGCACATAACGAATTTGAAATTATTAAAAAAAAAATACATTTTCAGATTTTTTTCCAAAGATGGTACTTATGAAGGAGTTATCGGGGTTGCATATAACGAGTCTGAAATTATTTTCAAGAAAAAAAATTAAATATGGCAGATCCAATTACGAATTCAATATTTTATATTTTTCGATTTTCTCCAAAATTGGTATAGGGGCGTTCTTGAGGGTGTAAATTACAAATATAAAATCATTTAAAAAAAATTCAATATGGCAAATCTAATATGGAGGATTAAAAATTTTACTTTTTTCGATCTTGTTCAAAATTGGTAGTAGGTAGTTTTTGAGGGTGTAAATAACGGATTTAAAATTATTTTGAGAAAATATAATGTGTTAGATTCAATATGAAGGTCTAAAAATGTTACATTTGCAGATTTTGTCCAAAATTAGTACTAGGAGGTTTTTGTGGATGAAAATTCAGATTTGTAAGATGAAGAGGTTAAAATTATTTTTTGAAATTCAAAATGGCGAATCCAAAATGTTGTGTTGAACATTTTACGTTATTCATATTTTTTCAAATTTGGAATTAGGGGGTTTTCGGAATCGTAGGCTACGAATCTGAAGTTAATTTTTTTTTCGCACAATATGACAAATACAATATGGACGATTAAAAATTTTACATTTTTCCGATTTTGTCCAAAATGGATATTGGCGGCTTTTTGGAGCTTATGCAGGATAAAATATGTCGCAATAAAAAATGGAAGTAATTATTTACTTTCACGTTCGACCTGCGCACGTACGATTTGTAAAGGTTGGGTATTTGTTATAATTTATTTACACAAGAAATCACTAAACTGGTTTACACTACTAATATTTATGTACACACTATGCATTAACTACTAATTCTTTTATCTTTCTGAAATCGCTCGAAAGCTCATCGTATGATTCAGTTCGACTCTACTTCTCCTTATATGCGACTGCGGCGTTTTTATATCGTATATTTCCCGTTAGAATCTTGTGTAGGGATTTTATGTTATTTTAAGAATACACACAGTGAAAAATACAACAAAATTTTATTGATATAAGAAATAAAATACATAAATATAATCGACATACTAATGATTACATCAAAAACAATCTAATAACCACTGAATAAACGACTTACAAATAAAATCATATAGAAAATCTAAACGAATATGCAGCATTCTACAAATTATTTTATTTTTATCAACATCCTGAATAAGCATTTCGTGTGGGAACTTTTACAGCAATGAAACGGGAAAACAAATAACTTTCTCTAGATGCAGGCGATATTGAAACTTGATAGATCAAGATGATTTGTTAAGCCGACAATTCTGGGTGGATTAATCTTAAAAATACAAACAAAAGATTAGTAACTGTTCATATTATCATTATTATTAAGTTTTTTTTATAATATATAAAGATTATAATATAGATATAAAAATTAACATAACATTATATTTTATATCTTTGAAGTTAACAGTTGTTTTTTTTTTAAATTTAACACCGAGAAGAAAACTTACTTCAATTGTTATCCGTTTGTTGTATTTGTTTAAATTGCCAAACCCGGTACGAGATTTTATGCGAGTACTTGTAGGTACCGTTTGGTCCTTTTTTTGGAGCCACTGTCGTCTATCCGTTGGTCATTATAGACTTACTTACTTGCTTCTTTGCCATTTTCTTGGGTATGTTCATATATTGGGTGTTGCTCAAATGAAGGTGAGCGTGTGTGTGTGAGAGGATGTTGTGACCTATTCTATGTGCCTCTGTCCTGGGCCTAAAAATGCACAAATTTGGATTAAATATGTCAAACTTTTCAAGTTCAATAACACCATCAACTTTAATATATCTTCAGTTATAATATTTTTGCTTCATTGTAATTAAAAACTTACCTCAATAAAAACCAGGCCTCACTTAAAGTTTGGAGGATTTGAGAAAAAATCATAGGGGGTCACCGGAACGATAATTCTTCCCAACCCTTCTCAATCGTGAAGAGGTCATCCCTCCTCTTCCTCTTTGGAGGCAGAGGTGATGAACCTAAAGAAGAACCTTTTCCTGATTCCCCATTCTGTTGTTGCTGGGACGAAAAACCAAGAAAAGGGACAACTTCATCAGTTTCAGTAGGCGTCGGGTTATTAAACACCTCCATAGTGCTGATGGGGGAAAGATGTTCTGCACCAGGTTCCACCTCACATGCTGCCGAAGATTGTTCATTTTCGCAAGCATGTGAGGTGGAAGGAACTGCAGAGCCCGATTCCTCATTAATATCATGGAACGCATCCCGCCCCTGCATATCTCTTAAGGGCCAACGCCCTCCTGGCCGGGGAAAAACCCCGGTCAAGAGAGCGTGTGGTCCCAACAGATGATACAGTTTCTCGACGAGTCTGGCGTGTTCCGCTTTTTGGACTCTCACCCCTCGTCGGCGTACGCATACAAACTGCTTCACAAACGGAAACGAATTCGTATCTTTAAATCGTCGATGAAACTCGGCATACGTAATATGCCGGGCAACATGACCATTAAAAGATATTTCGTCAAAAGTTTAAAAAAAAAAATCGTTGAATGCCACAAACCTATGGTTTTTCCGCAAATCCTCCAATTGCTTACATCGACGGCACATCTGTTGGGTCGGCATTTTGGGCTGGGTCGAATGTTCTAGGAAGAATAAATACGTCATAGTCATCTAAAATACACCTCCAAATTGGTACTAATTATTGAGAAGTGTGGTTTCAAAAATGTATTACTTTTTTTTACCTATTATACCTACAATGTTGTACATTTCTGATAAGGGGCCGTCCATAAATCTCATGCTGGGATTTTGGAATTTTTGAACCTTCCTCACGTGATGAGAGAATCTTTTTTACCACCCTACTCCCTCTTGAAATATCACGTGATAATGCAATTTTAAGTTTGGACTCTAGCTTCGAATTAAATTTAGTGCGATGTGAATGCGTTGATGCATCTTAACGGTTTATTGACTATAGAATGGTTTATCTTATACCTGATATTATCTCGCTGTAATTACGTTTTGAAAATAAATATTCCAAATTAAAATTATTATAAGTTCTAAAAATAACTAATTTTATTAATAAGATTACCTTCAATTGCATTTGACAATTTCCACTTTCAATTTATTATAGAAAATTAATTAGAAAGATATAAAAAATCTTAAAGTAAGAAGTATCACGTGGTTGGTTTTAAAACTCCACCTTCTTACGTGATCATCTAGAATGTTTTTATGACCTCCTCCTTCAAGACAATCACGAGATTTATAGACAACCCCTAAAAAGTTAAAAAGAAAATATTTTTCTAACACTATTAAATATATATATATATATATATATATATATATATATATATATATATATATATATATATATATATATATATATATATATATATATATATATATATATATGTTATATCGTAGGTTTTCACAGATGGTGGAATGAATGGTTTGGTTATTCTGGGTTTCAATCCGTTCATTCAAAAAATCGTTTTCACGACGTTTCGCCAAAATCTCATTTGGCATTTTCAAGTGCGATTCGTCTCGTTATTCGCTGTGAACAGTTCTCAGTTTTTAATAAATCATGTTTTAAATTTTAGACCAAGTACTCTACTACTATATGTTACAGTTACTCACCAAAATCTTGCGTGTTTGCGTTATGCAATTCTTCAGCAGCATTGAAAGCTTCTGATCCTGTCAAACCAATTAAATTACCTATATTACAATTGATTTTAATGCTTTTAGGTACATCATCAACAAGAGCAGAACTGTGTTTTACAGCTTTATCAGTATCAACAGATGTAAAATGATAGAATCTGAACCCTGTACATCTAATGAAGGAGTAAGGTTTTCAACAGTGGTACCAGATTTGTTCTCTGGAGACATCATCTGTCGAGAATTAGCAGCAGTAATTTCATCTGAATTTGGCAGGGCCCTATCATCTGGTGTTTTTCTCAACGAGTTAGCAACAGTCTTCTGCTCAGAATCGCGATCTCTCATAGTTGCAACGTCGTCTTGTCGTGGCGAATCATTGGCAACAGTGTCGGCATCAGAATCGAAAGATATTTCAGCGTCTTCTTGTCTTTCTGGTAAATTATAAAAAAAAATTTATATGTATGTATGTATGTATATATATTTATATGAGAAAGGGTTGATTCTATTTATATAATTGTAATGGGCCGTATATATGATTTTATGGACAATTAATGAGTAAAATAAAATAGCAATGCTGACACAAGATCCTTGGTGGTTGGCCACTTTCTTTCTTCCTGTCACTTACCACCAGCTGTTCAGAGCAAGTTACAACAAAACATTGGAAGTAAAACGAGGGAAAGTGAAACTGAGAGTCTACTATCTTCCTCAAACATCATTTCCGAAAATCTATTAATGTCCTGTGCGTGAGCAGCCATAAAAAATAAAAGTCATTTATTCAAACAAACACGAGTTATAATTTACAATATCATAAACTAAGCAAACATACTAGGACAACACTCAATATCATACATTTTATATTAACTAAAATAATAGCATTCCTAAACACCAAATGGGGATTAAACACACACACACACACACACACTAACATATATATATATATATATATATATATATATATATATATATATATATATATATATATATATATATATATATATATATATATATATATATATATATATAGACATAGAATATCTTAAGTTGAGTTAAATAGGCATTTCATTCATTTCAACAGGAAGGCACATTACCACTTGGAATACTTGATGTTTCATGTGTTGACTGATCTTCAGATTTAATTTCATCATCAGTACCTTGAAAAGAATAAAATAAGAATATCAATAAACTCATATTTTAGTACTTTTATTATTGCAATATTTATATATGTATACATAGAATATCTCAAGTTGAGTTAAATAGGCATTTCATGAAAACAGTACTTGCCTTTAGGGAATAAATCAACAAGATCATTGGAAGGCACATTGCCACTTTGAATACTTGATGTTTCATGTGTTGACTGATCTTCAGATTTAATTTCATCATCAGTACCTTGAAAAGAATGAAATAAGAATATCAATAAACTCATATTTGAGTACTTTTATTATGGCAATATTTATATATGTGGACATAGAATATCTCAAGTTGAGTTAACAGTACTTGCCTTTAGGGTATAAATCAACAAGATCATTGGAAGGCACATTACCACTTTGAATACTTGATGTTTCATGTGTTGACTGATCTTCAGATTTAATTTCATCATCAGTATCTTGAAAAGAATAAAATAAAAATATCAATATATATATATATATATATATATATATATATATATATATATATATATATATATTTATCTTGTATTTTTAAAGTTCAAAACTTAAACGGGCTGTAAAATTAATCTAAAGGAAAGAAAATTATATTTTTAGATCTAAAAAATTTTTTTCTGTCAAAAATAAGTTTAGGTTTTTGTAGTTAAAAAGTTACTCTGAAGATGATTTAATTAAAATAAACTGAAACGTTAGTGAAAAGACAAAAATGCTTTAATTTCACTTAAATTCCTTTAAAGATATTGACCGCAACCCATTAAAAGAAATAATTGTTTTAACTAACAAGGTCAATAAAAGTAATATATATATATATATATATATATATATATATATATATATATATATATATATATATATATATATATATATATATATATAATCAAAGAATTATATCTAAATCATACAAATTACCTGAGATATGAACGCTGTATTGTGATAAAACCTCATTTCTAAAGCAATCTGCCAGTTCTGCTGAATTTTTGGACATCCTTCTGCACTCTGAGCCCCATATACTTAATATCTTTTCCTAAATAGAGCAGCAAAGTCTCAAACTGCATTTCCTTCTGATCCATTTTTTTTGTAACGTTTACTGTAAATAATATTAAATATTATATAAACAATCACTTAAAATTACATACATTTATTAAAAGACAAATATTTTGCTGACAAATTTTAGGTGCCATTTATTCTGGTGACAAATGATAAATAAGAAGGGTGGGTTCTATTCTGTTCAAAGGTTTCCAATGGCCCCTTGCTTGACACCATCCAGCCAAACTCATGTTGTTTGATAGCAATATTAACGCCTATCTTTTTTTTTTGTATTCTTCCTTTTATGAAATGAAAGGATAGTAAAGAATTAAGGAAGGGGTGCTATTCTTACTAATAAAATTTGTTCATAGAATTGCACAGTCTTGATGAAATGAGAAATATAAAGCTGAATGTTCAAATATATCACTATTTCTGTTTAAAACGGGCTGCTTAGAACCCTGCTTCTAACACGGGGAGGAATACACAGGTTTTTCCATAGGTTATTGTAATAGTTTTTCGTTAGTTATACTTTTGGAAGGACCATCAAAGTTTACAAATAAAACAGCACCACAGCTGATTTCCTTGGTATTTATTAATAACAGTAAAAAGAAGAATTATAAAAATGGTTACTTACAGTATTTCTCTTGAAATCGTATAATGCGCCACTGCACTACTTTTTTACTTTACATTTATACTATTTCACTTTACTTTTATTCCATCAAATCTACCAGAGAGGGAGAGATTTTACTAATACAGGATTGCACACACCGTGCCTTTGTTTCCAGAGATTTACAACGAGCGTTTACTTTTTCAACTTGAGAAAGGGAGATATTTCTTTTCTTTTTTATGCGAGCTTATTACAAGAGCTGAGTGCTTTCTGACCCTTTTTAGATAAGGAGAAGATATCTCATTTTAAATCGTTTTCTATCTTAAAAGCACCGGATGGCTGATAAACTGCCAATTATAATTTATCCTGACGATGCAGAAAGTATCGGTTTATCTCTCGGTTTAATTCCACCGGTGTTCCGCCTTTACTGCGGCACAGATCAAATAGATAGTAAATCTTGGAAGTAATAAAAAATTAAAATATGATATTTCAACTTATTTAAAGGAAAACAGCAACTTTTAAAAAGGTTTTAGAATAACATTTTCTTGTGAATGTTATAGAGAGTTTTGGCATGACCAGATTTATTTATTAAATTAATTATTGGAATTATCTACTGACCCCGTTGTGAACGTTTTCACAACAAATTCTAACTTGAGTATTACATAATTAACAAATTTGGTTGCCAAAATATGGTTTTAAAAGCCTATAAAGTCAAGTATTATTGATAATTTGCATATCCAAATATCTAAAGATGGTTTATACATACTAGTTTTAGTGCTAGATTTTACGTTTTCATTTTACCAAAATTTTACACAAGGCTAGTGCTATTTCACTAGGAGATTATGCATTAAGTTAAGTATATGTATAGGTCTATTTGCCACTTTCAAAAGGTAGGAATATATTAATACACCATTTCTATCTTCATAGCAGCTCAGAATTAGATGATTCAAATCACCCACTTCCCAACAGCTACAATGCGGACTATTGTTGGTTTGTTTATTTTAATTTTGAAAAAGTATGCTGGTGTGATACAATGTTAGAATCTCATTCTACACATTAATGTTATAAGTTTACTTTTGATAAATGTGACATTATGAATGAAACCAAGGCTTCTTCAATGGATATTTTTGAATCTGTATATTTTTTTCTTTCGTTTCTACTAATTCTACTAAATAGATTACACCAATTTGTGTAAAGTGAGTTTCTTAATTCCGTGTAATGTATCTTGTCTATTTGAAATCCACTTATTCTCCCATTACAATTCAGTTGTTCTTCCATCATCACGTATAATGGTGTCTGATCTATTTTACTGAGCACCACAAATTGTTTTGAGCATTAATATTCCCCATTATAATTAAATTCATCTAGAAATTCCAGAAATCTTAAAAATTGACTATGTCTTATGTTGCATATTTTCAAATCACTTACCTGTACAGCCAACAATTATAGGTTCGTACAGACACTGATATTAATCTTGATCCTTTTGAAATTTTTTTTCTTATGAGTGGCTAATCCTTCTTCCCTGTTGGAGTGTGTATTATGGTTTGTCTCATGTTTGTAATTAGTGTGATTTTCCCCAAGTACTATTTGTACTTCCTTGAACATATGGTTTTTTAACTTCTGCGTTGCTTTTATTTAGTATATAATGCTCTTAAAAAGTTTTAGGATTGGTATCTCCTCATTTCCCTTATTTAATTCCAATTTGCTAGTTGTAGATCTGCATGCTGATGACTGTAGGCATTCTTCATGCCCCCTCCCTATCGTATCCTAGCATCTCAGGAGATAATGAGTTCAGTGATATTATTTTCCTAAAGGATATTTCTGCATATGTTTCCTGTAACATTTTCTTGATCTCATAAACTTCAAGAGATACCTTTCTTCTCTGAGAGATTGTTACAAAATTTGGTACCTTTTCTTGCAGCTTCAGAAAATCTCCATGATGATATCTGTAAGAATTGCTATTATTTCCAAAATCTTTTCCTCTACTTTTCCCATTGGTTATCCTTTCTTCCAAGCTCTATTTGACCTTTTCGGGTACAATGCCCAGACCTCAAAATAAGGCAGGTTATTTTCAGTCATGGTTTTTTTATTATCCTTCTGCCTTTCATATTCTAAACATCTTCTCTTGGCAACAGTTCCATGATTTTGTTTACAATGTATGAATTCCACTTCTGTCTAAATTTCAGGAAAGAATATGAGAAGGTTGCATACTATTAGAAAATACCACATTCGATGCTGGTTTTATTCAATATTTAGCTAAATATAGGTCTATTCATAGACATCCTCTGCTGTTTTTTCAAATTTCACTCTTTCTCCCATAAGAGTCTTTCTTTTTAATCTTCTAACATTGAGAATCCCTATTGCAGATTATGTCTTGCTTGTACAGGTATTTCCTTACTAACTTCTCTTTTGAATCCTTTGCATGATGCCAATGACGCTGGTATGTATGCATAAAGTTCCTCATCTGTAATAATCTTGTTGAGGAAGTTAGTAGCCCCTGCCACCGGCGTGAACTCTACTACTTTTCTATGTTTGCCTTTTTTTTTCAATCCCAAGAATATCATTTGTATTTGCAACTTTAAGTTTCTTTCCCAATGCTACCGGATGTATGTAGGATTATCAGATGACAGGTATTTTTATGACATGTTGGAAATTTTGGCCCCCTGTCAGGAAAAAACTGTAATCGTCGGGATTTTTTTCAAATTAAAAGAGGGGAATATAAGTTATAAACAAAAAATCATGAACAACTACACAACGCAAGAAGTTACATTCGCAGGCTACACCAAGGGTGGAGTGCATACGTGACGCGCGAGATTTTAAAATTAGGCGCGAGATTTTAAAATTAGGCGCGCGACGCATATTTTGAAAATCTCGCTGCCTTCACATATTATATACAACGTTCAGACAAAATGTCTGGAAATTTATTGAAAACTCAAGAGAAATTGTCAAGAAATTTCATTATTTAATCTGGTAACCATAGTTGTATGTTACCAATATTGCCTTGCTTTCTACAATTACAATAAAGACTTCTTCCGTTTGCAGTGATATGTATGTATAAGATTATCTTGTCTCTGTGAGACAATTTAGAGATCCTTTTGGTCTCTCGTATCTACACCTGTGCGGAATAAAGCGAACCTAGATTATGAAATGAAAGAAAAAATAAAGGAATTGGGATTATAGTTACCAAACTATGTTGTGTCTCTTCACCTGGATTAGAACAGTTGCTCTTATTTATTATAATTTGTTTTAGTAATTTTGCAAAAATTCGAAAAACACTTTCCACATACGCGTCCTCAACGGTTGCTAGGCGGGAAAATAAACAAAAGGGAGAAATTCAAAAAATACTTTCCTTGTTTATATTATCTGAATCCTAGATACTGAAAATCCGAGTGAGTTTTAGCATTGCAGAACTCGATTTAGTTTTGCATAGAGTGCATACAGCCACTGCCCTAACTTAAGAGACCTCTTTGACTCAATCATATCATTCATATCAAATTAGGACATTAAATGTAAACAAATTCCTTATCAAAATGTCAAAAAAAATTGACATGAATACATCTTTCAGCATATATTATTATTATTAATTGAGACAGTGTCGAGTGCTTCGGGCGAGTTACATGGCAAAAAGAAATAAGTTGAATAGTAATGCATGCTATCTCTCTTGCTCCTTCTTATCCTCATACTTTCAAACTGGGTAGCTATTCTCGTTCTTGAGAGAACGATCATCTTGATGGAAAGTAGGCGTGGTTCTCACGAAAAAGTACGAAACCGTATTCAGAATACGGTTTCTTACTTTTTCGTGAGAACCACGGTCACTCTCCATCAAGATGAGCGTTCTCTCGAGAACGAGAATAGCTACCCAGAATACGGTTTCATACTTTTTCGTGAGAACCAGGCCCACTTTCCATCAAGATGATTGTTCTCTCAAGAACGAGAATAGCCACCCTGATACCTATTCTCGGAGAGAACGATCATCTTGATGGAAAGTGGGCGTGGTTCTCACGAATAAGTAAAGATGAGAGGATACTGAAGGAGATCAAATTTAATTTTAAAGGGGGGAAAGTCCCATTGGAGGGAAATCTGGCAGAGAATGAAAATGGTATTAGGGATGATTATGTTGTAGGCAGTCATAAAGGATAAAGGTCGACCATTCGCACCTAAGGTGACGTTTGAGAGAGCCGGGAAGTTTGAGGGATTTAGATTTTTGTGGTGTTCTATAAAAAAAGGCTTAGACTTGGTAGATATAACATGTTTCATGAGAAGGGTCAGACGTCGGAGGGACAGAGAGAGGGTTTCATTTTTTCTTTCTCTTTGCCACATAACGCGCTGGACTACATATTGGCCGTATTCTTTTGAGTAAATTATCACTGATCAAAGTGAAAGAAGTGAAACTGATAACTTAATGTTCTTTTAAATATGCATTTACTTGTCATTGGGTCGAAGTGATCATGATTACTTCAAGTGACAGAACTCAAAGTGATAATTGCTCAAAAGAATATACCTATTACCTCCTAATGTTCGAAGAATCAGTTATAAGTATATTCTTTTGAGTAATTATCATTTTCAGTTCTGTCACTTGAAGTAATCATGATCACTTCGACCCAATGACAAGTAAATGCATATTTAAGGGGGCATTAGGTCCGCCATTTTTGCCCATTTATCTGTCATTCACAACTAATTCCGTTATTTTATACTAGATGTCACCCATATGCAGAATGGGAGAAATAAATTTCTTAGCGTAAAAAATAGTAAATCCTCAATTTAAGAAATCTCCATTGATGAAGGCGGTGTTGTCTCAAACATTACATCTTACATTACATTACCTAAATTTAATGACTTTTTGGTCACTTTCTAGCACTAAATCTAACATGTTGCAGAATAAAAAATAAGGAAATATTTAGTGAATAATATTTAGAATTTTAAGAGTTATTATTGGATTTCGAATTTGACAGATATTATTATCAGCAATCCTTGAGTCTCTTTTTTTTTTGAAACATATGGCATCCTGCATTTTATTTGGCAAAAAGGGGAATAAAATTATGTTCTGGCGTTTTATATCTCAAGTTCGTGTCTGGCCTCGACTAACCACTTGACCTTGACAGCTTATTTAATTTCAACCTAAGCTGTTGTAAATTTTGACTCGTATAACCTAAAAGTTAGGGTAAAGATTGACATACAAACAAAAACATTGTTTCTAGAAATAAAGAATAAATTTTGCGTGATGTGTTCAAGATCGGAAGACAAAGCCAGAAAAACATAAATATTTTTAAAATTGTAAAAAAGGCTTTAAATAAAACGACGTAAGCATTTCATCGCAGGTGGGGACTCGTGTTTTTTCAAAAATAATAGGTAGGTACAATATGGTACATTTTACATTATAAAAAATAGCATGCAAAAATCAGTGTTTGTTTCTATGATAATCCTTATTAATTATTATGTTTTTAGCTTTATAAATTCACCAAAATGGTTTTGTACCTGGCTGGAAGCATTACAGTGACCATAAGATATGAAACTTTTTGCATTTGCTGCAGATTCAAGAGAAACAAAAAAAAATGGATTTCTTTAATAAGGTATCTACTTATAATAGCATTTATGTCAGGAAATATGGTGAAGAAGAAACCTGGCAATACATTTTATTACAATTTTATATATAAATTCAAATTTGTAGGACAGAAGACAGAGAACCCTCAAAATATTGATTACTATGCAACTGTCATTTTGTAAATACGGATCAAAGAAGTGGATAAACATATTTAAATTTAACATTCAAAGAAAACTTAAATATGGATCAAAGAAATGGATCAACATATTTAAATTTAACATTCAAAGGAAACTTAAATTTCCTTCTCCAGAGAAACGGTATGTATCTATATCAAAATATAAACTTTTTTTTAAGAGGCCTGTTCATCATATTTTTTTTGGCTGAAATCTACAAATATAACAGAAAATATTTAGAAATGAAATTTTAAGAAATAGTATTATTTTTTTTAAGAGAACTGCATATTTATATAAACTTTCTTTTTTTTCAGGAAAATAGCTTTGAAAGAAACAGATGACAAAGTCATTCTTTTCACAGTGGAAAACAATAATAACAGCTGGGCCTGATATAGCAATTGTTTTTGAATCTTTAGGCCCTTCAAGATGTAAAAGGGCAAATTCCATTGTAGAAGATATGCCATCAACATACAAAAGTGTAAGCAGAAATTCAGAGGCACACTGTTCAAAACTATAAACACTTAATTATTAGTAAATAATTAATATTAGGTATTATGAAGCATAGTAAATTAAACTACTATCAAATACTAATCAAATTTTGATTTGGGACATCTGCTTTAGTTGTAAAGTACTACAGTAACAAATATAGCACCACGTTAAGTTCTTTTCAACTAATTAATGAAGACGAAAGCTTGTTTCCAACAGCATTGTATACAATTAGAAATTGTAGAATATTACACTGCACAGAAATTTACTCATCGCTTCCAACAAACCTAGAAAGTCCAAGGAAGACTTACAGAGTCTATAAACACAGAAAGATTTCGAAGGTGTATCACCAAATGATTATTTTTGTGAGCAAGGCATATCCAGAATCTATGTCGGACAAAAAAGTTATAGAACATTTTGAAACAAATAATTTTTTAGTGATCTTATACTAGCTGTTAAATGATTCCTGATCAAGGAATTACTTCCTGCAGGCTTCCTTAAATATCCCACTATTTTTATTTTCCACAGAATTTAAAGTGTATGAAACACAAACTATAGCAAGGGTAAAAATATATGTTGAATGAGCTATTCGTAGAATTTTTGAATATCATTTGTGTTTTAATTTCCAGTATCCTCTAATAAAAGAAGATGGGGAATATTATTGAATAAATAAATGTTTCCAAATTATAAATATTTTTTTGCTGTTTTTTATATTTAGTAAATCATATAATTTTATTTAAGTATTAATAAAAAGAAAATATTTTCGTAGGTGTTGTTTTATTTCTTAAGGTTAGGACATTTTTGTTTAATTTTTGCAGGTAAAAACTAATTTATTTTTTACAATTTAAAAAAAAAAACATGAAATTTGAATACATCCAAAATAAAAACGTTTTAATGGCATTTATATAAAACTAAAATATTAACAATAACATCTTTTAAAACAATATGTATTTATTACTTAAACCTAGCAAATTTTTTGATAAATTACTTAATTTCCTAAAAGTTTTGGTAAATACTGATGAATATAAAAATTCCCTAATATTACTAAACTTTCTTTCCATGAAGTATCATATTCTATCTGTACTGTTACTTCTCTTAATGTTCAGAGACAGAGGTAACACTTCAATGTTTTCAAAAAATTAAGATTTTCACGTATTTGTTCATACTGACATCTAAATTTAATTCTTTTTTAAGAAAATCTATGGCATTTTTATTATAGGTTCTTCTCCACTGAATGGATTTGATACCACAAAGATTGTAGAAACCTAAAATATTATTGGACTGTATTAATAAAGGAAGTGTTAAATGTTAGTAGTATAGAAAACAACAAAAAGGTTTTATGTTTCATAATTTCTAACTAAATACTTATATACCAATAAAATTTTTAAACAGATCATCAGGATATCGATTCCCTAGACAAGCTGATAAAATGGTCACCAAATTGCTCGCAGTTAAGTGAACTTTGTTCTTAGGTACCAATTTTCATTACAAATTTGTCTAGTGGCAACTTTTGCAATTTTCTTAATGATATAATTAATGACAAATATTTAATTTTGTCAGAAGAGTTGACAAAACCATCAGAGAAAGATTGTCTTTGATAATGGGTATATTTACATCTTACCAATGCTGTAGTATATGTTTGCCACAACTTAATAAATCCTACAGTATTACGCTTAATTTCATTTTTATTTTATTTAGTTCTTCCTGGCTCATTTTCATCTCAATACTTTTTTACTGGCATGTTTCCTGTCCAAAGTACCAATATGGTGACATTTTATCTCCCTTGGGCAAGCATAAGTTGTAATTTCAACATCTCCAGATCTGTTTATTGAAATCTGTAATAAAAAAAATTATAATTCATAATTAATAACGCTGAACAAAGGTTTATAATTTACCTCAACGCTGTCTGATTTTTTCTTCATACTAGCAAGGGATTTTTTTCAATAAACATTAAACTGAATTTTCTTATGTGATTGGACTCCAATGCATTTTCGCTTTTTAAATGACTTTATCATCGCTTCCAAATAACTCGTTGATGCTAGAAGGTTTTAACACACAAATAATATAAAAATAATATCAAATACACAATGTTAAAAAAATATCCTCAATGTGGTCAACCTTATAAGATTGCAAGTAAAATTCTTACCTTTTGACAGTATGTTATGAAAAAAATCTCCTGAAATGGAAGAATTCTACAAGTTTTTTAAACTTCAAATAAAGTTTTATTTGTAATAAAATTAACAATAAATAAGAAATTAAAAACCTCTTATGATAAGGTTCAGAAAGTTCCTAGTATATTTTTTGACTTTTCCTTTCCGTATCTGTTAAAGACAGTGACATACTTATGCATTACCACAAAGGTAACGAAGATGCAAGATCTGTTTTTATGACATTTCGTTATAATTTATTTTTGTAGAATCCTAATCTAGAGAAATCATTCCCATTTGAAATATTTCCATTCATAATTCGGCAGTGACTGCTGCGCCAACAAGGCCGAACTAAATCAACTTCCGGTATCCTAACAGTAACGTTCTACGCCGATTATTAGTTGGTAGTCGAATGTCTTCTTCTGTTGAGTGCAAATAAAAAAAGAACACCAATGTCAGACTGTTCAGGTCACATCAATTACAGTTTTTGAATAGACCTAGGGGCGACCCGGGAATTATGATTTGTTACTTTTTACTAGTTTTTTTTATATACGTTGACTTTTTTTAAATAAATATCCATTGGTTGTGATTTTTTAGACAGAATAGTATTTGTAAAAATACAAGGGGAGACTTCAATAAAATTTGTGAAATGTTGACTAGATTTTAAATGATATTAAAAAAACATGTCTTTTCTGACGGCTAGAAACTTGTGTGTACTCAAATAATAAAAAATGCTATTTTTAAGTTTTTTTCTTTGCACATTATGTAACTCTCCCCTTCATTATGCCTTTCCTAAGCATTTTTTGAAAGTTTTAGGTAAGAATCGTTTTTCCTCGTTGAATTTCAACGTATTAAAAATGACGATTTTTGGGTTAAAATAATAGGTTATTTTGACGCAAATGACCTTGAAAAATGCCGCCTTAAAAGAACATGAAATTATCAGTTTTACTTTGTTCACTTTGATCAGTGATAATTTATTCAAAAGAATACAGCCAATATAAGTAGTTGGCTAAACGTATCTAAACAAGTGGCTATTGGAGTTTAGAAGAAAGAAGATACACGTTATACACATAATAACCTAATCTCCTTCTGGTTATCTTCGAAAATCCTTGATAAAAGTTTCACATTTTTCTTTCTAGGTCGTCTGTCGACTGCTGAGCAGCCGCTGAAATTCGCAGTGAATAGTTTTTACGTAGGATCGTACTCGTGAATTTGTTTACTATACCAACGCCTGGCGCCTTCGAACTATGACGTAAAATTACGAATTTTTGAGAGGAGTTTTTTCGACGCGTTGAGATTCTATTTTAAAAGTCACGTAAATAATTTATTCTAACGGGTTATTAGCATCTTAAATTCAGTTCTAAAGCAATTTTCGATAAGTGAAAAAGATAGTAGTTAATATATTTGTGAACTGCCTAGTAAGATAAAAATGTCTCAATTATTGCGTAGGTCAAGCGTAGTAAACTATATTCGAAGGTTCCAGCAAACTCAGGCCAAAGTGGTCTCGAAAACTAGGGAACCTCAGCAGCCTTTGGGATACCTGGCTGTGGAACCAGTATTTAGAAATGCTCGGTTATTTCCTGAAAAGGTAGCCATTAGGGATAGAATTGCTGGTAAGATACATTTTATATAATTTTTAAAGTCTTTTTTAACCTTAAAATAATCCGTTGCTGAATATCTCAGATTTTCATGAATAGAAAAACTTTTTTTATTTGAGTTTCTCAAGTTGTAGATTTTATTAATTTCTAGAATAATTTATGTTTACAAAAAATCAGCAACACATTACCACTTTGTTCATAATTTTTACCTACATAATGTAAAGGAATTTTAATAATTTATTTGAACTTGAAGCATATATATACTTTTCCTCAGAAATATTTTTAGTAATTCAAGAAAAGGATTATAATTTCTCAGATTTTTTGGTACATTTTCTAAGAAAATTGTTATTTATTTATTTATTTATTTATTTGTTTACAAACCCTACAGATTTACATCCAATTACAGAGTAGGAAAAGAGACTTAGTCTAAACAAATCAATGTTAATAATAATAAGAATATAAACATTGCTAAACACTAACATTCTACTGTATCACTTACATTATATCATACAGCAATGCTCTAAGCCTATTTGATATGCTGATATCACAAAAATCAAATCTTGATCGTATTTGATTATATAACCTACACATTACCATAACAGGTGAATTATTGTAATAGTTAGTACGAGTATTATCAATATAAAAAACAAGTGGATTTCTGGTTCTATATGGCTGAGCATAAAAGTTAATTAAGGCTAATAAGTCAGGAGCACTTATCATACCGTTCAACAATTTATATAAAAAATAGATAGATGATACCTTCCTTCTACTTTCAAGTGTTTTAATGTTATGATTATTCATAATATCTATTTTTGGTATATGCATTTGATATATGCCCGTTTCTTTGTAATAGATATATCTTAAGAACTTATTCTGTATTTTTTCTATTTCGTAAATATGATTCTCATAACATGGACTCCATATTATTGAACAATATTCCAAAATACTCCTCACATAGGCCACATACAACAACTTAATACACTTAACATTAAACTCTTTACAATTTCTAACTATATACCCATACATCTTAGAGGCCCTACCAGTTATATCACATATATGATCTTTAAATGTCAGTCGAGTGTCAAAGGTGACTCCAAGATCCCGCATTTCGTCAACTCTAGTCAATGCCCTCCCATTCATTTCATAAACATGATTTAAATAAACTTTTTTCCTACTAAAACTAAGGACAAAACACTTGTCAATATTAAAATGCAAATTATGTTTGATTGACCATTGATACAGTATGTCCAAATTGTGTTGAAGGACCTGACAGTCATTGTAATTATTAATTTTTATATATAATTTAAGATCATCAGCAAACAATAGTACTTTAGATGCGTTAATTTCATCAACCAGATTATTTATAAACAACAGGAAGAGCAGTGGACCTAGGTTAGAGCCCTGCGGTATACCTGATGTAGCAAAGAAATAATCAGAATAATAGCCTTTAATAGTCACCCTTTGTGGTCTGTTTTGCAAATAAGATTTCAAGAAATGTACAAGGTTGTCATGAAAGCCAAATTCCCCATGTAATTTCTGTATAAGAATGTTATGCGATACCCTGTCAAAGGCCTTGGCAAAATCTGTATAAACAACGTCAACTTGGTTCTTTTTATCAAGGTTTTCGGCTATATATTGTGTTAGTTCACATAAATTAGTGGCCGTAGATTTTTTACTTAAAAACCCATGTTGTCGATTTGATATTTTATTTTCAACAAAATTATATACAAATTTGTATAAAACAGATTCAAATATCTTTGCCGGACATGACAATAGGGATATAGGTCTATAATTTTTTACATCACTGTTATCGCCTTTCTTGAAAACTGGGCAAATTTTAGCCTCCTTCCAAATTTGGGGAAATGTATTGGTTTTCAGAGAAAGGTTAAACAATATTCTAAGAGGTTCAGCCAGAAAGCCGATCATTCCTTTAAACACAAATGCAGGTATATTGTCTGGACCAACTGCTCTATTAACTTTAAGGTCCTTGACAGCATCACACACATCCTCATAGGTGACTTGATCAATACACAAAGAATCAAAGACTCGAAATTCATCCATAACAAGGTCATCAAGATATCCAGAGTCATCAACAAAAACAGAGCTGAAATATGAGGCAAATGCATTTGATATCGATTTCCCATGGATATACTCAACATCATTTAGACGCACCTTGTTTGGAACACCAACAACACCTCTATTACCATTAATATATCGCCAAAATGACCCTGAATCCTCGCAGATGTCTGACTGGATTTTATTTATATAGTTTTCATAGGCTGGTTATTATATTCATGAATCTTCTTAACTGTTTACTGGAATTATAAATATTTCCTTTGACAAGGAAATTTTCCCTGATAGTTTATGCATAGCTCTGGTAAGCCCTCTTGTTAAGAGAGGAAACTCTAGTTAGCCCTAGTATTTTTCACCTATCTCAGTGCTTCCAACATTATAAAAAATTGTAGAGAAAATTGTTAAAGTCAGTATGTCTTCTTTTCTGAAAAGGCATATCTTGTTAAATAAGAAAGAATTTGATTTTCAGAATGGGAGGGATACTACTGCAGGTAGAGATGGCCGCACCAGTGTTTTGTATCTTTTCCAAGGCATTTGATTGCATGGATCATGAAATACTGTTACAGAAGCTATCTTGTTATGGATTTAGGGGTTGTGTATGACTTGGCTTAAGTCCTATCTAGCAAATAGGAGGCAGGTAGTTAGTGGACGGCACAGTATTTCATCTGTGTGAACCACTGGCTATGGGATACCCCAAGGATCTGTGCTTGGCTCATTATTGTTTCTTATATACATCAATGACCTGGCTTCTATCAGCATTAATGGATCATTTACATTATTTTCTGACGATACCACAATACTGTGGTTAGGCACAAGTGAGGCTACTTAGTTTTAACATGAGCCAAACCAATCACATGATATTTGGGAGGTCGCTCCAAAATCTCCCAACAAATAATGGTTTACTAACGGCAATAAATCATACATATTCCATTTTATATAATACGTCAAATAAGAATAAAAAATCTGAAACAAAACAATCACAAAATATCACAAGTCACATCACACACCACATGATGAAACTATGAACCTATAGAAAATAAGGACTTCGCTAAACTTTTAGGGGTTTTTTGTTAAGTTGTTGTAAGTTAAAATTTGACTCATATTGGAAAAAAGAGAAAAATGGAAGAAAATAATAATGCTTTTTTTTTTATAATATTTGTATTTTAATTATTATTGGTGTCCAAAATTGATTGTTTACATGCTCTTGTCCCATTTACTTTTTGGCCAGTTTATATATCATAGTCATCTTTGTTTCAAGACTTGACTGTGAATGGTTTATTATTGTTTTGTTTACTTCTTTTTTATCTTTTTAAATGAGGACATTCGAGCTCACCACATTATGTATGTGTTAAGGTCTACATTAGATTACTAAATAACATCAAGTAGGCTAAGTTGACAATCATCTTCAAGGAAAAACTAATGACACTTTTGTTTAATCATGCTTTCTAATCATTCAGGGATTTGATAGAATTTAAGCCATAAGTTACATTTATTTATTTATTTATTTATTTATTTATTCAAATACAGTACACTACAGAATAAACTATTCCAAATGGTACCAAAAAAAAAAAAAACAACAAATGACATTGTAAATGCCACAAAGCTTACAAATAAAGTCAAACAAATATAAACATAGTCATTGCAAAATAAAATGATATTAACAGTTATTAACACTTGTTACATAACAGGCACAAAATTATCACATATTATCCAAAATTAAGCGTTTGTTTTAATTTACACAAAGTCATACAAAACAAATCAATATGCTGAAAGTTTAAGTCGTAGTTCATTAAAAGGTTCTCCACAACATTGTTCTTGCCGTAATTAGTTCGGTGGGCTCTTATAGAGAAGAGTTGTATGCTTCTCGTATTTCTTTGAGGAACCCGAATTGATACCAAGCTAAGAATATCCTGACAATCTATAGTATCATTAATTAGTTTGTATAAAAATATAAGCATAGCATTTTCTCTACGAGTTTTAAGAGACTTTAAACCACACAATAACAGTCTAGTGTTATAGTTGATGTTTCTGGATGGAAAACGGTGCTTAAAAAGTAGATACTTTAAAAATCTGTTTTGAACTTTTTCCAGACGATCTATGTAGCATTGATAAAACGGACTCCATATTACAGAGCCATACTCAAGCACACTGCGGACCAAAGAGCAGAACAATGTTGTAATAGCCTTAATATCTCTTATATATTTGGTGTTTCGCCTAATGAATCCTATCA
Organism: Diaprepes abbreviatus; assembly: GCA_034092305.1. NCBI lineage: Eukaryota > Metazoa > Arthropoda > Insecta > Coleoptera > Curculionidae > Diaprepes > Diaprepes abbreviatus. The sequence goes on along the minus strand of JASJET010000296.1, from coordinate 428,753 downwards.
ACTTACAACTTTTTAAAACAATACTATTTATATGATTATCGAACGATAGGTTGCTTTAAAAAATAACACCCAAATCCTTAAATTGAGTTACAGCATCGAGAGGGACATTATGTACATGATATTGAGAGAACAAAGGATTTGAGATTTTATAAAAACTTAACGATTTACATTTATTAACGTTTAAGGATAACAAATTTCTTTTACACCATTCCACTACACGATCTAGATCTGGTTGCAAATTTAAGGAACCACTTATACTATTATAAAACTTTAGATCGTCTGCATATAGAAGAAAAGAGGATAACCGGAAACAAGTCCCAATGTCATTGATAAATAGAGGAAATAATACAGGTCCAAGATGAGATCCTTGTGGGATTCCAGATTTCACTGTTATGATTTTTGAGGTAACACCATTCATTCTAACAACTTGTGTCCTTCCCCTCAGGTATGATCCGAGCCATGACAGGTAAACACCGGACACACCCATCACAGATAACTTTTTTAACAATAGAGAGTGACAAACACTATCGAATGCCTTGCTTAAATCCATGTAGATGACGTCAACCTGTTGTTTGTTTTCCACTGCGTTAACTACGTAGTTGTAAAAAGTGACTAGATTGGTAGTAGTTGATCTTCCTTTATAAAAGCCATGTTGCTGTTTGACTATTTTTCTTTTAAACGTTTCAAAAATTTCGTCCGTTATAATAGCTTCAAATAACTTGGGGAGGGCGGATATGATAGAAATGCCCCTGTAGTTGGCGATATTGGTTTTGTCTCCAGACTTAAAGATTGGAATCATAGAGGATTCTTTCCAAATTTTTGGGAATTGTCCAGTGTTAAAGGATAGCTGAAAAAGGTTACGTAGGGGAGCAACTAATGAGTTGCAGCAATGTTTAATAAAAGCATTAGGTATGCCGTCCAATCCGGCATTTTTGTGCACATCAAGACCTTTTATTTTGTTCAGAATTTCGTCCGTGGTAAAAGTGTGGTTGCAGAGGTTTGCAATGAATTCAACTTTTGACGTGTCAACCTGAGATAGATCTAAATTGGAGTGATCAGCGAAACAGGTTTGAAAATAGTCAGCGAAAGCATCGGCGACTGTTTTTGGTGTCGAAAACGATTTATCTTCATAATTCATTTCACAGGGAATTCCGGCATTCTTGTTTAAAGAATGTATATAAGACCAAAAATGTTTAATACTTTCCGGAATCATAAGTTCAGTTTTCGATGTGAAAAGCAAATAGTTGAGATCGATTTGCAGCTTACATTCTTTTCGCAGGAATGAATATTCATCATAATTCTCTTTACACTGGTTTCTTTTATATCTTCTGAGGGCCTTATTCTTCCTAGCTAAAAGCTTACGTAGATTATAATCGAACCAACTAGGATATTTGTTATCTTTTACAGTTCTAGAAGGCACAAACTGCTCTATCGCCCGATATATAATGTTGTAGAACTTACTGAGAGCTTCATTTACATCCATACTCGTTTTTAAGAAGGACCAGTCAGTATTTACAAAATAATTATTTAAGGCGGCATAATCTGCTCTTTGAAAGTCGTGTACTTTTATCGCATTGTCAAGCCTTAATTTTGGAATTTGAGTTTTATTTACAGTAAATTTGAAATGAAGCGGAGGGTGTAAAGGATCAATAGTGCTAACATGGTCACACCTTTGAACCGACGGTGCTTCTATTGCGTCATCTATTAGGATGTAGTCCAGGATCCTGTCCATATTGTTCTTAACATTGTTTATTTGCTGCAATTCAAGATAATGCATTCCATCTATCAGCGTCTCAGCTGCAGCCGGCCAAACATTTACAGGAGTATAATGACCTTCGTCAAGAGACCATGCAACATGAGGACAGTTAAAATCGCCAGCGATTATGAATTTGGCATTTGGGTATCGGTTTCTTAGACTTTCACATGTGCGTAGAAATGATTCGTAGCAATTTACGTTACTGTTGGGGGGAAAGTAGACACCACAGATTATTACATCTTTGCCTTTAACTTGAGCTTTTATCCATATGTCTTCGAAGAATATATTACGCTCTGTTGCTATTATGCAGGCCTGTATGTCGCTAAGCAGGGCAATGAGAACACCACCGCCACATTTTTCATTCAATTGGTCGTACGCCCTATCCAGTCTGAATACCTGGTAACGTTCGTCAAAGTATTCGTTATTTGAAAAATTATCGTTTAGCCAAGTTTCGGTAATTATTAAAGCATCGTAATCAGACGACATTATACTGTTCTTAAAATAATGAGATTTTGTGCGTAGACCTCTTACATTTTGGTAGTAACACTGAACAATAGTTTGTGCTGTTTGAGTATTAGCGGAGACATCGTTTATTTGAGTGACGTTTGACTTTGGTTGTTGGGAAAATCCACATTATTATTAGGTTTAGAGCTATGATTTAATCCCTCTGGATAAGTTGCTAATGCTTCATTTGAGTTATTTAAACATGGAGACCTTTTAAAATTATTAAGAATTTCACTGCAGATATCCGTCACCATGTTAGTTTTGTCAAAATATGTGTTAAGTTCATATGACCAAAATCTTATGTTTTTGAGGTTCATATTATGTATGTAACCCTTGATCGATAGATTAATATTGTATATAAAATCATTTAGAACTGGTCTGTTATACTCTGCTGCAGGACCGACAATAATTAAATTAGTTTTCGCCGCTGTTGCTTTAAGCTGTTCCATACATGAAGGGCCAATACCTTTACCGGCAACAGCATTTTCCTTACCAACAAACATAATAATATAATCATCTTTATTAAAATCTTTCGATAAACTCAAGAAGTTATTAATCAAGTCATCAAAAAATAATCTGTGGCCATATTGGCAATTAATATCATATTTACCATGAAGATGTTTTTTAAACAGTAAGCCTGTACCAATCGCGTAGGTTTTATTGCCAAAAATAAGGATTTGAGGCTTGTGTATAGTGAATTTTTGTGTTGGCTGGTCAGTTTTATTGACGTTAGATTCATTGAGAGCGTTGTCTGCTAGAGCTTGAGCACCATCCTCTAAATTACTTCTAAGAGTAAAGAGATCATTCTCTGCAGATTTTAGTTCCGAGCAATACACTTCATTGTCTTTTGAAAGAGTGTTAATGGATATTAACATATTTCTATTTAAACATTTTGATTCCTCTAATTCTTTTGTAAGGTTTTGTTTTTGAATATTAATTTCCTCTACTTTAGCTGATAATTCTTCGTTCTTTGTTTGTAACTTAAAAATTTCGTCATTTGGAAGGCTAGCATCGCTCCCTTGTTTTTGTAATTTCTCAGAATACTCTCTCTTTAGGTTTTTAATTTCTTCCTTATGTATACTCTCGAGCTTTAAAATCTTCTCCTCTTTCTTCTTCAACTCTTTTTTTGTCTTTTCTAGTGTTTTTTCCAAAGTTGTAATTAAATCTGTTAGCTTGGGAAGATCATTAAACTTAACTTTACAAATATCACAGTAAAAAATTATGCATCTCTGTGCTAGGGAAATGCCATGCGATTCAGTAGTGCTAATTCCTGCGCACTCCTTGCAAATGCTAACCCCGCAAGAATCGCAACACGAACCAAAAAGTTCATCATCTTTAGGTCGCGCCTTGAATACGCAATCTCTTTGACATTTTGAGCAGATCAGTTGTGTCATCGCTGAGAATTATTAATGCTAATACAAGTCCAAGAGAAAAAAAGAAAAATAAAAGAATCTATACAAGCGCTATATGACGAGGACAAAAACTAAATTCAGATATTTCCGTCCATGTAATATGTCTCTGCCGTGATTGATGGACATCTAGTTATAATTGTGGTTACAGTGTACTTTGTTTTCTATCATTCTCATTTTATTGTCCAGTATTAGTCTTAATTTTAATCTTTATGAATTTAAATGCTGTAATTCTGTTTTACCTTATTTCATTATATAGTTTTCCTCACCTATGTAATGTCATGTGAATGATTTGTCTGTATTCATTTGTTCAGTTAACAGACATTCCATTCACAAATACAATCAATATGAAAAAGAAATATGCTAAAACAAAAATATCACAAACAAGCAGAAAATATCACTAATCATAAATTATAATCTACCTTTAAGATGTCGTTTAAGTTGAAAGGCACTTGTATTAAATAAATCTATTTCTACATTGTTTGCACTTTGCATGATTTCACTGATTGACCCACCCTCTCCATATTGGGTTCGTTGAGTTGGAACCTCAAATGTTCTTATCACACGTAGGTACATAAATATTGAGCCTCTGACGGAGTTTGGAGCTATCAACATGGCCATACAAAATTTTGTGAGCTGTGGTATATAGACTTTGCAAATTCAGCATTTTCTAATTCTGTATAATTACTATTAACATGGGAAACACCTAACGTAAATGCAACAAGTCTAAAAAATTTTCTTTGCTCTGATTGCCATTTATTTATATAAATTTAGAAATGTGGAGACCATACTACAGCATTAACCTCTAAATAGGGCCTCACCAAAGACACATACAAAGTCTATATACAGTTAATATTGCTAAAGTCTCTTGTATTCCTTTTTAAAAAGCCTAAAATTCTATTTGCCCTATTACAACACTGAAAAATATGTTCCCTAAATGTCAATTTACAGTCAAACAAGACTCCCCAGTCTCTAATAAGATCAATCTTCTCAATAAGCCTACCCTCAAAGTGATATGTCCCAGGCAACACATGACTTGACTTACTAAATTGAATGTATTTACATTTGTTAGCATTAAGATGCATTCTGTTACTTTTTCACCATGTGTGAAATCTATTTAAATCATCTTGGAGCATGGTACTACTTTCTTCAGTCTTAAAAGACATAAATATTTTTAAGTTTTCGGCATACAGTACACTTTCACCATATAGAAAACAGGCTGACAGATCATTAATAAACAAGTTTAAAAGTAGTGGTGCAAAATGTGCACTCAGTGGCACATCAGAGGTGACATTAATTTTTCCAGATGTTTGCTTGTTAACCCTGACAACCTGAGACATTCCATACACTCATTCCAGTAGTGATCCGTGAATTCCAAACCCTCTCAACTTGTTTAATAGAACTCCATGAGCCACCCTATCAAATACCTTGGAGAAATCAGTGTACACTGAATCCTCCAAGGCACTGACAATGTAGTCATGATACACTAGCCTATTACTTGAAACAGCGATTTGCACAAAAACCATGCTGATCAGCATTAATAATATTTTAAATATTTTCTACAAAAAGTTAGAAACTAGCGATTAAAATAATCTTAGAATCTGTGATATCAAACTCACTGGTCTATACCTCTCAGCTCTATCTCTATCATCAGCATTCTTATACACAGGTGTTAGGTACGATTGCTCCCAAAAATCAGGGATCTTATCAGAAGACAGTGAAATATTAAATAGAAGCCACAAAGGTCTACCTAAAGCAAAAGCACTGTTCTTGAGACATATGGCTGTTTCCATCAGGCTCTGGTCCCTTCCTGGAATCAATTCGCAAAAGCCCTTCAAACACAATAATACGAATACTATAAGATCCAATATTTACATTACACAAAACCGACACTTCATTACCATGACAATAAGACTGAGAATTGACATAAACAGAAGCAAAATGTGTTGTAAACAGATTTGCAGTTGTTTTGCCTATAATACCACCCAACTTGATTATGCCGGGGATGCCATGATCATGCTCCCTTAAATAAATGTATTTCCAAAATAACCCAGTATTAGACTTTGTTGCACGTTATTGATATAAACATCATAACATACTCTGATTTGAGTTTTACACTGGTGTCTAAGTTCTCTAAAAACATTGTAATTCACCATTGTGTTACTCTCTTTGTATCGTTTGTAAGCCTCCTTTTTTTTTTCAAATATTAAACTTGGGTTCATTGCTATACCATGTAGGGAATTTATTTTTATGACAATCTTTGGTACATAGAGCTCTGTACAATAGGTTAAAATTTGATGAAATAATAACATAGCATTATTAACATCACCTAAGAGCAGATTATCCCATCTAATGTGCAATAAAAAATTTCCAATACTATCATAGTCACCATTTTTAAAATCATATATACATTGCTCGTAATCCAAGGGTTTAAATTTGTCATTTATATTAAAACTTAGTTCTAAGGTAAGATGATCAGAATCATAAGGAATCAAACATATATCTGCACATACAATACTAGCATTAAATACATTAGAAAACACTAGGTCTAACATTACGTTATTAGCGTTAGGGATTTTGTTTATTTGTCTTCAGTTCAAAAATGACTATGTCTATATAAGAAGTAGCACAGCCTCTATCTGTCTATTCTTCTCAATATTTTCTCAGTCCTCCAGGAACGTCCAATCTCCAACTGGTAGGTTGTAGTCTCCCAAAACGTATATGTTGAGAAATAAATTGAATTGAATTCATGTAAATGTATCATAACAGCTAAATAATATTCCTGTTACCTGTACTCTTGGTAAACCAAAACTTGATAATCAAAGCATGACTTTGACTTGCATTAATATGTTCTTTTTGGTGTTTGCTGAAACTTTTATAGTCACGTTTTATTATTGGGTTTCAAGAAGTTTAGGTCACTAGCTGCCTAGGAAATCATCTTAGAAGCGGCTGATATTTGATGCTGTTTTTTTTTCGAGAAAATGATTGTTTTTCATATTCCCAGATCACATGCTAGCTCTCTAATCGAGATACGACGGATTTTGAGCGTCATCATAGCTTTTGTCTGAGCAATATGATCTTCATCAGTTGATGTTGATAGCTATTCAGGATGTGGATTATCTTCGACGTCTTCACGCTCCTCAATGAACGCCTTACACTACTTAAAAGTCTTATACGTGACATGCAATCCTCCAGATAAGCCTTATTTAACATTTTTAACATTTGTGTATAGTTAATTTTGTTGAGACTACAAAATTTGATACCCAAATCCACTGTAACTTCTTTGTTATTGTATGTAGCGTCCTGAAATTTCACACGTCTGTCACTTACAGTTGTACAAACTTAAGAAATAAATAACAGTGGCGATTCTATATAAACGCTTGATTTGAATTAAAAAGTTCCATTTATTGTCTGATAGAAGGTATATAAAAAATGTGCAGAAGTCAATTTAAAGAAGTTGTAGATATCAGTCATATAGTTTTAGTGTTTGGATGAATAATATTCAAACATTTTCCTCATTATTACATTGTAAAAATCGTATGAACAATAATTAGTCTAAAAAACCTTTGATTTTTATCGCAAGTTCCAATCCATGAAGTTTAAAAATTATAATATCTTAGGTCTAAAAGTTATCATCAATTTTTGTGCTGACGGACGGAGAATTATAACTAAATTTATATTTTAATTCGGGAAAATAGTGATATGAATATGTTATTACTTTTTTTGCAGCATACACTTACGCCAACATATTCATGAGCGCCAATGAACTCTCCAAAGAAATCAGCGCACTGTTGGATGGAAAAACGAACGAACGGGTTCTCTTCTTGTGTCCCAATGATGTACACTACATTATCACTCTATGGGCAGTTTGGATGTCTGGGCAAATAGGTATGTATTTTTTAAGGATTATTTAATTATTGCATTGGATAAAATTTTGTATACCCATTCTCTTATGATTTCTACAATTGTTAGAAACATACGAAGAGTTACACAAAATTTATAAAAATCCTGAACTTTTAAGTACTGAAAAATTCATAAAAATACTGAAAAAGTCACAAAAATCTTAATAGTTATTTTTAATAAGCACTAAATTTAAAAAAATTTGTAAAATTGAAAAATGAAAAAAATGTTTTAATTTTTACAAAAACCAGAGAAGAATTATAAAAATACTTCTAAAAATTGCTCCTAAAATATATTGAAAAATAAAAACTTTTAATTTATATGTATGTATTTCTGTTGTGAGATTTTCATAGGGCTTTTATTTCCACTTTGATATATACAAAAGATTAAACATTTGATTAGTTTACATAACTATTTTTGTACCGGATTTATCTTGTATTTTTTTTTCAACAAGAATTGAATTTTAAATTAAGTTTCATTTGCATCTAGTTGTTAATTCAGATATATTTGGAAGTTTTTTAATTGAAACATAAACATTTACGAAAATGCCACGTTACAGTTTGGAAAAAAGTTTATTAATAGGGAAAAAGAGCTGAAAAATAAAAAAAAAAACAGGTAACATTTTGCTCAAACAGAATCAATTTTTAGCATGTACTGCATACTCGCAAGAGGGTCGCTTAAAAATATTTTCACGGTGAATTATTGCCACAAGTTTAAAGCTGAAAAAAATTAATTATTAACTGTTGTATACTCTAGTTAATTAAATAACCGTATATTACGTAATTTACGTGACCATATGTTTTGACACTTTTATTTAATAAATAAAAATGGCGGATTCAAGACGAGTCTTATTATTTATGGTGTGAATCGATTTAAAATTGATATTTGGATAATTTTGGGGTTTCAGGTAATCAATATTTCTTCTAAATTTAAAATTTCAAGATGATTATTAGTCTAGCATTTAAAGTCAAATTTGAATCAAAATCAATATTTGGTTGTTTTTGGGGCCCTGAAAATTGAATTTAGCTGTAGAATTTTACCATGTATATAGTTCAATACCAAAAATAAAATTTTAATGCCAATTTTATTAACATTGGCGATCATGGAAAGAATTCCCTTAACAAAGCAGAGAATAAAAATTGGCGTTGACAATTTTATTTCGAAGTAATATAAATTGCAAATTTGGACAGTTTATTCACTTGCGCGACGCAACCAAAACAGTTAGTCGTGGATATAATTTATTCTATAGAAAGTTTAGGTTTCATAACGATTGATATTTAATTCGTATAAAATATATATAACCTGAGAATTATATGAAATTGGTTGCATTGGTAACTAAACAAAATATTTTTTTAAAATAAATCTGAAGGTAAAGTAAAAGCTAAAAAATAAGATTGCATTTCTGATAGGAAAGAGTGATCCGATCAGAAACATTAATGAGAAAAAGAGACTAAGTCCTTTGCTATGCCAATTCACTTTAGTGACAAAAGAATTAAGGTTTAATGGATATCAAGTTCTGTTCTAACAGAAAAAAAATTAAACTTTTACGATTTAAACTCATAAGAATGTAAATGCACTAGGACTTGTTAACGCCTGTTCATTTTTAATTAATATAAGTAAATGACATATAAAAACTTGCTAAATGAAAATTTTAATAGCAGGAAGACATTTATTTATTTCGTTTAAGATGGAATCGCCATTATCAACAATAAATTTACGAATTAAGTCATACAAGTAAGTATATGCACCTACTAGTAAAGCAAACATTGAAGACATCGGGGTGTTTTAAAACGATATTTCTGAAGCGATAAACTGAGAAGAACCCAACTACCTAATAGTGATAGGAGATTTTAACACCAAGATTGGAGAAAAACGAAAAAAGCTACTTTTATAGAATACCTACAAAAAGAATTTACTCATGCATGTGTATTTATTTATACCTATAAAAATAAATAGACGTAGAAAAGCCTCGATGATACAACTCTAAATGGAATTGACCATTTCCTTGTTAATAAGAAAAAAATATGTACAAATATCTTTTTCTCTTCTTCTTCTTCTCCTTTTAACAGCCCTTCATATCCGTTTCTCCGGTTTTCTTTCATGAATTATTTTATTGAGTTATTTCATGTTAATTCCTTCCCCTATTTTCTTAATATGGTCGAGCCATTGTGCTTATGGGCTGCCAATACATCATAATATTTAAATTGTACAAGCTTCTTTTTTTGATTTTTATGATGAGGATTAATAAAAATATTGACATGTAAGTATATAAATATTGATTTATTTAAAACTCAGATAAAAATGGCGTCTAGATAATCATTTCATCTTAATGAAATACAAATAATGTTGATATAGGTCAAAATAATCTTATAACAATAACGTTTTATATAAAATTCATAAAAAAAATGATTATATTAGCCTGCAGATATCCTAAAATAGATTGTGTGTAATTTTACATTTAAAACATTTTTTTCTAACGAAAACAAATTTTAAAGATAAATAAATAATGAGTATGTCACTACAAAGTGATTTATAATGATTAAAATTAATCATTATCTAAATTAAGTATGGCAATACTTGCGTCTTTCTTATTATAAATCACTAAACCCATTTTTAGACTGTGAAATTACATTATTCTTCTTTGTACGTACATGATGACTCTATTTTAGAGTATATTTGAAAAAATATCCTAAAAACATTAACGCGAATCAATTATTTTTTCATTAAAAGTAAATCTGGATGTCTAGCGCTTGGTTATAAAAAATCCATATTTTCTGGTTTTCCAAATGGATTTTGAAGATTTTTCAGATTTTTTATAAAGAGGTAGAACTTAAACACCGTTATAATATACATTTTTTATTTGAATTTTCAACAGTTATATTTTTTCTTACGAAACAATCTTTAATTCGTTTATAAATTTTAATTTAGACCTTGGAATAATATCATTTTTCAATATTAAATATAAATAATCAAAATGTTTTCAATTCTAATAATTCCTGTTCAATTTCTGTTTTTTTCCATTAACTTCATTCATAAGCTTCTTTCTCTTCAACTCCAACTAGTGGCTTTTCATTTTTATTCATTTTGGATATTTTCGTCCTTTCGTTTTTCTTGCAAAATTTTCATTTCGTCTCGTATTGTTCAGGTTTATCTATCGGATAAGCATTTCAACCATTAATCACCGTTTCAACGGATGATGTAGAATCTTCAGATGTATTCAAATCGTCCTGATAACTGTTAATTGGATGAGATATTGTATCGGTTTTAGGCAGGCCACTGATTAATTCAGTGTTACCTATTTTAACTCACATATTTCTTGTCGTAGGGAGGACGGTTCTATTAACATCAAATCGGTTTGCTCCTTTATTACCGCTTGTATAATATTTTTTTAATCTTCACATGATATATTCATAATTTGGGAGCCTTGAGCGCTAGTTGAACTTTTTATTGTGACAAGTAACAATGCGTTTCTTCCCGAAAAAATACATTGGGAAAAGGCTTCACAGTAGGGAAATGGTGTTCCATGAAATTTTCTGTATCTTGAGTCGATTTTGGCTTTTTTATGAAACTGAAAATTGCTCACAGTTCCGCCTAGTCGAAGGTCATGTTATTTTCAATGGAAAAAAAACCTTTCTATTAAAGAACTGGCAAATTGAATATGCTGTCTAGCCAAAATCGGGAAAAAATATTTAAAGGATACTTTTACTCTTCAAACCATTTAAATATTTTATATAAACACAAGTTAAGTAGCCGAGTAACTAAAAGAAAAACATGAATCAATAAGATCAATAAATTATTACATTTGCAGTTTGCTGAAGAATACTCAAAAAGATTTTGCGTTCTGGCAGTGATGAGAGCGAATTCAACGTTTTCAATTCAAACGGACAGCATTGAGCATGGAACTTTTTTCCATGTGAAGCTTTAATATAAAAAACAAATAGATATAAAAATAATTTACTACAATAATCTGAATTTTCAAAATTAATAATAACAGTGGATGTGTCGTTACATTAAATTAATTTGCGCAAATAAGTTATTTTTCCTGAATGGAAGTCATAGGTCTATGGCGCATTTTATATATAAGCCAAGTATGGCCAGGCATGCATGTTGGGTTTATTTTCGGAAAACGAAAGTATACACATGACTGCTAAACGTTTAGCCGGTTCAGTCTGTGAGTGAAAACCACGCTGAAAGTCTTTTTCTTTTATTCTGATTCTTACTAATTATATGGAAGAAATAAGAGATAAAATATGTATATTTTAAACATACATATTATGTTATTGACAAAATGTAATTAATAAACATTTAAATAACGATAAACGAATGTCGTTAGACTAAACGATTTTAAATAGTAAACTGTTTAAAAATAGTAAATGGATTTTTCGACCTTTAGGAAAGTCTTTAATTTTAGACTTTAGATTATAACATTACGCATAGTGATAACATTACAATTTGTGTATTTTCGCTTATTTGTAGCTTATGTTCTACTGGTCCACTAAATTTCTACCCCTTCTCTAGGAGGAAAGGGAAGCCAATTTTTTTATGGTTTTTCCATAACTTAGAAACAGTCATTATTATAGACCTGAAAATTAGCATACAGACCCATAATTACAATTAAACATGTGTTTCAGCGTTGTCGAAATTCTACCACTAAGGAATAAAAAAGTTAATAAATTTTTATATCTCATAAATTGCTGAATATCGAGCCTCAAAAAAAAATCGACAAGAAAGTGTATAGTGTTGCGGGCATGTAAAATTTTATTCCCTGGAAAGTCTTCGTCCTCGCTATATTACAACAACCTAAATTGTTCTACTTGTTCTTTTAAAAATAAACGTCCTTTGCATTAAAAAAGAGAAAGGGAACACCCAAAGGTCACCCGTTTGGAATCACATGTCTGTTCGTCTATGTCGTTTTAACATTGAACCGCACAAATTTTAAAAATAACAAAACATGGTCAAGGTCTTGTGTAACACGCCTTCGAAAACGTAACGATTGGCGTTAGCTTAAAATATTAATATCAACAACAATACGAGTATGCCTGAATTAAACCAACTGAAAGGTAAAAATATTTTTGAGGTATTTCACGATTAGAAGATGGAACTAATAAAAACAAAAATATATGCGTTTGATTTTAAAAATAGATGCAATCAAACCTCATAGTTTCTTATTTTTGATAAATAAGCAAATCGACGTAGTTTTCTATACTGTTGATGCCAAAAAATTAAATTAGGAGTTTTAGTTCAAGAAAATAATTTGCTATGGAAATAATTGGATATGTTATTAAGGGAAATTTAGTTAACATTTCGTGAAAATTCCAAGAACGCTTTAATATACTCAGCAATTATAGAAAGTGTGTATTTATTAATAAAAATCTATCGTCTTTCTCTTTCTTCATCATTATGATTTTTATAGAAATCAAAAGATGGGATTTAAAAATTGATGATGCCATCCTGTAGAGAAGGAAGAGTGATCTTATAAGAACGGGTAATTTATTTCAAAATATATCTTCAAATAAAGTTAGAACAAAATAAAAATGAAAGTAGTCGGAATTTTTTAAATTTCTAAACTATATTTAATTAAACGTTGCGAAAATTTACTCCAATTTAACCTACTCCATATATATTTACTATTACCGAACTGAGATCTCCATTTTGTACTATTCTATAAAATACGTCTAATTGATATTTTTTTTTCAAGTCAGATATAAAAATATTCTTTCATTTACTTTTAGCTGTCCCTGTCAGTCCTCTTCATCCTAAAAGTCTCCTGCTCTACTATGCCAGTGACTCTTCTTCAAAACTGCTCATTACCGTTCCGGAATACGCGGATCTTATGACTCGAGTTGCAAAGAATTCTGGCACTAAGCTACATGTGCTGGACGATAGGCTGAAATTAAATTGTACTCTAATGCAGGTAAACTTTTACAACTCAAAGCGATTAAATCAAATCTCTAGCATAAAGTGTGTAAAGAAAAGTTACATATGTATTTCTTTAAGGCTCTTGCCTTGGAAGTTATGTGACCGCATCACCATCATTATGTGTTGTTGGTAGAATTGATGTAAGTAGAGAGTGGGATCTGTTGAAGCAATTATTAACCAAATTAACAAAAAAAAAGTATTTCATTTTTTAATTTAATAAAAAATTCCTTCTGTAGGCTAGTCAACCAAGAGACTTGGAAGGAGGTCAAGAAAATGTGTTTTACAATAAATCTGATGCTATGATTTTGTACACGAGTGGAACAACTGCCAATCCAAAAGGTATATGTTAAAGATTTAGTGATGTAATAAAACATATTTTGAAGTTTATTTAAAATTTTTTTGTATAAATAGTTTCATACTATAAAGCAAATATTAACTGTATAATGTTAATTATTTTTGTTTCGTGATTTTAAGGTGTAGTCTTATCCTACAAAAATCTTTCATCTCAAGCTTCCGCCTTATTAGATGCGTGGAAATGGTCATCGGATGATGTTCTGTTACACACTCTACCTTTGCATCATATTCATGGTATCGTCAATGCATTGCTATGCCCTCTATATGCCGGGGCCAAAACTATCATGTTGAAGAAGTTTAATGCTAATACTGTATGGTAAATAAAAGTATTTATTAAATTATGGAAATGTGTACATTAGTAAAACTTATGTGTATTTTTGATCATTGTCGCCAAAGTAATTTTTTTTTGTAGCTTGCTTTAGATTCATATAAGTCGTTAATGTAATTGTTCCGATATTGTTTTTGATTTTTTAGGTCTTATTTACTGGGAGTTAATGCACGCCCGGAAGACAGGAGAATAACCCTTTTCATGGGTGTACCGACCATGTATTCCAAGTTGGTGGAAGAGTATGAGCGGGTTTTTAAAGAAGACGCTAAGATGGCTGAATATATCAGGAATACGTTAAAGACTAAGGTAATTTAAATATTACGATTACACTGATATTTTTTCTAGAACTATAAAATAATTTTTGATGACGGTAACGATATTTTTATATGGAATTATTGCTTACTAATTTCTCTGAGGCATTGTCTAATGCAAACTGTTCTTCTTACAAAGTGTTTAAAGGACCCAATTTATCAGGATTTATTTTTTCGAAAAGAAATTATGAAAATTTATATTTATTGGAAATTTAAAAGGGAACACACATTCTAAACAACTAAATAAATGTAATATATTGAATTAAATTTTTGAAAACCTATTTAACGGTACACAACACTGTGTGATTGAAGGAGCTTGTGAACTCCTGCAAACCAATTATTTTGGTAGCATATGGTCTTTGCGTCATAATTTGGCTTATTTGAAGCTTATCATTTAGTCCGATCAGAGAATATTGTAAGTTTTAGTATTTGAATGACCTTATTAATTTTAAAAGTTTAAATAGTCACAGACTTTTAATAACAGATTGTATCTAAGTAGTATAGTTAACTTTTTTTTTTAAATTACAAGAAAATTTATCCCTTTTTTATATACGAGGGTAAGGTGAAAAGTTCTCGGCTTGACCAAAAGATGGCATTGCAATCGGCAAAAGTTTACGTTTCCTGCTTACGCGCAATGTTTGGACCGAGTCAATAGGGATCCGACCGACTCTGTGCGGTGATTTGTCACCATGGATGAGACATGGATCCACCATTACACGCCAGAAACTAAGCAGTGGATGGAAGCCGGCTGTTCAGCGCCAAAGGAAGTGAAGTCGATCGCATCTGCCGGAAAAGTCATGGCCAGTGTGTTTTGGGATGCCAAAGAGATCCTGTTAATTGATTACCTTAAAAAAGGCAGAATAATTACTGGCGAATATTACTCTAACCTTCTTGACTAGTTGGATGTCGAAATTTACTTGAAGAGGCCTGGCTTAAAGAAGAAAAAAATCAGCTTTCACCAGGACAACGCAGTTGCTTACAAAAGTGTATTGGCAATGGGAAAACTGCTGGATTTGAGGTACGATTTGCTCGGCCGTCCCCCCTATTCTCCTGATTTGGCACCCTCAGACTTCCATTTCTTCCCACACATGAAGAAGTTTGTTTCTGGAAGGCGCTTCTTGTCCAATGAAGAAGTTGAGAGGGAAGTAGATGAATATTTTAACAGCCTTCCAGATTCACACTTCGAGGAAGGAATACTGATGTTAGAAAAACGCTGGATCAAATGTGTTGAAGTCGAGGAAGATTATGTAGAAAAATAAAAACTTCTTTTAACCTTCATTGTTAGGCCGGGAACTTTCCACTTTGCCTTCGTACTGCAGGGTTAGTACAAAAGTTATCTCTTGAAATAGAGTATTAAGTTCTGTTTTTTTTTTCTATATTATACTGTACATAAAACAACATTTAATAATAATAAATCGTATTTAATGTTATTTCCATTACAACTCGATAAGGTCGCAATTTCACGTCGCGTATATGGGTCTGCAAAATTTAATCGTAAAAGAACTGAACTCATACATTTTTCTTCTTGTGTTTTAGATGAGACTTATGGTCAGCGGATCTGCTCCATTACCAGCACCTCTCCATCGAAGATGGCAAGAAATTACGGGATGTACGTTATTGGAGAGGTAAGCGATTAAAAAATTTAAAAAAGTCGTTATTCTTTTATTGGAAATACGAAAATTTAGTGAGATAAAACAAATGTTTGTAAAATTACTTTTTCTTACATATACCTTTACTAGCTGATATGTCGTGGAATTCAACAAAAAAGTAAAGACAATGGAAATCCAATAGATATCTAGGTACATATTTTTCTAAAGTAATTATACTTGTTTCTAGATATGGTATGACTGAAACTGGTATGACCCTCTCGAACTTGTATGACTCCGATAGGGAACCTGGTTATGTTGGTACACCCTTACCGGGAGTTTCTGCGAAAATCGTCGAGATAATCGAAGACGAAAATGACAGTAAAGTTGGAAAGTAAGTTTCATTCATTTGTTTCAGTGGATTAACGGTTTTGTGTTATTAGAACTTACATATTGGGTTGTTACAAGTATAAAACCAAAGTTAGCAGGAGATAATATATTTTTAATGCCAAAAATTTATAGAATTATAAAAATTGTGCAAAATAAATTATTATTTTCTACTACCTATTTTTCTAGAACTCTCGTGGAATGTTCAAACATTGAAGGCACCTTAGTTTACCAGAAGAATGGTCAAAAAGACTTGAAAGGAAATGATCCTGTTGGCGAACTGTTAGGTAAATATATTAAACGAAGTGGTCTTATATTCTGTGATTGTCTCCTATGTTCAAATTTTAATAGTAATAAAATAAAATAATCTTGTTATTTTTTCCAGTTAAAGGCGATGGTATTTTCATGAGATACCATGAAAGACCTGACACCACCAAAGATGTTTTCACTGCAGACGGGTGGTTCAAAACAGGCGATCTGTGTCAGTATTCTGTTGACAAGAAGAAGTTTAAGATGCTAGGGAGGTAGGTAAACACATGAGAGTGCATTTTAAGGACCCCCATTTTCCCTGTTTCTGAATATATGAATAGAAAACTTGACCATAATTTAACCATTTTGGTTTTCCTTTCTCTGGCAGGAAAAATGTAGATATAATAAAAAGCGGCGGCTACAAATTGAACGCCCTTGAAATCGAATCGGTCGTCCTTGGATGTCCGTCAGTAAGCGATTGCACAGTGATTGGCGTGCCGGATCAAGAGTGGGGTCAGCGAGTTGTCGCCATCGTAGCGGTGGTCAATGGAGATAAAGCCAAGGAGGAGGATATTACGGCCAAGGTCGAGGAACTCGTCAGTTGGGCCGAGGAGAAATTGCCCAAGTACGCGGTACCCAAGGAGTGGAGGTAAGTTATACACTCTGGAAATAACCTTAAATTAGCTTCATAAACTAATATACGAGGTGTGATTATAAAATAACGAGACATTAGATATTTGTACACAAATCAGTATGAGCGTGGTCTTTGATTATATAAGAGGTGTTTTTCCATTTTGCCGAAAAAATAAGTGTAATAACAAATCAATTACCTTTAATTAAAAGAAGTGTATGGCAATGAATGTTTATCAAGTTCGAGAGTTTTTGAGTGGTTTAAGCGTTTCCAAGATAACTGAGAAGACCGAGTCGCCCTTCCACTAGTCAGAACGGATGAAAATGTTAAAAAAGTCGGTTTCAGTCTGTTGAAGCTGTGAAAGAAAAAGCGGAACCGTCATGAAGGAACTCTGAAGAAGACTACCAGTAGTATTTTAAACAATGGAAAATTCGCATGAATCGATGCAGAGGGAGAGGAAGGGTGTATATTGACTAAATTTGTATAAATTTAAAATAAAATGTTTTACAGCTGTTTAGGTTTCATTACTATTTAGTTTAATTTTATTCGCGTTTAGATAATCGATCACGTGACACATTTTACTGGCCCTCGCACATTTGGACAAATGTGAAAAAGGGACAGACATTGAGTAGTAGTACAGTAGCAGTCGTACAGTATAGTACTCGATGTATTGCACGTCTCTCGCCTTATCGTAAAGAAAATGTGTATGTGAATTAAGTAATGAGACTGGCAACATAGCGTTCAAATTTGATTGTCCATAGCAATTTTTTTCGTCAAAGAGTTTTTGCTAATACATTCTAAAAATGAGTGACTTCAATTTCGAGCAAAGGTGTGCTATCAGGTTTTGCTTCAGCCTTGAGCACAATGCAACGGAAACTTTTGCAAATCTTTGACAGACAGTGTAGTAGAGTCCAGATTTTTCAGTGGGTTCAGGCATTTTCAGAAGGAAGGGAGTCGGTTAAAGATAAACCACGCAGTATAAGACTTACCTCTCCAAGAACAGATGAAAATGTAAACAAAATCCGGGATTTTGTGCGTGCAAATCATCGGTTGACAGTCGGAATGATCGGGGAAGGGTTGAATTAGTACCGTTCATCAAATTTTCACTGATGATTTGGTAATGATAAAAATCTGCGCAAAATGGTTAGAAAAGACCTTTCGCAGGACTAAAAAAACATCAAGAGGAAAAGGTGTATGACATTTTGAAATTGATTCAAAATAATCCTCAGTTTGTGGAACGTGTCATTACTGGTGACGAGTCTTGAGTGTTTTAGTACGACCCGGAAACCAGTTGCTAAAGCATGGAATAGCACACTTCAACCTCTCCAAGACACAAAAAGCAAAAGCAGGGAATTGCCCACAAGGAATTTATGCTGCAAGGCCAAACAATCAATCAACGCTTTTACCAAGAGATTCTTGAAAAAGGTTCATGCATGTGAGACCAAACTTCATGAACAAGTGTGTGTTGCATCACGACAATACGCCTCATCACGCGGCAATTTTAGTAATGGATTATTCGGTCAGTAAAAACAATCCTATGACTCCTCAGATTCCTTATTTCGCTTTACTTAAGTCTTTGTAACTTTTCCTCTTCCCGAGATTGAAAAATCACCTCAAGAGATATCATTTTGGAACACTCAAAAACATTCAAATGGCTGTAAGTGACCAGTCAAAGACTATTATCCGTCACTACTCTGATGATTTGAAGAATCATCTCCAGCGCTGTGTGGCTCCCTAGGAAGTTATCTTGAATGAGACAATATTAAATTGTAATTCTATTCAAATAAAAAAATTAGTTTCGTTATTTAATTTACACACCTTGTACTTTAATAGACCCTAAGTCCACAAGCTTCGTGACAATACCATAATGTTAACGTCCATAGATCGTTGAACACTACTTTACGATTTTTTAAATATTGTAGCAAAATAAATTTTTGCTTACCTGTATAGTTTAGAAGAAATAAATTGGGGCCGATTTTTCAAGGAAACTATGTAAAATCTTCTTTGTCAGTATTACACATAAAGCGACTGTTTTTTTTCAGATTTGTGGACTCAATACCCAAGAATGCAATGGGCAAGGTAAACAAGAAAGAACTGTTGCAGTTGGCTTTCGGTCCTCACTAAATTACCCACGTTCATGAACCGCGTGATCAGTTAAAAACTCATTGTGAAAAGTTCAATGACGAAGTTTTTGTTTGTTGATGTTTGCTCTTACATTGTTGCATGTGTATCCACTATTACTTGTTTATCATTACCATCACACGATTAAATCGGATGTAAATATCATGTTTTCAATTTTGCATTGCTGTTGAGAGATTATTCAAGCATTGTTCCAACAAATAGCCGGTGCAGTAATATACTATGATATCTTTCTAGTCCACTCTTCATTGTGATATCAATTTAGCCCAAAGTATTTTTGGAAATTATTGAATCAGATATAACACACAACCCTTAGTATTGATACGTTTTCAAATTAATAAAATAAATTCTTTATTAAAAATTGGAAATTTTATCTTCTAGTTTTTGTTAGATCTTGTTATTTAGGTATTTAATCTCATGCACGGATATTATCTTTACTCCAACCAACTTGGAATGAGTTTTTTTCCCTAATCACCGGTTTCAACCCCCTTGTAAGACTGTATAAACTTGTTAGTCAGTGAAATGTTAAAAAAAAAATATACACACAGCTAAATTCATTACTTTTGTTCTACTTTTCAAGTTTGCAATTATATGGTGGGCCAAAATTATTTGGAATCCACGCTGATAGTTTTTTTGAACAAAAATATGAATGTATAGTGACCAGCAAAAATGTTATACTATATGAAAAAAAATTATTAAGCTTTTTTAAAAATCTAAAACCACAATAAGTCCATATACATGTTTAAAAAATCTTACTGTATACAGGGTAGAGGTAAAAACTTCATTTTTACTCTAGGGGTACGTAAGTAATCCTATTTTAAAAAATACAGAAAAAAAAGGTTTGGAATTAATTTTTGGGTTATAGAGTAAAATTAATTAAAAAATATAAAAAATCAAATTGTTATAGTCTGCACAATATTCTCCATTTTGAATATTTCTTGTAGAACAAACTGGAAGTGGCATTTTTTTATTAAGCAGACGTTATGTATAACCTATTTTTAACATCAAAAATACACGAAAAACACGTTTTCCCCATAATATTACAACAATTTTTTTAATTCTTTGGCAATGTGTCAAGATATTGACATTATGAAAAAAGTACGAATTTGTGTGTTTTTGATGCCCAAAATTGAGTCGTAGACCTCTTTTTAACAGAAAATGTTGTGTTAAAGTAATTTTATTAGAGGTATTCAAAATAGTGGACATCATCACACTCACATTCTTGATAATTTGTGTCAAAATTTAAATATTGTAACTCTTAACAATTTAAATTTTGTCCATTTTTTCTCTAAAAAATCAATTTTATGTACAAATAGCGTATCCAAATCTATAAAAACATCAAACCTTAAAGAAAACTGAGATTTTGCATTCAAACTTACGACAACTTGTAGTTTTAGCAACGTTTTTCTATTTTTTTTTTAAATAATGGTATTTTTCTTGTGGGCAAAAAATCAATATATGTATACCTTGTATACAGTAGAATTTTTCAAATTTCTTTTTATATGTGTTTTGTTTCCAAGATGTGCAGGAACTGTCTGCTATATTTTGATTATTTTTTAAAAGCTTAATTAAAATAAGGTGCAATATTTCTGCTGATCACTATATATTTTAATATATATTCTAAACTAAACGTGGAGAGTGGAGATTTATAGTTCAAGTGTGGTTGTTATTGAGCTTTAATTATTTCAAATTTATGGCGGACTTTGAAATAAACTTAAGCTGTCGTTATTTACGAGAAATCTATATTTTCTTAACATTTCACTGGGTAATATCCAGAGTTTTATCAAATCCTCTGTTAATTTATCCTATGGATAGTTTAGAAGAGTAGTTTTAAAACTCTATTTACTTATATCGTTATGTATTGTATAGTTATTTTGATTTTTGCTTAAATATAATAGTATTTTCAATAGCTTAGTTTTCAGTTTCGATACTATATTAAAACTCCATTAATCCGTTGGCAAAGAAATTTCGGTGCCATCTAACTGCGTTGTTCTGCATTATTTTTATTTTTAACCCTCATTTTTAAAATATGGAACTAAACAGTTCTTGCTCAGACATTCGTCTGACCAGTTGTTTACTCCTGCTTTAGGTTCTTAATTTTTATATTAGTTATGTAAAGTATAAGTTAAAGTCGAAGTGATAAATGGTAATTTTGTTATAAACAACCAATTTTAGTTTATGGTTGATGTTAAATGTTGCATTAAATCTTAACTATCAATTGAGAATAGTGATATTAAATTTTCTTATTGATAGATGAGTTTCTAATCATAGACAGATTGATAACTATTCTTAATCGATGAACCCCAAAGTAGATATCTGTCGACATCAGTGATTAAATGTATATCAATAATTAAGGACTAGTTGCTGGTTTGTCAATATCAGTGACTATTGATATGTCGATAGAAAGTTCCATGTCTACTATTAATCAAAAATGTGCAGTTGATTTATGGCTGTTTTAGAAACTAGTTTAAACATTTTTTGAATTGTCGATCTTTCAAGAAAATAGATTTTGTAGTTGAGGGGATGTTTCAATGCCCCTTTTATCTTCTGTCATGTAAATGAAGCTGAAATATATAATAATGCAGGTTGTAAGTAATTTATCTTCTCTTTTTCTTAAAGTATTATTGTATTATAAATTAGAAATGAGAAAAAATTACCCAAGCTTCAAAAGAGAATGTGAGTCTTTACTCTAACGCTTCAAATTTTTCATCATTACCATTTTTATAATTTAGTTCTTTTTAAATATATCCTTAAAAATCATGTATTAGTTGTTTGTTTTTAAATTTAGGATATTTTCCTCAAAAAAACCTGACCGTGGTGTAGCTAGAATCGTACATGTTGACCGACGATAGACTATAACTTCTCTAAAAATAAGGAGTTGTTCTAAGCCAGCGCAAAGTCGGGCGAGTTGAGACGGACACCAGAATAATCAATTTTACTGAATTTACAAGGATTGAAAGAACCATTATATAAGGGTCATTTGAAAAATTCACAGCTTGAGAAACAAAACAAGATTTTTTGAGATTTTTCAACGTAGCTATTTGTTATGTTAAATCAGTACATTTAGACAAATTACATTTCCACTTTTTAATCGGCTTCTGAAAGAAAGGTTCTAAATTCGAGCGCTATGCTTTTTTTTATGTATGTACGTCAATTACTCTGGAATGCTGACACTTTAAATGAAATTTCTTGCATTATGTTCAGGAAGTTGCTAATATGGTCCCATATAATTTTGGTTGAAGTTGGTTCAGTAAAATTCAAGTTGATGCTTGATAATATGGCAAACAAAAAAAAATTAATTTTGTCCGATTTTCTTCAAAAATGGTATGGGGAAGTTGTCGGTGTCGTACATAACGAATCTAAAATTGTTTTTAAAAAATTCAATATGGCGGACTAGAAATTTTACATCTCAAGTTTTTATCCGAAGTTGGTATAGGGGGGAAGGGGGTTCTTGAAGGTGTAAATTATGAATTGAAAATTCAATATAGCAGACTAAAAATTGCGAATCTCTCAATTTTGTCTAAAATTGGTATATGGGGTTTTTAAAGATGTAAAAAACGAATTTAAAATAAATTCAATATGGGGGACTAACAATTTAACATTTCTCGATTTTATTTAAAATTGGTACTGGGAGATTTCCGAGCGTGTCAATCATGTATTTAAAATTGTTGCGGTATAAAAATTTTATATTTCTGAATTATGTCCAAAATTGGTACTGGGACGTTTCTGAGGATGAAAATTAAAATAAGAGTTTAAAATAATTTTTTGAAATTCGTTATGCCATTATAAATAAAGTATGTCTCAATCTTTTTATGTGAATCACATTTTGTCGGGTATTAATTTGGCGCCGATTAGAAAAAAATTGCAATTTCATATTGTTTTTCGCTTTTTAGGGCTTTTTCAGAAGCCGGTTTAACTTTTTTATAAATATTTTATTAACACCTTCACTATAATGCGATTTGCTCAAGTCTGCAAAATAAGCTCTTATCTTAACTGTCATTTGATTCTGTAATGATGCGTAATACTTCCTATAAAGGTCCTGCGGTTATCCAGGTAGCCCATGAACCCAACAACACGAAAATTCCAGAAAATCGTCGCCATAACTGTTCCCATAGTTAGAATGGTTTTCACTTTCTTTTGGGCACATTTATCTGCCCCCACCCATTGTTTAGACTGCTGCTTTGTCTCTGGTGTGTAATGGTGAATCCTGATTTCATCTACTATTATAAAACGTCGAAGGAATTCAAGGTAATCGCGATCGAATACGTCTAAATCTACGTTTTTATTCGCATACATTTTTGGTCGATTTTTGTTCAGTTTATATCATAAGTTGTGTTTAATGCCTTTTTATTTCAATAAATAATGGCTGACACATTTTTTCTCTACGACTGCCCATGTTCATAGATCAAATAATGAGATTTCCCGTTAATGTCCCTAACTTTTCAGTGGATTTCCTGACATTTTGTCTGAATATTGTAAGTGGTATGAGAAGGCAGCGAGATTTTGAAAATGTGCGCTGCGCGCTTAATTTTCAAATTTCGCGCGTCACGCATACACTATCATAGCTAAACAAGGTTGTAGAGTCTTTTTTCAGTCATTAAAGGAATCCTGAAAACGTATCTGCCTCTAAAAGAATACTCTTTGACAACTCCGCAAGTGCCAACAACAACAAAAAACTTCTTTTTCGATTTCAAAAAATTCCTGACAATTACCGTTTCTTCCTGTGTTCATGACAGAGGGCCAAAATGCGTCCAGAAATGATATTTAAAAAAGACAGAAGATTTTCAATTTTACTCTTGTTCGAAACCAGCAGCTTTAAGGGCATTAATTAAATTTTACGCAAATAAATTACTATAGAATGAAGGCAGAAAGCAGGTGGCCAGCAAGAAGAAACTGAAGAAAACGAGCATTCTAGTTGTCCTTTTGAGTAAGCCATCTTTATAAATCAATCTTGTCAGCATTGTTGTTTTATTTTCCTCATTAATTATTCGTAAAACCATATACAGTCCATTGCAACTATGTAAATAGAATCACCCCCTTTTTCATACACAATCCCTTCATGATGTTTTTTTACTTCAGTAAATAGTTTTTTTTTTTAATTTAGAATTGCTGTCGCCATCTATGAAGAATTTGTGCCACCTTTACCTTATTTGCGTAGGTCATGAAATCAATTATTGATGCGTTTCAAACGTAGATGCCAGATTTCTTAATTTATTTGTACTGTAATCTTTTGATATTATTTAAAAACTATAAGTATTTTCAAGTTTTTAAATATATATTTGTCCATAAATTCTTTGGGACACCTAGAGTGATAAAGCTATTACCATATAGAAATTTTATATTACTAATAAGATTTTCTAGTGGGAATAAATCTGACAATGCTGTTATACTTGGTTTCGTGGAAATTCCTAAAATTAAGTTTTGTAACACTTTGTACATTTGTACAAAAAAGTGTACTTTTCATAAACTCTTGAAAATATTTCTAAAATATAACGAGAGTACTAGTCGGTAAAATACATATAAATATATTTTGCAGCTAGATTACGAAAATTAGTATGGTTAAATTATGTTCACGAATTTAAATCATTTAAAAAACTGTTTACAATTGTTGGGTGTGGCTATTTGGTAAATGCGCCGTACATACTCGATCAAGAAGTCTATGTTATTTCTACACAAAGAAATATGTAAAGTAATAATAAAGTCGGATATAAAACAAATTAAACATTAATATTCTTTAAAATTTTCATTCGAGGAAGTGATATATTAGAAAGTTCTACTTGCCAAAACACAGCTTAGATGCAATAAAAGAAATATTCCGTCTTCTTAAGGTCCAAACAAGAATTAATTCGGGAATTCGCAAGAACTGTTCTGAGGATGAAATGCCAACAATAACTTTAAACGCTCTTGTTTTTTCAATGTGATGACAAAAAAGACAATTTTTTTTATTATCGTTTATAAATATATGATGAATTTGAGCTGCTTTCTGGCCTAATATTGTAATATGGTGCAACGTTATATATAAATAATTGTACATTTATTAAATTTTAGTACAATAAAGAAACTTCCTATATTCTGTCAGTATTGGGTCAAATTTTATTTTTACATTGTATTTTATCCGGGCGATAGTTTATCGTTTTTTCTCCCGTATAAGTAATAATTGAATTTTAGAATAAAAGGTAAGTAACGTCCCATCAATATAATTTTATAATAGTGTGACAACAAATTTTATAAAAACTCCAACAGGTTGTAACTTGTCTACAGATTTTTGACATTGTTCACAAGCTAGCTGGTCGAGTTTTTATATGTTAAGTTCGAATAAACTGTGCCTCAATTCACCGACATAGTCTAACTTTAAACTGGTCTAAAGTACAAGTACAACAATAAGTTAGCAAAGTTTTGAACTCTAAAAGTACAAGAATAAAAAATTGTTTTCTTATTAAACCGGCATTAATAGCAAATTTTATTTCCTGCGAGTCCTACATTTTGTTTATCGATTTTATTATCTATAGACTTTTATCTATAATTATCTAATATCAAGATTTGTTTGTTGACATACAAATACAGAATAAACGAATAAACATTATAACAAACAAAGTTGGCAAGCTAGAAGACCTAATTGGCAATTAGATATAGTTTAGGGGATTTGGCTGTATATCTCGATATAAAAGTATTGAATTGTTTCTGATTAAGGTTCAATGTCCTCAAAATCTCTCTTTGGGAAAGTTACTCGCCTGTCAAAAGTACTGAATAAACTTAGAAATGACATATAACATTTTTTACAGGCCTAAGAAATCCTGATTTATATAACTTTTATCAGTTGGTATAAAGCGCAGGAGGGGAACTTTAAATTTACTTACTCATTTTATATAAAATCATTCCATTTTATGACATTAAATTTATAGATGGCGTGAAGGATTAAAGTGTAAGAAAAAAAAGCTATTATTTACTCAGAAAATTATTAACGAGTTCAAAGTACTACAAAAAAATAATAATTTCACTCCCCAAATCACATGAATAATGTATTTTTTACGTCATTTGTGTGCCAAATCAACGGGTTCTGTTAGTACTTTGAGTATATAGAATGTACTTATGTTATCTCTAACTTTTCAAGAGTCATGTTTTTTTTTTTATTCCATAAAAGTCGAGTGTTGTTTTTAACCGATTACTAAAAGGAGGATGATCGAATATGGCAGATTAAAATTTTACATTTCTCGATTTTGTTTAAATGTTGATGTTGGGGGTTTTTGAGAGTGTAAATTACGAAAATAAAATTATTTTTGAAAAATTCAATATGGCGGACTAACAATTTTAAATCTCTCTATTTTGTACAAAATTGGTATAGGGAGTTTTTGAGGACGAAAATTTTATGTTATCTACATCTTTTTAAATTGGTATTAGGGTGTTTTCGGAATCGTAGGTTACGTTTCTAAAATTAATTTTTTACAATTTTGTCCAGATTGATATTGATGTTCTTGCGGTGCTAAAAAAGTACCATAAAGCGCATAAAAACAATATAAATAATTAAAATTTTTAAAGTGGGCGCCAAATTCTTACTAAATGGAACAAATAACGACTAACACGAGATACATAGAAATTAGGGCAAGAAAGCCATTACAAATAAAGTATTTCTCAATCTTTTTATGTGAATCACATTTTGTTTAGGCGTGGATCCAGAGGGGGGGGCAATGGAGGTGATTGCCCCCTTCAAGAGCTTTGAGTTTAGAAAAAAATACTAGCTCTTGTCTGCTGCTTTAAAAACTGGAATGACGCGAAATGGATTACTGATGCTAAAGGAGAGTTTTGGTGGGGTGGGGCATGTTCTGTGTCATGTTGTAACTTAATACAGTCTTGCCAATATTATAACTTAAGCTTATTTAAAGAGACTGTCGTTTCTTCCACCCGTAATCTTTTTTAATAACACTTGTACAAAAATATAATTTCTTAAATTTTTTCCTTAAGAGGAGATACATTTACCGGTTGCTTAACTGGTATTCCTTAACTATATTCATAAAACTATAGTGTTAAAACTATCTTACCAAACTGTTTTTTGAAACTGTCTAAAACTTTCCTATGTGTTTTATCATAATGTTAATTTCAACTCGGCCTTTATTACATCCCTTATCACTATCTCACTGATCTCAAGCCAAACGGCTTCGCACTCTCTCCAGGGAATATTGACTCAAAATACCAAAAGTATGTAGCTCTGTGGGAACCCTTTCCATGTTATCGGGTCCTAGGTGGCGTGGTCTGCTGTACTTCCTACAAACTTTCGGACGGTCCGTGCGGTTGCAAGGAGAACTGCTTTCTGAATCGGTTTATACAGATGCTCACTAAGGCCCAGTCCCTTGATGTTCTGCCGGAAGTTCTTTAGTATTACCCCAGTTGTTGATAAAATTATGGGAATCGTTTGGACCCTGTTCATTGCCCATTGTCTTCGGATTTGCACCTCCAGATATCTGTATTTGGCGATCTTCTCATTTTATTTTGGCCTTAGGGTGTTGTTATTAGGTATATCAATGTCAATCAGTGTAGTTCGCTTAGAAATGTTATCTGTTAGTATAATGTCTGGTCTATTATGAGCAACTGTCTGATCTGTCAGAACCGTTCGGTCCCAATATAAATTGAATCGGTTGTTCTCAAGAATAGTCTCTGGATGGTATTTTTAATAAGACACTTTTCCTTCCTGCAATAGTTTTAATTTATCTAGTAACCCTTGGTGGAATATCTTAGCTGCTGAGCCATGTTTTTCCTTATACTTGGTTGACATCCTCCAGTTACGTGCTGGATTGTTTCTAATGTTCGTCATATCTAGAATGGTCATTTTCTATTGAGGGATCTTTGATAATGAACTTCCGATAGTTCTTCGTCGGAATAACCTGGTCTAACAAGATCTCCGTTTCCGGAAACATCTGTCCTGAAGTCGACATTGTGCTGATTGACCTCATTTGGATGCCGTTCATGAAGTGGTTTCTGTAGCCAGGTTTGTAACTTTTCTTGACCTATTTCGTGGTGAGAAGCAATATCCTGTTCCCTCAGCTGTAGCGGCGTTGAATCGTCTGCCTCGCATATTGCTCGACGTAGCGTGGAAGAATTCTCTAACCTGTGGAAATATGAACGTAAGTTGTTGGTCGAGCTGCTTACCAATATCCACCAATCCTCTTCGTCCTTGATGTCTTGGAAGCATTGTACGTTCAATAGCACTCCGAGGGTGATATTTTTGTGCTTTTGTTAGGTGTGTTTTTATTTTTCTTTGCAGGTTTTGGAGTAGCTAAGTGCAGAGCAAGCGTAGGTGTTGAGCGCTTTAATCAAATGTCTACTATTTAGGTTAGTTCGTAACTATCTCTATTATTATATTTACAAAAATAATGGCTTTTTCTAGAGTCATGGTCCTTAGGTTTCGACCGTGTTAAATTAGAATTATTTACCTACATTTCGCCTACAATTGCATAAGGCATCTCCAGGAATCTTTACTTCTGAGATTAGAACACTGAATGCCCATTGAGGAGCAACAGCCCGGTATTTATATCCGACTAGTATTCAGCGAACCGTGATCCAGCGTTACAATCGATTTTCATGTGTGATGTAAATTGTAACTTACATCTCTATTACTATTATTTGGATATTTATAAATTACAATTGATTCTCTAATTTTACGTTTAAAGAATCTGGACACTGATGCTAGCAACTTGGTTTCTTTTATATTAAAATTGTGACCTGAGCAATGCTGGTGTTCAGCTACTGTAGATTGTACAATTTGTTTCTTTTTTATACATCTTTCATGTTCCTTAAGCCTAATCGATATAGATCGTCTTGTTTCACCTACATACACTTCACCACAAGAGCAAGATATCTGGTAAACGCCTTCTGTTTGAAATGGAATTGCGTCCTTTGGTGACTTTAAACATTGTCTAACTTTCTTAGATGTGTTGAAAATTGTCTGAATGTTTCATTTTTGGAGCAATCTGGCAATCTTGTCGGTGGTTCCGTGTATGTAAGGTAAGACAACACTGTCCATAGGTGGTACATTTATGACATTTTGTTAAGGAGTTGGGTTTTCACATTTATTAATAGAAAGTCTGATATCTTCATGATACGATTTTTTTGCTGCTGTAAGTTTTAGATATTTTAGAAACAGAATGATTTGATTTAAAAGTTTATGACATTTAGATAGTTTAAGGTAAAGTTTATCCTTTTTTTATATTCTTAGGCGTTGCTTTCCAGCTATTAAGTTGTTTGTAAATTTATTTTTCACAATTTGTTTGAAATATAACAAATATTTCTGTATTCAAATCATTATTTTTATTGAAAAAAAAAATCAAGTGATTTAAATCGTGATCTTTTTCATGATTATGACTAAAATCAACCCATCCTGATACTTGTGTATATTTATATCATAAATATGGCAAATTGTACTTTAATTTCAAATTAGATTCATTCATTACACATAATTTTTTGTCTTTTATTTTGTAGAACAAGTTCAAATTATCAAAGTATAGAAGCAGAAGCACAAACTTCAAATCATTTTGATTGTTCTTTTAAGTCTTACTTGTTCAGTTATCTTTCGTTATGGCTGAGTGGACTCTTAAAACTCCAGAATGGTCAAAAGAGCAATTATCTTTATTATTGCAAGTTAATAACCTAAACGAAATAAAACAGTATTCTATTGAGGAAATAATTGAAAACAGTGAAAAACATCCCGTAAAATTTCCCATCGATACTGGCAGATTAAAAACAATTAAAAATAAGGTAAAGGGTTAATTTATTTTTATTGAAAATTTTAATTGTGGTATTCGATACCTCAAAAGGGAAAAATCAGTTTGTAGCTACCTACTTTTTTCAGTCAAAATATTTAAATTTATTTTATGTTGGATGATACGAAACTCTTGTCACATTTAGAAAATATCCATTATAATAATTCTGTTATACAGAGTGCGCAAGCGAAGGTGGTGTGAAAAATTACGGCTAAATGAATAAAGCTATTCCAAAATTAAGATTTTCAACTTACAGTTTGTCTAGCTTAAGAATTATCGTTCAAATATAAAAAATGTAATATTTCAATTGCCGATACCGATAGCCTCGAATAATACTTCAGAATAAACGAAATTTCCATTTAAGTTGATTTTAATTTTGGTCTGCCGAAATTTTTTTACGCCACTCTTACGACTTGACCTTATTTATACTCATTAATTTTTTTTTCAGAAAAATGTTACTAAAGAATACCTAGAAAAATGTATCAACTCTGCATACCCATTTATACATGAAAAGGTGTTAAATCTTTATGCCAAATTTATTCTTTTGAAACGGAATCATGGAAGTTCAATTGAAAAGAAATTTTATGAAAATATGAATTTAAAAGATTTTATTGATCGTTTAATTAAGAAAAGGGCTGTCATGTTTATGGGCAAATATGACAAGTATATGTTAATAAGTGGAGAAGGTGGTTCTAAAAACTGGGAAAGTATAGGTATTGTATTTTTTAAGATGTTCTTTATATTCAAACTAATAAAATACACTTGATATCTAAATTAATACGTAATAAAAATTTTCACTTCTTTATCAAATTTCAATAATTTTTGTTCTCTGTGCAACTTTGGTTTGTTTCAATTTTAAATCCTTTTTGTGGATTTGTTAGTATAATTAACAAAAAAAGGCACGATTTTACATTATAAATAATAAAAAAAAATTTTAACCTTTAAAACATTGCAAAAAAGAAATTAAAAAATGTTTTGTTTATTATTATTATGTACATGAACATTTTTTAAGGTTGGCACAAATGGGTTATTTTTAAATTAATTCTAGCTGAGATTGCTATATTGTATCAACTTCCTTTACTCTCATTATTACGAGGGTGGTTCAATAAGTAAGGTAAAAAAGAAATAATAACAACGTTATTGTTCACTTTTTTATTTTTCAACATAGTTTCCTTGGAGCTTTATACACTTGGTTCAACGGTATCCCAACTTCTTTATGCTGTCTGAAAAGTAGGAAGTATCCAAATCCTCCAAATAGTCTTTTATAGCCCTAATAACTGTTTCATTTGATGAAAACCTCTGATCTCCAAGTCAATTTTTTTTAGGTTAGGAAAGAGGAAAAAGTCGCTACATACCAAATCTGGTGAATGGGGTACTAATTCAAACCGTAATTTATTTAATTTTGACACTGCAACTGCACAAGTACGAACTCGGATATTGTCTTGATGTAAAGGAACTTTTTTGCGTTGTAGTGTTGAACGTTTTTCTTTTCAAGTCTTCATCCAAACGGCCAAGAAATGTTGCATAGTAATCCCTTGTGATTGTTTGATCTTTTTTAAATAGTCAATAAATATTATGGCTTGAGAATCCCAAAAAACAAAAGCCATACCCATAACCTTTTTTTTTAACTGTTTTGACAGCGGCTTCGACTCAAGCGTGTAGTGATGGATCCAGGTCTCGTCCACAATCATGTATCTATGCGAAAAATCTGCTGGATTACGTTGAATCATCGATAAACACTGCGCAGAATTGATCTTTCGAGTGAGTTTATTTTCAGCTGTCAACAATCTCGGCACCCATCTGGCACACAGTCTTTTCATACACAAATGTTAGTGTAAAATATTTTTTACAGTACCAATCGATATGCCTACACATTCAGATATATCGCGAACCTTTATTGATCGATTGTTGTCAACAATACGACTTATTTTTTCAATCATTTCTGGTGAAGTGACCTAAACTGGGCGTCCCGAGCGTGTTCCATCATTAGTTGATTTTCGACCGCGTTTAAATCCGTTTATCAAAAATAAATAGTTTTTAATCAGTGCAGATTTTCTGTAAACAGCATCCAACTTAGTTTTAAACTGAATAGTTGTCCCTGTTCCATCTAGAATTGTTTAATCACTGCTCGAAATTCGTCTTTTTCGGTTATTTAAAGCAATGGTGTCATGACCTACTTCAAATGACGGCTACATAACATATAAACTAAGCATCGGATCATATTGAAACTTTGTAGAGGTTCATCCGAAGAGTACAGCTACTTAATCGTATGCATTTAAAAATGATAGTGGTGCCATCTATGACTCATTTACCTTATTTATTGAACCACCCTCGTATATTATTTATATAGTTGTCCATTTCTTTTTGCGTCGTTATTTAAGAATATCTTTGTTTGGTTTCAAGATATTTCCTATTCATTTTAAATACGAAAAAAAAACGAAAGCTAGGTCGTGAGTGCAAAACATTTAAAGATTAATGGGGATATCAACATTTTTTAAATGATTCAAGTAATAAGGCAGTGTGTATAATTTACAATGAAATAATATCGGTCCTCAAAAAATATAATATAGAAGGACATTATGAGACTAAAAATTTTCAGAATGACTCAAAATTTACAGTAAGTCTACGGTTAAGATCTTTGAAACGCGGGTTGGAATCTCAGCAATTTTTATCGTGAAAGTAATTTGTTTAAAAACATCAAATTTGCCAGCAAACACTGTGGGCTCGAAAAGTAGATGATATTGCAGAAAATATATTAACTCAATTGTCTGACAAAAATCGACATTTAGAGTGGTTCTCTTTGGATATTGATGAGTTAACTAATGTTTAAGTTACTGCTTAGGTGTTACTTTTCATTTGAGAGATAGATACAAATTTTAAAGTATATGAAGAGCTCTTTGACGTTTATAGCGTTCACGGCACGACCAATGGAAAAGATATTTTTAAAGGCATTGCATCGCATTATTCATCAACAGTTTTTGTGCGGAAAATGCTTGAATATGTCAGAAGTTTCAGAATTAGTCATCTTAGCTGTTAATTATATCCGATCACATGCGTTCAATTATCATCAATTCCGCGAGTTTATTGAAGAGATTGGAGAAAATTACTTACGATATTATACTGAAGTACGCTGGCTTAACTCTGGAAAAATTCTAAGGCGTTTTTTGCGCTCCGAGCAATAATAAAAATTTTCTTGAATGAAAGGAATCGTTGAAGAATAAAACTTGTTTTACTACATAGAACTATTAGGTTACATAAACGAATACATTAACATTTAGAAAAATCCGATTTTCTTATTTGACAAGTTGGCATTTGTACGTGAATAAAAAAATAACGTTTTTATTTTAAAAAATCAATCAAATGTAAGTTAATTATTTTGCGCATTATAATGTTGTAAAAACATCTCAGATAAATAAGTTCAGATTTGCAAAAATAAGTTGAATTTTTTTTTTATTTTAATAATTATTTTTGATAACCCATGTTTTTACACAAATCGTGACTTAATTTTTGGAAATATCATTGTTTATTAAACAATTAGTGAATTCTTATCTTTTTTTTTATATATATATTTTTTTCCAGCAACAAATAATCTAATCAACTCGTGCAAAATATCGTTTTTGAAAGGCCTGTAAGATGTAATTGATATCTTCAAAAAATTACAATGCCTTTCACTTGTAAGCGAAAAACAACCAAAATCATAATTTTTTACTTTTAATAATCAACCAGTACTTTAATTCCTATGCCTTATACGTTTTGTTTAGTTTATATACCCACATTCTATCTAAAACCTCTGTCAGTTAAGTGTCGTTGGCACAATCACGAAAATAAATTAATTTTTCTGGCCTATTTGGAGTCCTATTTTAGTCGTTGAACTGAGACATACACGAGTGTGCTGCTGCAAAAGGTATTTGGATCTTTGGGGCGAAAGGGAGGCTCCGGGTTTGGCTGTACGGTGTAATTTGGAAAGATAATAGGCTATTAAATACTCGATAGGTAAGAAGGAAACTTTTTCCCTGGAATTGGAACTGAAGCATTAAAAGTGGAAGATATGTACCATTTATATGCGGTTTTCTCTACATTTAGCAGTTCCATGCATCTAAAACAGATTTTAATGTTATAATCGGAAATTTTGGGGACACATTACCGACTATCCGGGAGTTCCAGAAATTGATGTTTAATTCTGGAAAATGTGTAAATGTGAATTGTCACTCAGCCATTGTTTTTAGACCCACCAATATAAATAAGAACTTATGAGATAAGATACATACGTATAAAACTGATATGGAAAAATATCAATCTACCTGGAATTAATTAATTTAAAAATAGCTCCCACGTATCTAAAAAAAAAGGTTTCCAAGCGGAAGTACCAAATATTAGGTATACAATTAAAAAAAAAATAATAAACATATGAACATACAAGACTTGATCACATTTGAATAAAATTGTATTTAATGAATTCCTTAACAGAACAAAATGTGTTTGTGATGAGTATGTTCCTAATTATTGATTTAAATCTTCCAAGGCTTAATTTTTTTATGTCATCTGTGCGTTAATTGTAAAAAGTGGGGGCCATAGTAGTTAGATACTTTTGTGCTATATTACAATCTGGTAAATAAAAGTCGGATTTCATTAAAGTTTTTCGTCTTTTGAAATGGAGGTACCAAAAGTTTGTAGGTACTGCAATGTACAGATTTGTGATTATTGCCTTTTTTCGCCCTCTGTATAATAATAAGTTTTTAAACAATAATCTTAAAAGGGTTTGATAATAAAACTTTTGAAATATAAGAAAAGTCCCAAATTTGTGAAAAACTTTGATGTCGATTTTTGATATGATCCTATCAAAAACATTAATGAGAAAAAGTGGGCAAATTCTGTTCAAAATCTATTTTTGTGAGGTTCTAATCCTTGATATTTCATTTTAAGGTACTAACCAAGAAAAGTCACCCCTTATTCTTAAAGATTGCCTCAGTTACGATGAAATAAAATTATCAGCCTTCCTCTATGCCAGCTCATATACCCATTTCGTAAATAAAGGAGACAGAAAAAATAAAGCGGTGTATTCGGAAGACAGAAGCAAAATTCAAGACGAAGGGATTATAGCGGGATTGATAGGACCTCGATTGAAAAAGGAGGGAGTAATGGATTTTCAGGAGATAGCGATAACTGCGAAACAAAATAGGGAATCCAATGGATATGGTAACGGCAATTCTGTGCACAAATTGTTTTCGGAGTTTTATGATGAAGAAAATGTTTTATTTAATTCACTTAGCAAAAGGTAGGACATAAATATACCAACACTCCCTAATAAAAGTTTATTTTCGAATGTATTTACATCGATTTCGGTTCATTCTGAAATCAATAACATTAAATTACTTTTTGTATGTTATTTCTTAGGAAAGCAGAAAATCCAGCTTCCAGATACGTGGAGATTAAAACTCCAAAAGGTGCCGTTTTCGACAACCAAATCTACCATAAGAGATTGTCGATTGTTTTCGACTGTCTACTGCTAGAAGCCAACTTCAGGGGTAAACAAGCCGGCAAAATGGCCTACATTCATGTCGTTGGCTTCGGACTTGGCGTTTGGAGAATTTCTGATCACCAAGAAGCATATTTTATGAAAAGCTTTTACGACAGAATTGTGTAAGTTTGTTCTAGCAAAATTTTTGTAAGATTTGCTATTTCTTTAACATTTAATTAATCACTACATAGTATAAAACAAAGTCGCTTTCTCTGTCCCTATGTCCCTTTGTATGCTTAAATCTTTAAAACTACGCACCGGATTTTGATGCGGTTTTTTTCAATAGATAGAGTGATTCAAGAGGAAGGTTTATATGTATAATAACATCCATTAAATAGTGGAGAAATACTGTTATTTTTGAGGTTTCTAATGTGATGTCGTTAATTATCATATTTTTTTCCGCTTACATTGCAAACGCAGGCTGAACCCTACGAGATTTATCAAAATAATGTACTAATTATTTGTACACATTGAAAAGGTCTACAGAAAACTCCGCGATGGTATATGTCTATCTCGCATGGATATCCCACAATAACATTTTTTTGTCATTTACTTTTTACGACAAATAATGGCAAATTTTGAAGCGATTTTAACCAATACAGCATTAATCCTTATCGAATTAAATAGCTTAAATACATTGTTGATTTAATATAGATCTATATGGTCCTTTACAGCACAAGATTTAAATGAATATTTTCGAAGATATTACAGATTTAAAATTGCGGGAAGTAGCGCTTGCGGCGGTACTGGCCGACCGGGGCGGCGGCAGCGTGCCTATAAATAGCGCGTCGGAAGCCGATGTAATAATTGTTGTAAAAATAAAATAAATAGTCACAGTTTTTCTGTAGTGTATTTAGTATCAGCATTGCACCCGTGCGAAGCCGGGGCGGGTCGCTACTCATTTATAATTCAGATACGTTAATCTCTATGGAGAAAATTAATTTGATTTTTCCCATTTTAGAGCCTTGGGAGAAAAATTAACATGGGTAAGCGACATTTGCTTTTCTTACATTAACCAGGAGTCATGTGGTGGTTACAAAAATGGGGAAACTATTTCAGTTCAAGGTCATCCTTCAAAAGGCATAAAAATTCATATTTATAAAAGGCAGCCTCACGAAAAACTTACAAATGAAAATAATGGTAAGTATATTTGTAGAGTACGGTTACATTAAGATTGATTCACTTGTGTTTGCAATATATCTGACGGGAGTTCTAGTTTTTCTGTTGTCTGTAGCATCTCTTATAATTGTATGATTTTATGTATATACCTAACCTTCCATAGCATCGTATATAATACTTTTTTTTAGGCAAATTGCTGGTGGTGTCATATGCGTGGGATGGCAATGCCCTTCCAGGAAACGAATTTTGGGATGGAAAACTCGGAAGTAGTGGAGATTCAGCCGCTGCATCTTCAACACAAATTACAGAGTTGCATAATCCTCACATCAATCCGTTAATTTCAGTTGATAATATAAGGATTATTACTTGCGATGGAGAACTGTTAAAACTTCAGGATTATAGTGAAAAATATCGGAAACTGGGTTTAAAGAAACGTTCAGATAAACATGAGAAAACGGCAAAAAAATTAAAAACATAAGTATTGTTGATAATAATATGCTAAAATAATAAATTGATTATTCTCCTCATCTATTTAATATTTTGATATAATAAAAGTTCCTTTATTATTGTATTATTATTGTTATATTTTTAATTAGCTGATTATGATATTATGAAAGCGAAATGACACGACAAGATGAAAATTTTTTAGTTAAATTTGCACCCCTCCAAGGAGTAAAAATAAACCACTACCATTTTTTTCAAATGAAATACGCGATGTGGTAAACGTGAACACGCAATTATAGTTTTTTTTGGAGAGCGTTGAAAATCATTTTTTTAAAAACTTAAATAAAATATCGAATTTCTCACTACTTCTGTGTATATACAGGGTATCTCATGACAAAATAACATAAATCTTATCTTGAAGAAATCTTTAACAGTCAATTTTTTTAAATGGAAACCCTGATTTTTAACGGACTTCTAAAAGAAGGAGGTTCTCAATTCGTCGACTATATATGTTTCTTTATGTATGTACACCAATTACTCCGAAAGGGCGGCATCAATTTAAATGAAATTTTTTACGTTATATTCAGAAAGTTGCTGCGATGGTCCCATATTATTTTGGACGAAATTGGTGCAGTAAAATCCAAGATGGCGCTGACAATATGGCGGCCAAAAAATTGATTTTGTCCAATTTTTTCTAAAACTGGTATGGGGGAATTTTCGGAGTCGTACCCAACGAATCTGAAATTATTTTTAAAAAATTCAATATGACGGTAGAAAAAAATCAATTTTGTCCGATTTTCTCCAAAATTGGTATGGGGGAGTTTTCGGGGCCGCACATAACGAATCTGAAATTATTGTTAAAAAATTAATATGGCGTATCCAATATGGCGGATAAAAAATTAATTTTGTCCAGTTTTTTTCAAAATTGATATAGGGGAGGTTTTGGGATCGCACATTACGAATCTGACATTATTAAAAAAATTAAATTTGGCGGATCCAAGATGAAGGATTAAAGATTCTACATTTCTCAATTTTGGCTATAATCAGTAATTGGGGATTTTTGTTAGCGTTAATTACGAATTTAAAATATATTTTGAAAAACTCAATCTGGCGGATTCAACATGGCGTCCCAAAAATTTTATAGTTTTACATTTTCTCCCAAACTGATATAGGGGGTTCTTGAGGGTGTAAATTATGAATTTAATAGTATTTTTTCAGGATTTAATATGACGGATTCAAAATTTTACATTTTTCGATTTTGTTCAAATGTGGGACTGAATCGTTTTTGAGGAGGTAAATGGCGAATATAAAATTATTTTAAAAAAACCTAATATGCAATGACGGTCTAGAAATTTTAAATTTCTGGATTTCATCCAAAATTGGTACTAGGGGGCTTTGAAGTGTTTCGATTTAGATTAGATTAGGACGTTACAATTATTTTTTTTGAAATTTAATATGGCGGATCCAATATGATGAGTTGAAAATTTTACCTTATTCGCATTTTTTCAGATTTGATATTAGGGTGTTTTCGGGGTCATGGATTACTAATATGAAGTTAGTTTTTTACAACTATTAGGTTAATAAGATACAATATGAGGGACTGAAAATTTTACATTTTTCGATTTTGTCTAAAATGGATATTGCGGGGTTCTTGGGGCGTATACAAACTCAATATTCGGGCTAAGAAATTTACATGTCAAGTTCTTTAAATATCGATATTGGAAGGTTTTGGGCCTATATTACCAATTTAAAATTAATTTGAAATTTAAGATAGTGGATTTACTATGACAGGCTAAATATTTGTTTGATACACCTTCATTGGTATTTGGAGAGCTTTAAGAATCAAAGAATTTTTAGTGGTTCATTTTAGGGCAATTTACAACTTTGGATAAAATGGGTACTTTTTGCCTTGGAGTCATTGCGAGGTACACTAATTTCGATTAGTAGTTAGTCCAAATAATTTATGAAAATCATAATGAATTCAAAACTAAAAATCAAAAAATAAAATTTTTATAAAAAAAATCGAACCAACTTATAAAAGTGCGCTAAAAAGTAAAAAATAACTATAAATTTTTATATGAAATTGAAATTATTGAAGAGGGCGCCAAATTATTTCTAAATGAAATAAATAACTACTAATACATACAAATTATGGTAAGAAAGCAATTACGAATAAAATATTTTTTATCTGTTTGTGCGAATCACATTTTGTCAGGTATTAGTTTGGCGCCGACTTCAAAAATTTCATATACTATACTTCAAGTAGTTCAAAGCTAAAAATTGAAACTTAAAATTTTTATAAAAAAAATGAATCAAATTCTAAAAGCTACTGAGAAGCAAAGAATAACATTATAAATTTTTTTATGGAGTTAAAAATAAAAAAGTCGGCGCCAAATTATTACTAAATAAAACACATAATCACAAACAAGCTACAGTAAGAAAGCAATTATTAATAAGGAATTTCTCAATCTTTTTGTGTGAATCACATTTTGTCAAGTATTAATTTAGTACCAACTTCAAAAATGTTAATATCATATGAAAATTTATATTAATAGTTTTCGTTTTTTAGCGCTTTTTAAAAAATTAAAATTTTTTTTTATTGTATATTTGACAAGTTTATGTAACTTACAAAAAATAAGTTTATTTAGATACATAGCATTAATCGACCTTAATAGTAATGTAAGTGTATTAAGGAAAAACTACGTGGTTATCGTTCAGGTGA
Source organism: Diaprepes abbreviatus (assembly GCA_034092305.1). Classification (NCBI taxonomy): domain Eukaryota; kingdom Metazoa; phylum Arthropoda; class Insecta; order Coleoptera; family Curculionidae; genus Diaprepes; species Diaprepes abbreviatus. Next base: position 388,726 of record JASJET010000296.1, on the reverse strand, counting down.
TGATAAAGCCCATGACGGAAAAATTCCGAACAAATAATGTGCTCATAACTTTTTAGAATTTTCAGCATTATCCTCGTATAGTATATATGATAAGATAAGAAAATTAGAATGCGCCTTGTTGCTTATATAAGTTGAATAACAACTTACAATATCGAGACATTACTTTTGTTTTAGTAAAAATAAAAATAATGTTTTCAATAAACGCAGAAAATTATTCAGATGACGCAAAATTCAAGTTACTTACCGAAGCAATTGAAATAGAACCTAGAAATTGGAAAAAAGAACATGTGCAAGTACTACCAAAGGTAAGGTAAATGAGTATTAGAAAGTTTATTATTTACATAAACCGTTCAGGTTAGAATTGGTGACAAACATAAATTGTATTAAGAACAGGAATTTTAGCAAGTTAGTGATTAAAAGTGTTAAAAACTTTCCACTGAGCAGAAAAAAAAACTAATTTGGGTATTTTTGATAATCGTTGAACCGCGTTTCAAGTGGTACATATACAAAATCAAAGGAGTCACAGGTTGTTTATTTATGCTTTTTGTCAGCACTCTAAAGACAATTATGACATGCTGTGTAATAGCTATATTATCACGTTCTTTTAACGCAACAGTTTTAGATTATCATGTGCATATCCCAAAAATAAACTAGAAAAAATTATATTCGGGAATATCGAACGAAAAAAAATTTAATGGTTTTTGTCCCACTATATACAAAAATGATGAATTTAAGCCTTTGATAAGATAATAAGATACTTTTACGGCGCCCGATAACTAAATTTCAACAGGAAAAGTGACGATATAAACTATTAATTGATAACATGAAGACAAAGAAATTTGTTAATATTTATTATTGGTGCTATCTAGAAGTACTAATACTTCTAGACGGAAAAATAATGTAAAATTTATAATGATTAATTATTAAACATATTTAAAGTATGTGGGCTATGTGGAAAAACTTAAAAGGGAAGGCAAATAAATTTAGAAACAAACCAAACAAAAGAAAATTATCAAACAGGACGTCTACTTTAGCATAGCAAAGATAAAATTATATCAGAAAGAGGAAGACTATTAACAAACTAAAGATTTTATTCAACAATTTTTCAGAAGAAATGAACACCCTAGACGACTGGAATATTAGCGAAATAATATTATTCCATGCAAAATGTCAAGTATACCAAGAGGACCTAGAAACACAGAAGATAAATACTGATCGAGGGGTGCGACAAGTGGGTACGATTTCCCCTAAACTCTTTATTTTAACACTAGAAGATGTCTTTAAGCAACTAAACTGGGAACATAACGGCATTATCATCGATGGCAGATATCTCAATCATTTATGTTTCGCTGATGACGTGGTATTAATAAGTGAAGATTTAGACAAGTTACAGAAAATGCTCTCTAAGTTGAAAAATGCTTCAAAGAAAGTTGGATTAAGCATGAACTTAGCAAAAACCAAAATGAAGTCTCCAGAAGATACGCCACTTTATGTAGGAAACAACGAAATACAAAGAGTCGAGGAATACTAAGGAAAACCAAGAAGCGGAAATCTTCTTCTTCTTCTTCTTCTTCTTTCTTTGGTTTAGACGAAACGCCTGTTTTCCCTCACCACTCTGTCCACTATACATTCAAGTTGTCGCTCCATCGCTTTCGGGGGCGTCCTGTACTCCTACGTCCCGCTGGTGACTTATCACGTGTGACTCTCACAATTCTTCGGTCGTCCATCCTGTCAATGTGCCCATTCCATTCCACCTTCCTGCTCAGCACCCAGTCGTTTATGTTTTCCACCTTGCACCTCTCTCTTACATTTTCACTCCTTTCTCTATCGTACAGTGTTTTTCCTGTTATCCTGCGCAGCACCCTCATTTCAGTTGTTTCTAAAATCTGTTTGGTTTTTGATGTATCGGGGCGAGTTTCAGCGGTATATGTCATAATTGGCCTAATTACTGCTTTATATATTCTGGATTTAGTTTCTGTTCCGATGTTTTTATTTCGCCATATAGTATCGTTCAGACACCCCGCTATTCTTGTCGCTTTTTGTGTTTGTTCCCTCACCTCAGTCTCGACATCACCAAATCCCGAGATTAATATTCCTAAATATTTAAACTTCATTTCCTGTTGTATAATTTTGCCATCAACTTCCAATTTACATCTCAGTGGTATTTTTGACGTTGTCATGCATTTTGTTTTTAAGGCTGATATGGTCATATTGAATGATTTTGCTGTGCAGTTGAATCTGTGTAACAGTCGCTGCAGATCATCTTCGTTTTCTGCCAGCAGAACTGCATCATCAGCATAGCATAAGATATTAACGTCCCGATCTCCCATCCTATATCCTCTCAACACACGTACTGCTTTTATTATCTCGTCCATTATGATGTTAAATAGAAGAGGACTTAAAGAGTCCCCTTGTCGGATGCCACATCCCACAGGTATTGGTTTGGTGAGATTTCCGTTTATTTTGGCTCGGATTTGATTGGCTGTGTATATATTTTCAATAGTTTTTATTATATTGCGAGGGATTTGTCTATTGTATAGGAGATGTACGATATCTCTCAATTGCACACGGTCGAAAGCCTTCACCAGGTCGATGAAGCACATATAAGCCGGTTTGTTGTATTCAATCGATTTTTCTGTTACTTGTCTTATGACAAAAACTGCATCTGTGCATGATCTTCCTGATCTGAAGCCTTGTTGTTCCTCTGCCAATGTAGTTAAGCTGTTAATTTTAGCCGTTATTATCTTTGCGGTAAGTTTCAGGGTGGTATTTAAGAGATTTATTCCTCTGTAATTCGATGGTATTTTTTTGTCTCCCTTTTTAAACATAAGAATGGTCGTGCTAGTGCGCCATTCGTCCGGTATTTTGTGTTGATGGAGAATTTTTTGAATCAGTTTTGTCAATTCTTGTGTAAGGCGTTGGCCACCGTATTTGAGTAGTTCATTCGGGATGCCATCATGTCCTGCGTTCTTCCTGTTCTTCAGCTTCTGGAGTGCCGCACTAACCTCCATGGTTCCAATTTCAATGTCTTCGTTTATCACTATTTCAGGTGTGCTAAGTTCAGTCTCGATGTTATCTGCTCTGAACAGTTCGCTTAGGTAGTCTATCCACTTTTCATGATTGATTTGTTTCTACCAGCTCATTGACTTCTTTTCTTTGTGTTCGAATTAGTCGCCAGATTTGTTTTTGAAGCCCATAGAAGTCATTCTCCATTCGCTTAGAAAATGCTTCCCAGTGTTGATCTTTTGTCTGTCTTATCTGTAAGAAGCGGAAATGAATAGAAGAATTAAAATGTCATGGGCAGTGGTTCGAAGATTGAGATACCTTCTTAAAAATCCCGATATTCCCATTAATTTGAAAAGAAGAGTATTTGACTTGTGCGTTCTTTCAGTAATGAACTTTGGAATGAAGACAACCACATTAACAGTTAAAGCAGCCAATAAAATGCGTACTGCACAGCGAGCAATAGAAATAATCATACTGGGAAGATCACTACGTGGCCGAATAAGGAACGAAGATATAAGAAGACGCACGAAAGTGGAGGATGTGATAAAACGCATTGCTACTTTGAAATGGACCTGGGTAGGACACGTTGCTAGGCAAGGTGGCCAAAACATATTGCAATGGAGACTTAGGTCGTCAAAAAGAAGTATCGGAAACCCCTAAAAAGATGGATAGACGATATAAAAAGGTAGAAACTGGCACCGGATTACAGAAAATAGGTTGAAATGGAAGAGATTATAGGGGGCCTTTGACCAGGAGTGCACCAAAGTGGGCTGCTAGAGAGAGTTAGAGAGACAAGTGTACTGAGCTAGATATACAAATTACTATCGAAAATAATTACAGACTAACGAATAAGATGGACCAATACCTACTATCTGAACAAGCGGACTTTGGGACCAATTATAGTATGTACATTAGACCTCATCGAAACACTGAAAAATTTAATAGAGAAAGCAATGAAATAGAACATAGAATTGTACATGACATTTGTTGACTATAACAAGCAAGAAAATTGATTCGTTAGTACTTTAGGCTATAATGTACTCCCACACTCCCGCAAAACGTTCGGATAGATTCAAGATATAAACAACTAATTAAACATATATAAGCAAGTAACAAGTACAATAAGACTCCCTGCCACTATAGGAACAATTTCAATAGAATGCAGATGGGCAATGTTTAAATCATCTGAGACTTGCCGACGATACTGTCCTAATTGCGACTAAAAGGAATTGTTCTAAATGGAAAGAAAAATCAGAGTGGGTTTGATTAACAACAAAGATAATGAGACAAACGTTAAACAACACAAAACATGAAAAAATTATACTTGGGAGAGATGTAATCGGAGAACTTGGTATGTATGTCCACCTAAATTAAACAATAAGGACAAAAAATGCAAATAGCCAATCTATAAAGAAGAATTAGATTAGCTTAGACCTCATTTAGAAGATTTAGTGACATACTGGGCTACTAAAATCAATATGCAACGATAAAAATGAAAATAAAAGTTTTAAATCAATTTGTGGATATTAGTACTTATCTAGGGGATAGAAACGTGACCGTTTAGATACAAACAATCCAGAAATTAAGAGTAACTCAATGACACATGGAACCAGCAATACCCAATATAAACCCAACAGGCAAAAATACCATAATATAACAAAGAATAAAAAGTAAGGATATAGTAAATATCAATAAGAAAACAAGGTAGATATACTAAGCGACTCTACTAAAAATTTTATGAAACAACGTAGCCAAATACCAACAAAAACACTGAAGAAAATGGAAATTTTTATAAATTTACTTCATGACATGATGCCACAAGGATTCTACTACATAAGAAACGAGACATTATCAATTTGACAAACTACAGACTCATAAGTCTTCTGTGGCACATTTTCAAAGTTTTGGATAGGAATTAAACATCTTTCGCCAAAGTTTCAAATATACCAATCACGCGAGCGGGCAGATTTTAGATCAGATTCAGACTTGACCCTTCGAGATAGAATCCCTAACGACAAAATAAGACAAGGAACAAAGGTCACAGATGCGGTGTATACGTCGTACACGGATATATAGATGAGAATAGATGGACAAAGCCTCTTGTAAAATGCCGACCCAGACAGGACAGCTACAGAGACCGTGGAAGGTCATGTACTAAGTGGATTGATGTTTTGAAAGTGATTTCAACCCACTAGAATCAATTGTTCAAGATCATCATATATGGAAAATACCAAGGGAGCTTTATATACAGAAGTGGATCCAGAGGACTGCGCAAAATGGAATTGACTAGATCACATCGCCCTCAGCAGAATAATGCAGACGAATAATAACCGTGTGTAAATCTTGGGCCAGAAAACTGGACGTCCAACACTAAATAGAGGAAAAGATAGAGAGAACGAGCCATGCTTTTTTGCAATCTTGAAACTAGTATTGTCACCCTAATAACATTTAAGTTTAAAGTCAATATCCTTAATTTTCATTACATTTAGTATTATTTTTTTTTTAATTCTCTTCCTATTACAATTTGTTTAAATGAATTAATTATTCCAAATTTATTTTTTCAAATAGAAATTCTGGTAATTCATAAATATTCAATAATATTTCAGCCAAGTTCTGACCCAAAAGAAAAATTAAAACTTTTAAACTTTCACAATTTGAACTCATAAGTAATTACAATCATTGGGACGTATTAATAACGATTAAATTCTAAGAAATCTTAATAAAAATATGTCTGTCATTAAAACTTTTTTTTACGTGTCATTTAAAAATTTGGCCCCGGAAGCAAAGTGGCAAATAGCAGAAAACTTCGCCACTTTTTCACGTTAAAATTTTTTAATGAGATATCATATTACTAATATTACTAATATTTTTACATTGTAGGAATATATATTAAGGAATGTTTCTACTTTCTTTCTAACCAAAATTTGGAACGATCTTCCAGAAAACTTAAAAAACGATGAAGAACTTCAAAGTCATCTGCCATGTTTAGAACACTATAACCGAGACGACGATACTGTCCACATTGATGGTCCACCACCAGCTAGATATAGATGCAGAGGTTGCATACGAGAGAAAATATTGCGAAAGGATAACAAAAGTGAAAAGTATAATAGTGATGGTGGAAGTGGTTTCCATGATAGTAGGACGGAGATAGTAACGTTGGGTTGATTATTATTAGGTTATTAGATATCTATCATCATTGGAAACATTTTTCAAATGAGGAAATATATGTAAAGTTACCTGTTTCAAAAAAATTGTAAAAATTGTGAAAAATTTAATCAATTAATGTTTTGAGAAACCATGAAAAAATACAGTTTAGTCATATGTATGAAAGCGAGCCGATTTCATCTTTGCCGAAATTTATTCTAGAAGCAATACATTTGTTATATATGAATTCTTTCAGGCAGAGAAAAGGAAAGAATATATACAAACAGTTTATTTCCTGCAAATACTACTCTGGCCCTCTCTCCATATGCGTTTGGATCACCTCATGGTTTCGTCAGTGGAGCTGTATCGGACCAAAAGCAACATTAGCAGGAAATAACTGATATATGAAATATAAATTCCAAGGTATGTGGGTAGGATTTCAGTCTAACATCGATGTCGGTAGGTGGCAGGTTGCAATATCCATGGAATTTATATTTCATATATCAGTTATTTCCTGCGAATGTTACTCTCGGTCCGATACAGCTCCAGTGACGAGACCATGAGGTGGTCGAAGCGCGTATGGCGAGAAGACCAGAGTAGTATTTGCAGGAAATAAACTAGTTGTATATATTCTTTCCTTTTCTCTGCCTGAAAGGAGAATACATATATACCATCTATTTAAATACGGCAGATAGATTTCTTTATTTCTTATTGAAATTTTCATTTTTAAAAAGCAATAAATTTGTTGCAAATAATCATGTTTCATCTCATCTTGAATGAATGATGTCAAGTTTATTTTTTTCATTTATTCTGTAACAAATTATTGGGTAAGATCATTTAATACGGGTATTTTAAATTTACATGTCTAATGAATGGATATTTTTATTTATTTATTTATTTTCAATTATAAGTTAAAAATGATTTCATTTTCCAAATTTCTATCTAAGACAAAAAGTTCAATGTATATATGTAAAAAAAATGAAGAATAATAGAGCTTTCAATTGAAAATACATGTAGAACTGCTGAAGCAACAAATATATTCGGAAATGCAGTCTTACATTCAATAAAATCCAGAAAATAATATAATAATATAAAAATATAGTCTTTTTTAACCAGTCTTTTTTAAAGATGTTTTCTATATAATCTGTAATGTTTAGTATACATCAAATCCAAGTCACTTTTTAAACAAAAATATTTACGAAACTATATATATAACTCGGGTATAAAGTATATTTAGTATGGATTCTAGGATCTAGAAAAGTTTTATTTTTATAATTTTTTATTTATATTTATTACCAATTATTTTGAAATTGAAATAATAATCGTAATCTAATTATAATAACTTATATATAATAATTTAATAAATACTTTTGCTTCTATTTGTTGCTAGTATTTTTCTTCACTTAATGGTTTATTACTTCGATCATATTCTAGATTTAAACAACAATAGATTTGTTTGAAGGCTATTTATGGTCGGTGAAGGAGACGCTTGTTTGATGTTTGACATACATAAACATGTTTACTTATCTTTTCTTTCAGTTTAATTGCTTGTCGTGATTTTTTTCGGTGTTTTTAAGTGTTTGAAATTACTATAAATGCGAAGTTTACAATTAATATTAACAAAAAGAGGATTTAAACGCTTATTTTTATTGATAAATATTTTTTACATATTGAAAATAACAATAATAATAATTTAGGCAACCATATATTCATACTTTATGTATTCAGAATTGAATGATAGTCGTTTAAATAATGCTACTAGAAAAGGATAGCATAAAATCGGTATGTGTGTATGTACCAAGAAATGAAATATCTACTGTTTATCAATACTTTTTCAAATATAATTAAAAATATTATTACGTTATTCAGCGTTCAAACAACCGGGCCCTAGTTTTGACGTTATGCTAATTCTACAGGGGTATGTTCAAAGGTTTATTCTTACACGAAGACTATCTCGGAGAGACCGACCCTCTAGGTAACTGTGAAAACTGAATCAAAATTTGTTTAGCAAATTTCAAGTTATAAGCCAACGTGCAAACAAGGAGATCAGTGTTGTTTATATATATATATATATATATATATATATATATATATATATATATATATATATATATATATATATATATATATATATATATAGGAGGCTAAATGTAACCTGAATTGGGTACATTCTATTCGGTCAAAAAACTATACTTTCTGCAAGCGGTGCGTGGAAATGGATATTACGAGTGCTATTAGTATATATTTCGATAAAATAATAGTTTAAAAAGTTTAATTTATCGTTCAGCAAGACCAACGGAGGAGGTGGGAATTTATTCTTGCTAGGAAGAGTAAAAAGGGAATTTGGATAAGGAAATATTGGTATACAGAATTGAGAGACACTTTATTTAAGACCAACGGGGACGTGGGAGTTTATTCTTGTTAGAAAGAGTAAAGAAGGAATTTATATAAGAAAATATTGGTATAAAGAATTAAGAGATATTTACAACGATAATTTACTACAATAACACTTGTTAAAAAAGCTTATGCATAACATATCACCAAACAAATAGTACAATAGATTCTTTGGCAAAATCATCGGTTAAAATATCATGTTGATAAATATTTATAAACAACAAAGTTAAAATAAGTCCTTGAATGGTTTGGTTATTACAGGTTTCAATCCATTCGTTTAAAAAATTGTTTTCCTGATGTTTCGTCAAAATTTTATTTTTCATTTTCAAGTTCCGTTCGTCTCATTATTCGCTGAGAACTGATGGTGGTTTCTGTTGTCTAACGTGCTAAGAAACGCCTTTTTTGAGTTGGGTGTTTTGTTATTTAAACGAGTGTCAATCTGAGCTTTCCGGCTTTCAGTTAGCCGTCGAAAGCGATAGACTTGTATGATGTTCCCGAAATCGTTGCAGTATATGATATCTTCATAAAGTAGGGACCATAACAACCTCGGGTGAAGCGTATCCAATTATAAATCTATCTTCCTAGACTGTAACGTGATGAGTGTTTGGTCCCGTCACGAGCGCGATCGTAGTTTATTTCCACCTTGTCGATTTTTGCCCTCGGCAGAAGGTAGATTTAGAACGTAAAAACGGTATCTAAATTTTTTCTACCTTATTGAGCTGCAACGCAGGGGGTGCAGTGGGAGTCCCACTTATATCACCAGACCAGATAGGAAATCTGGCCTCCTCATCTTTCTTCTCGTTCACCGGGGCAGAGAGGAGAGGGTGATAATTAGGCTTTTGTTTTCTTCTTCTTACTTCGGAAACTGAATTAAAGTTTGCTTCTAAAAATAAGTTGCTGTCGGTAATGCATAAATGCATGATGAAAGTTGAGTGTAGGTTGTCGAAAACAGTACTAGTAACTCTAGAATTTTTGAAATTTTCTCTAGTGAAGGATTGATATAATATTATAAATAATATTACAGGGATAATAAAAATGATTGAAAATTTGGATTGGAAAACTTTTTTGGATGAAACTTCCAGAAATGAAATATCATATAGGAATTTATATCATATTCTGGTGAAAAAAGTTATCTTTGTATGGGTATATGGAAACTCATTGTTATTTCCAATTAAATCGCGATCTTTATGTCGGTGATCCCTTATCGCAATGTCAATTCAAGTATACGATCCGGAATGTCGCCCGACTTTCGAACTATAGTGTGTGAGGGCCCTGTAGTTTCGAAACCAAGGAATTTGTACGCAGATATTCCTTAAAAATCCAACATTTTGTTTTATGCAAGAAAAATCCTCAGACACCTTATTTAAACCGGATTTGTGCATTTCGCTTTATGGTATTCTTGAATTACTGGCTTTTCACTATTAGTGCAAGTGATAGTTACTAAACGCCCAGTCATCCCGCGAAATATTTTAGATTTTTGTTTTAAACATACTGACATCTGGACGTTTTCCGAAGACTACGCTGCTTCCAAAGAGTATGTTTCTTAGGGAAGTAATCCTCAAAAATGGAAGAGGATGATGCATTATACATGAGTTATTTTATAGTGACTTTTAGAGCAACGCCTTTAAAGTCGAAACCATGAATCAGAATTCGGGATTTTGTTCCATAAGCATCAATGCATTTTTAAAGTAAATCGTGGTCGGAAAGCTGTGAAATGATGTTTTTCATGTAGAGTATGATCTCCAGTAATTGAATAATTGTTTTTTTTTTCGAGTATTGCAAACAGATATTTACAATATGTCTTTCGAGTTTTGTTAAGTTCCTTCGCTTTTTTTTTGGTCGTGCGGCTTCGCAGGCTCCTCCCCTCTGCAGAGTGGGGAGAGTGTTTTTTATGTGCTGTTCTCTCGTGTATATGGTGTTTTTTGCTGTTTTGTTTCTTGATATTTTATGGCGATTTTGTCTAAAGCCTCATCCAATGGTTTACTTGAACGAACGAGAATTTTCAATATATGTTTAATAATATATATATATATATATATATATATATATATATATATACACTGATACATCTGTTCGATGAAAATGAAAAAAATTTAGTATGGAGGAAAATAAGTCCAGAAAGTATCAGCACAATTGAGGCGAAGCGATGTTATGGAGCGTCTGGTGGACGGTAAGAAAGTAAACAGTGTCCCATATTCAATAAAAATAAAGAATATAATACATTTTCTCCAGAATATACAAGAAAGTTGTCCAAGCAATGCTTAGACCGCTACAACATGTAACTGAAAATTAGATACAACTCACAAAATACTAACAGTTACTTTTCACTTGGTCCAGTATTTTGTTCTTCTTCAATTTGCTACTTTTATAATTTGCATCATTTAAGCTTTAATGTTAGGATTACAGGTAATTCAATGTTGTTATTCATTGTTATTTAAGTATAATGCCTTTTAGATAAAATTAAGTTGTTTATTTGTGGTAAATTCATATTATTTTATTTGTCCCTTTTTTTCGAAGCGTCTTCGAAAATCAAGTCGCACCGGCTCATTTCTTAAGATTTTTGGATGAAATTTTTACTGAAAGCAGTTCAATAGTTGCTCTTTCACCTCTAAAAAGTTTCTCCATAATAAATATTACCTTATGTGAAAAAAAAATCGTAAAAATTCGCTTCTTTTAGCCTTTGAAACCCATGTAACTCTTTAAGCTATCAAAGTAATGTTAATTGTTTGAAACAACAACTGCACCATTGTAGTTGTTAGTTTCTATATACATGTCGAATTGTTCATCTCTTTTTTGGAAGCAGACTAAAAATACTCGAATTTTTTGACAATTTCGAACACAGTACCACGGGCAACTGAGAGTGTCGCCCATCACAACCCTGGCTACCTTCCTGGATCAATTTTCTTGAAATTGTTAAAGAAAGAACCGAAATGAAAAGAATGTTGATTCTAGTTAAAAATATTTTAATAAAAAAATACTAAACTGGCATATTTGTCAAATTAAATATTTGTTATTTTACTAAAAATATGGTTGCTTCTTAAAAAAATACTTTGTTATGTGTTCCATGGTTAAAACATATATGTTAACTTTTTAGAATCTTAAAAATTGTTCGAGATTGTTGTGTCTATTTCCGTGGGGATCTACCGGGAAAATAATCATATCGTCTACAAATGTTGGCACTAGTCTACGCTCTTCTATTACAGAACGTAGATTCGGGTTCCATTTTATAATATCTTGGAAATTGTCTGCTGATATTATTATGCCACCGTTAGCAGCTGCGGACTGAATAATATACCTAAAAATATAATTTTTGCTTTGTAATAGTATTTTTGTAAGACTAAAGTACCCTCCTTAATTGCGGAGTATACTTTCCATTAAAACTATTCTTACATAGTCGAGCATATATTATTGAAAATTACAATGTTTTTCACAATTTTTTAATTCAATGACGTGGATTTTTTCTCCGATCGCAGTATTCTTGATGACTCAGCAGTCACAGCAGGTTTCACAAAAATGTTTTATTCAAAATTAACTTTATTTACAATTAATGATGAATTATAGAACTTTATTTCAAAATATATTTGTAAAGGTTTAAAAAGTTTGTGAAACGCCAGTAAAAATAGTTTACACGTGTTAATAATTTCTTATAGCAATACATAGCTTACATATCTCTTATTAATATGTATTATATAATTGTTAACAGCAAAATATTCTTGAATCGTATAAGGCTCAATATTAATGGTATAGTCAAACAACTTAGTTTTTAAATGATTATATATGCATTTTATATGAGAGGCTACTATATAAAAGACTATGATTATAATTGAGGGGTTTATTTATTGTATTCGAGTTTCCATGCCATATTTTTCATAGTTTTAATGAGTTTTTGAAATTTTAACGAAATTTATTTCATTCATTTTTGTTCTCGATATACCATTAAAATTTTCTCGCCCACTTTTTATTACGTGGCGTCTTCCTAAGAAAAACGCACCCCATAGATTGAGAATATTGATTTACATAATCGTCAGATAATTTCAATTTTATTTCTTACCAATCGTCGTACGGGCTTCGTCGTTCATTCTGAATATACAAAGTAGGAGTTGTTATTACCAATTTCCTACCAACTAGCTTGTGCAATAATTTTTGATCACTACTTTCTCCTCTTCTTAATCTAAAATGTGGCACGAAAGCTTTTACTTCATGGCCTCTTTTTCGAAAATAATCAATGCATATTTTTAACCCTTTTACTGAAAATCTCTCGTTTTGACCATGGCTACAAATAAAAGTATTATTTTGCAAAATGTCGCAACCAAAATTCAAATTCCTCAATAATAACTGAAAATATTCTCAACAATTTAGGTAGGATACATTGTGTCTATAAGAAGAATAAAATATGGCTAACAGGAAGGGTCTAAAAGGAAATAATCTGAAATCTCCATTATACAATATTACTTAAAAATCTTTATTTAAGAAATATTTTATGGGAAACATTGGTTTAAAGAAATAATAGAGTACTGTCTGTGTATTTAAACTCTTGTTATTCAGCACACCGTAGAGCTTGGAGTAGAGTAGTAACTTTGTATCAGTAGTGTAATAGATTACTTTTCATGTACTTCGTGGAATTTTTTGCACCACTATAAAAAAAAATCTATAAACCTCAACTTAAACATTCTAAATGCATAAACAATGAATTGTTTTGTATATTATAAAAAAATCTAAAAAATTTTAAAACATATCCTGTCTACCAACGTGGATATAAAGGGAACAAATCTAAAATAATTAATTGTTTGCACTAGACTAGAGCGAATGTGATTCTTTGGAAGTATTAGTGTAAAAATCTCACAAAACATAAGCCAAGTTTTCTATTAATTTGCTTAGATACTATGGATAAAATTAAGAAATGTTGTGTATTTTGATTAAAATATATGAATGTATGGAAAGATTAATCTTTTTGTTATTGAAACAAACTAGAATAGCAAAGATGACCCCCTTTTCACATTAATATTTCTGGTGGGATATTTAATTCTGAGTTATACCTAAAAGCCACGTTACTTCCATCAATATAAATAGGCCTTAACCCTGTTCTTCGTTTCACAGACGGGCAGTAAAAGTTTTTTCCGTATTTAGCCAAGCAGTTCAATCTTTTATTGAATTCGTTTTTGTATTTTTTATTGTCATTTATAACCTTATCAGATGTTGTTTGGTTTTTGTTCTTATACTGTCGCCCGTAACCACTGTGAGAATATTTTCTGTTCATTTTCTTTTTTCTGACATTAAAAAATTGGTATTTTTTATCTAATTTTTTTCGTTTGTCATTGTTCGTGCTGCTTTGAGACAGTTTTCTTTTTCTCGTCTTAGGTTCTTCAAGGTATATTTCTTTAGAACTTGAATGTTTGCTGCAGTTACAATAACTTGAAGAGGATGAGTTTATTAAGTTAATCGATTTTTTTTCCTCGTCAATTTTTTTTCTTACATTTTTATCTGAAACTAATTATAAAAAAGTGATATATGTGGGTGTATAATACAAGTTTTAATTTTAGATAATAACAAGTATTTCGGAAACTTTAACATTATTATTTTTGTAGTTACATATTTGAGTAAATTTGTAGTTTTTTTTTGTACCAAATTTATTCATTCAAGATGAACTTATATTTGGTGTTATTGTGAGTTCCATTCAATTTTTTATAAATGACAGTAAATTAGTTAATTTCAAAAAGTTTGAAGAGTTTACCTGATATATCCTGTGAGTTTTCTTTTCCTCCCGGTTTTTCTTCGAAGTTTTTTTTTAAAAACCCTTTTTGGAATTTCAATTCTTTTTCTTTGATAATGTTGTCCATATTTTCAGTTATTATGCGTTTGACTTTTCTACTGTTAAATTTGGATTTGTTTTAGATCGGAATAAAAATAAAATAAAATTATTTAAACTTAACAAAAAGGATAATGACATTTGGAAAAACTCCTGTCTAAAAATTCTTACAGGTGTGAGTGTCGCTAGTTGGGTTTTCCATCAAGGAACAGTGCCACCACCAAGTTCTCACTTTAATAATTCAGTAGAGTTTTGTGAATTTCGTAATTACAACAAACGAAAGAAATGCTAAGTTAAAAGTCCAGTCTACTATCTCTTAGAGCCAGCACTGCAGTTTTATATTTGTTTTTTGTTTCACTTACTAATAAAAATACGATTTTTTTAAATTGGTAAAGCTATGAAATAAAATATTTATTAACTCTAAACAATCTCAAATTTACAAAAAATTAAGAAGTTTTAGTTTCGCAAATATAGTATAATTCCAAACTACAATCGATGTTTTCCCATTTGTAAGGTTCGTTAACTTTGAAAAAATTTCCCAATCTGATACACTGCTTTCGGTAATCGTTGCCATAAAATCTTGGTTGGTTATAGCCCCAGTTGGTATAAATAATCCTTAAAGCCGAATCAAGCCAGTACCATGTGTCAGATCCTTCGTATTCAGTTGCTCCTCCAATCCAGTAACCATCTATAAGTTAATTTTAAATTAGTTTTACATCAATTTACATTATTCGAATTTAAATTTTATAAAAAATTTTCGGATTGGAAATTTTCAAAAGGGATTTTGGAAGTTGTTATTAATAATTTCGAATTAATGTCTATTTCGATACAGTCATACTTTCAACTTTAATCGATCTCTCTTGGACATATAAATTGGACACATAAGTTTAGTTTAATAACCTTTTTTAAACGATTTTATATAGTTCCACTCTTGCCTTAGGCTTTGTTTAATCAAGTCATTCTTGGCGTATTAAAATATAGACACAATTTAGAAACCCTGTCTGCCTTGAAACTAATGACTCATTTTTCACATATCCCCATAAATAAAGGTCTAAAGGCGTTAGGTCCGCAGACCTAGCAGGCCAGCGCACAGGACCACTGTTGGGGATTATTTTTTCACCAAAAGTCTCCGAAATTATGTGCGGGGCAACCGTCTTGCTAAAACTACACATCATCAAACTGATCATTTGTCAAAACTTCTCAAATAACAGGAATAATTAGATTTTGTAACATTGCAAGATATCTTTGATCTGTCAGTGTTTGGTCATAAATAAATGGGCTAATCAGACAATTTACTAAAAATAATGGAGAACATTAAAAAAAATGGTTATAACTTCAATATTAATAAATACATTTTGGAGAAAAATAATAAAGCATTTCATAAAAATTCTAATTGTTTAAATTTCTAGGATATTTCTTACGGATCTTTCGGTACCACACATTAAAATCAAATCGTACTTAAAATCTTCATAGATCGCTTAATTTTGGATTTTCAAGAATCCAGTAATGGTGATTTTTTTATTTAAAATTCCACAGTTACTGATATGTGTTTCATCTGTCCATGAAACTTCATCGAAAAAGGCGGGATTTTCGCGATATTTATCAACATACCAATTACAAAAAACGCCTTTATGGAAGTAGTGTCTTTTGTGGTCAGTCACCACATAACTGAAGTCAGGGCTCATGCTCGTGCCAGCCCTGCGTTATTGAAAGCACATTCAGCCTCAGGCAGTGAAGATTTTGTTAGATAACATTATGACAAACAAAATCACACGTCGTCACAGTTAACATCGCTCGTCTGAAGAGTCAGAAATGACTATAACTTCTAATCTGCAAAACCTCCTTGCCGAGCGAAAGTTAACGTGCAGTGAAAGTTGCGTGAGTCTGCAAGGCAAATGCTGGCAGACAAAGCAATCACCTTTGACGATGTTACGCGTTGAAGTTTTGCTAGGTACCGCGATGTTACCAACTTTGTCGTAGTACCCTGTAACGTTGCTTTCTCAGCTGATGAGATTGAGCTCACAGGGCCAAGGGTCTTCCCTTCCATTGCTATATCAGCTAATGAAGCTGAGCGCATATGCGCTCAGCTTCATATAGTCGGAAATGACAAGGTGGCTCGTTATCCGTCAAAGACCAGTACTTAACACAGACCATTTCAACCTGGGAATTACGAGCTCGGCTCAAACTGAGGGTAAGTACGTAGAGTAAAAAAGTGTTTTACGAACGAAACATACCTATACATCCATTTCTACTCGATGTTAAGCTAGGAGACAAAATTTCACCTTTTCTCTTTACTTAAGAGAGACAGACCATATGACCAGGTACTCTTGTGGGATCGGTTCACGCCTTATCCTCGGTGCAATTATGTTGTTAGATCTACCGTCTGAGTAAGATACTAAGGTCTAACTCCTCAAGTATAGTATGGCATGCGACCACCTGTCTATTACCCCACACTTGATCTCACCAACTTAATGGCGGGGGGGGGGGGGTATCCTAGAACTCGTTTTGTTTAATTTGGCAAAGAGTAGTAAGAAACAAGAAGCAGGACTAAACAGCATTGAGTTTTCACCGCGCTGCGGCCCCCCAGCTCTGCTAAGCATACAGTTGGTGGTTCACCAGTCGCAGTTACTAGCCTTGCTGAGATCAGGGACATAGTCCGATCTTGATCCTAGTTTCGGCATCAATCCGGTTCATCTGTCGTGAATACTACCACGTGGCTAGGTAGAAAGAATAATTACGATAATGTTGGTTACATCGACGAGAATTTTCCCTACTTTCCATTTCTGTAATAGAAAATATGGATTCCTATAAAAAACAAAGTAGATTTTGAAATATGAAGTTTCAAGGTCATAATATTACTTTGTCATTCCGTTTGCACGAAATTTTAGCTTGATTGGATAATCGGAAGTGAGTTAAAATTTGATTAAAACATTTGATGGGCAGCCGACAACCCACAGGCTATAGGCAGTAGTGAATCTAAATAAAATCGTTTAAAAGTGCCGTGTTAGTACAAATTGTATGGTTTATCCCCTTACCACTACTTTGATATCTTGCAGCTTCAGTTGCATTATTTATTTCAAGTTGTTCTTCCTCGCTCTCAACACTCGCCAATTCCATTCCTCCTGTTTTGCAGTCTATCCATGCTCCAAGAAAGGACCGCTAAAATTCATTAATTCATAAAATCTGAAGAACAAAGCATACATAATTTTAGATTTGAGCTGTCAACCGTTTTATTTTGTGTAATATACCACTATTAATGAACAAATTTGTTGTACGTTTGTTCAATGTTGCACTACAACGGCATAATGTGGATATATCCACTGCTATTGCATCTCACAAGGAGGAATCCGTGAAAGCCGCATAAACGTATATATGCTATTCGGCGGGAGGTCGGCGAAACCGCGTTCAGTGTTACATGCTTCCTTCCGATCTGTCCTTTGCACAGACAGGTGCATGCCGGTACTCTGATGAGTCTTTGGGGTCGCATATAACGAATCCAGAATATTTTTTAAAAAATTCAGTATGGCAGATCCAATATGGCGGACAAAAAATCAATTTTGTCCGATTTTCTCCAAAGTTGGTACAGGGGAGTTTTCGGGTTCGCACATGACGTATCTAAAATTATTTTTAAAGAATTCAATATGGCGGATCCAATTTTGTTCGATTTTCCCCAAAATAGGTATGGGGGAGTTTTCGGACTCACACATAACGGATTTGAAATTATTATAAAAAAATTCAATATGGCGTATCCAACATGGCGGATAAAAAATTAATTTTGCTCGATTTTTTTCAAAATTGATATGGTGGAGTTTTTGGGATTGCACATTATGAATCTGACATTATTTAAAAAATATTAAATATGGCGGATCCAAGATGGTGGATTAGAGATTCTACATCTCTCGATTTTGTCTAAAATCAGTATTGGGAGATTTTTTTAGCGTTAATTACGAATTTTTTTTGGAAATAATTTGGCACCGACTTCTAACATTTCAATTTCATATAAAAATTTATAGTTATTTTTCACTTTTTAGCGCACTTTTAGAAGTCGGTTCAATTTTTTTTTATAAAAATTTTATTAGTGTTCTTTAAAATACATTGGTTTGTCTTTGTAAAACAAAATAAATTAAATTGCGAACAATGGGTGTATTTAAAAATCATGATTTTTGGGTTTAGACCGTGTCAAATTAGAATTCTTATCCGACGTTTCGCCTACGATTGCACGAGACATCTTCAGGGCTCTTTACTTCACGAGATAGATATCTGACATATTACGAAACGACAACATGGACTCCACCCTACTAGAATTAATTAAAGCATGTCTGATTTCCACCTATTTTACTTTTCAAGGAACTTTCTACGAGCAGACTTCGGGAACGGCCATAGGATGTCCGCTATCACCTGTAATAGCTAACATCTTCATGGAAGCTTTCGAAAAAAAACGCCTTGTCTTCTGCTCCTTTAAAACCTAAATTTTGGTGCAGATATGTAGTTTGGCCGCATACCGCAGATAACCTCCATAATTTCCTGGATCATCTAAATCAACAACTCCCTGGCATAAAATTCATTTCTTGATGTACTAGTACAAAGGAAGGATAATGGCAAATTAGGACATTCTGTGTACATCATCCTTCTCAAAAAAAATCCGTCATAAATTCTTTGGCACATAGAGCAATTTCAATATGTGACGAATACTCATTAAAATTAGAAACAGAAAAACTGACTAATGATCTGAGCGGCAACGGATATTGCGCTGAAGATGTAAGACGTTCTATTAATAAATATAAAAACCCAACTCCTCAACAAAACGTCATAAATGAACCTCCTATGAACAGTGTTGTCTTATCTTACGTTCACGGAACCACCGACAAGATTGCCAGATTACTTCGAAAATCAAACATTCGGACAATTTTCAACACATGTAAGAAAGTTGAACAATGATTGAAGTCTCCAAAGGCGTTAACAAGATACTTTGTTTTTGTGGTAAAGTGTATGTAGGTGAAACAAGACGGTCTATATCGACTAGGTTTAAGGAACATGAAAGATGTATAAAAAGATAAACGAATTGTACAATCGGCAGTAGCTGAACATCAGCATTGTTAAGGTCACACTTTCAATGTAAAATAAACTAAGGTGCTAGCATCAGTGTTAGGTTTCTTTAAACGTAAAATTAGAGAATCAATCGAAAATTGCAAATATCCAAATAATATTAATAGAGATGCAGGTTACAGTCTACATCACACGTGGAAATCGATTGTAACGCTGGATCACGGTTCGCTGAGCACCATTCGGGTATACATACCGGGCTGTTGCTCCTCGATAGTCATTCAGTGTTCGAATTTCTTAAAGTAAAGATCCCTTAAGATGCCTCGTGCAATCGTAGGTGAAACGTCGGATAATAATTCCAATTTGACACGGTCTAAGTCCAAGAACCATGATTTTCAACTTGACCAAAGCCGTGAAAGCTTTCGTTCTTTATTAATGTGTGTATTTGCAAGAATAAATAAATTGTGTGTGAAATACACGCATCTCTTAAAAAAAAGTGTATGTTGGAGTGCCATATTTTGTTTTGACATATAAAACGATACAGCGTTTTCTCAGCGTATTCATAGCAATTTTGGCTGTAAAGAATTGTATTGTTTGGAATAGGCTTGATAGCTCTTATTAATCTAAAATCTCATTGATTTTAATAAACCTGGCTAATAATGGATTTTATTATAAAGACTAGAAATTAAAGATTACAAAATAAAATAATTGTTCAGAATATTAATCTCAAAAAAAAATCATAAAATTTCAAACACTTTATTTAGATTTTATCAATAAGATATTTAGGATATAAAAATTTGATGCACTGTACTGATTCCTTGATCAATGATTATACTTACGATTTCAGTTGAAACGTAAAAATGTTCACTACCTTTGATAAAATTTTTGCTTTGATCACAATTTATCCATGTTAGATTTAAGAAAATTGTAAGACTTAATAATATATTAATCATTCTGTGACTGTAAAATGAACATTAATAATCAAGAAATAAAGAAATGTCAAAGACAATCTCAAGTACGTTATCTATAAAACAATTATGTGAGCCTGACTATCTTGCATCATTAAGATATAGATAATTGCATTAAAGTAGCAAGTGTACGAGTAGAAACAAATATGACGACCATCTATTATGAAGTAAATTTCTGCGAAAAAAATAAGGCAATCAATCATTTCAATGATTAAAATTTTTCTTTCTGGTGAGAGGGGAATTTTTTATGTTTAAGTACGCAATTGATTGTATCGAGTAAAAACATATACATGGAAAGTTTTTTAAACTTCTATTTGTTATATTTGTACCCATTGATACAACGGCATTTGCTTAAGCTTTTTTTACCGCTCTTTAGGTTTTTTATTGAGATGGAAGTGGTAAAAAATTTCAAAAAATCAGTTGTTACATTCCAACGTTACAAACAAATAAACAAAAGTGTCAACTTAAATAAAATCGTTTATAAACAGTTTTTATCTTAATAAATCTTTATTTATCCACAGTATTTTTACAAATATACATAAGGTCAAAACTACAGTCGGCATTTTCCCATGCATAAGGTTCATTCACCTTAAAGAAATTCCCCAATCTAATACACCCTTTGATGAGGTAGGTGGTACTGTAGTAATTTGGTTGGTTAGTGCCCCAATTAGTGTATATTATCCTTAAAGCTGAATTCACCCAATACCATGTATCATAGCTACCCGTTCCTCCAATCCAATACCCATCTAGAAATAGATTTAAAATTTATTTTATATACTTCGAAAAATGAATTAGGGATCACTGTAAAAAATCCAACTATGGAATAACCATGATGATAATTTTACTTCAAACTACAACGTATTATTATCATTATTATAATAAACAAATAAATAAATAACCTGTCATAAAATACATGAAAACAAAAAAAAAATATTAAAGAAATTCCTTGACGATACATTTTTTCCTCAAAACATATTTTTATAAAAATATTTAAAGAATAGTTCTCTATGTATCGAGATTCGAACCTACACCACATAAAATGTAAAAATAATTTCCCAATACTCCTAACCTTTCAGTCAAGAAGATATTTAAATATACTTAGTTCATTTCTCATATTAGATCATCCAGGAGAGGGACGTAAACATTGGTGTCCACGACTGGCGACGCTTTCTAAATATTGATATTACCTTCTGACATCTATGTAGTATAATACTGATTAAATGTTAAATTATTTCTTGACGTATTTACCCGTTGTTACAGTTTATTTGCCATTTTTTGGAATTGGAATTGAAAATTGGAAAAAAAAATTGGAATAGTGAATTCCATATTTTTGAAATAACATTGTTTTACTCGATATTCGACTGCAATTGTAGATTTATCTATGTACTTAGCACTGAGGGTGAAATTTTTTTCATCGATGGGAAAAATTGCACTATAATTGCATTTTTAATTGTTATAACAAAACTTACTAAGATCATGATGACTTGAAGCCTCAATTGCATTGTTCAATTCAAGTTGCTCCTCCTCACTCTCGATACTAGCCAACTCCATTCCTCCTGTTTTACAACCAATCCATGCCTGAGTGAAGGACCCCTAAAAACAAATATTTATATCATCTATATACTACGTAAGAAAACAGGCAAATACAGATCGTACAGGCATTACGTTACGACTTTGTAGGAGTTGTTTTTTTTCTATAAGTTAATGTTGTATTTAAGTAATAATTTAGAACAGATTTTTTTATTCAAACATCAAAAGTTTAATTTTAAGCAGTTTTTTTGTATCTTATAAATTAGTCAATATAATAATTAATTCGTATTATTCGTTGGATGTATTTACTAACTGTAGTGCTATGACGTGAAATTACTTACAGTTTCAGTAGAGACGTAGAAATGTTCAGTCGCCTTGATAAATTTTGGTTTTTCAATTGGAGAACAGTGTGTCACAGTTATTCCAAAAATTATTACAAAGAAAGGAACGAATTTCATTTTGAAACAATAATAAAATTATAAGTAAAATGAATGAATGATCTTAAACTGATGGCTGCTACCAGAAACCAGCTGGAACAAATGCTTAAAATTGTAGAGGAGTTCTCCGGGGATATCGGAATGCAATTTGGACTTGACAAGTGCCGTATTTTGAACATCGTTAAAGGGAAGATACAACCGGGGGCTTTTGAAATGCAGAACGGTGAAACTATAGCTGCAATGGAGGCAGACCAAACATACAAATATCTAGGTATGAAACAGGCTAAAAGAATTGACCATGGCACTATGAAAGCTGAATTGACAACCGAATTTGTCAGGAGGGTAAGGCGGGTACTACGAACTAATTTAAATAGTAGAAATTTGTTTAAGGCGCTCAACACGTATGCTTGCTCAGCGCTGAGCTACTCCTTTGGAATTGTAAAATGGAGCAGGACGGACATCCAAAACCTGCAAAGAAAAATAAGGACACTCCTAACAAAAGCACAAAAGCATCACCCTCGGAGTGCCATTGAACGTACAATGCTTCCAAGACACCAAGGAGGAAGAGGATTGGTGGATATTGGTAAACAGCTCGATCAACAAATAATAAACTTACGTTCATATTTCCACAGGTTAGCGGACTCTTCCACACTACATCGAGCAATATGCGAGGCAGACGACTCAACGCCGCTACAGTTGAGGGAACAAGATATTACTTCTCACCACCAAACAGACCAAGAGAAGTTACAAACCTGGCTACGGAAGCCACTTCATGGACGGCATCCAAATGAGGTCAATCAGGACAATGTCGACAACTCAGCGTCGAACTACTGGTTGATTTCAGGACAGATGTTTCCGGAAACGGAGGGCTTCTTGTTGGCTATCCAAGACCAGGTTATTCCGACGAAGAACTATCGGAAGTTCATCATTAGAGATCCCTCAATAGAGAATGACCAGTGCAGATATGGCTGTCGAACATCGGAGACAGTCCAGCACATAACTGGAGGATGCCAAGCGTTTGCCGCAACCGAGTATAAGGAAAGACACGACTCAGCCGCTAAGATACTCCACCAAGAGCTAGCAGAAAAGTTGAACTTATTACAGGTAGGAAAAGTGCCTTATTACAAATACAATCCAGAGCCTATTCTTGAAAACAACCAGTTCAAGTTATATTGGGACCGAACGGTTCTGACGGATCAAACAGTTGCTCATAATAGACCAGATATTATACTAATAGATAAAATTTCTAGGCGAACTACACTAATCGACATCGCTGTACCTAACAACAACAACCTAAGACCAAAATACAACGAGAAGATCGCCAAATACAGAGATCTGGAGGTGCAAATCCGAAGACAATGGGCAATGAACAGCGTCCAAACGATTCCCATAATACTCTCAACAACTGGAGTGATACCAAAGAACCTCCTGCAGAACATCAAGGGACTGGGTCTTAGTGAGCATCTGTATAAACCTATGCAGAAAGCAACTCTCCTAGCAACCGCGCGAACCGTCCGAAAGTTCATGGGAAATACAGCAGACCACGTCACCTAGGACCCGATAACATGGAAAGGGTTCCCACAGAGCTTCATACTTCTGGTACCTTTGTGTACCTGGTATGAGTGAATATTCCCTGGAGGGAGTGCGAAGCCGTCTGGCTTGTAAAAAAAAAAAAAAAAAAAAATGAATGTTAATGAATTAAACAAATTTTCAGTATTTGGGTATTGCTTTTTATACCTATATACAATCATTTTAACAATAAGATAAAATAGATTAAAAAAGGTAATTCCCATTTTTTAGAAATTAGGTTTTTTAAGTCTAAAAACGAGAAACACTTAGTAGAGGGTTTAAATATTTTTTTATAACATAACTATCTCCAATTATTGTAAATATTTTATTTTGAAACCAAAGCTCTTGAAGAATCCCATCTCAAACTTAAACTCTACTGTCGCCAGGTAGATGAGATATTTGTGATATGGCCCAACGACAAACAACAGTTCAAATGTTTTTATGATTTTCTTAATTCTATCCATCCAAAGATACAATTTACTTTGAAACTTGAAGAAAATAATCAAATTCTGTTCCTAGACGCACTGGTAACCAAGACAATGGATGGACACCTGCAACATACAGTATAACGAAAAACAATTCACACGGGCAGATACCTTAATACTGACACTGACAATACAGTTTTTTTTTTGAAGACTTAACAAGCCGATAAAAAAGAACTTTACAATTTATCTTTATATTTATGACGACATTTTCTTATCTCAAATATATACATATAGAATTAGAAAGTGCAAAAAGCAAATTTAGAATATTGAAAATTTAAAAGGGACATTTTTATATCATATAATTTTTTATTATTTTAATCGAAAAACTTTTAGGTTAAAACAAAAATAACCATAGATCCTGTGCAAATGTATATTTAGAGTCTCATGAGTACCCTTGTAGCCATAGTAACAACCACACAAGAAAATATGAAGTCGTTAGGATTTGAATAAATTTTATTTATTATTTCCAATTTTTAACTATGTAAATATCATATGATATGCAAGAATGTAAACAATGGCTCTTATTTAAAAGTTTGTGACTTCTACCTATATTGTGTTGTGTGATTTCGTAACAATATTCTTTTTTCAGGTTAGCTGTACAACTCACCGCTTCTTTTTTCTCTAACTCATAAGTTCATTTTGATTTTAACTGACTTTTGATGCAATTTTAAGGATATTGGATTGTATTTGTGAAACAAGGTAAATCAATTTGTGAATGGTAAAATACTGTGTAATTTGTTAGAATAAATAAATTGTGTGTGTGTGGAATACACGAGTTTCCTAAATACGTAAGAAATACGTGTTGGAGTACCTGGCTTTGTTGTAATCCATAACACGGTCTAGTTTTTACTTTAGGTAATTATAACAATTTTGGCTGTAACCAATTATATTGTTTGGAACAGGCTTGACGGCCTCTATTATTCTAAAATCTCATTGATTGATTAACAAGTTATTAAAATTAGGTTTAAAAAAATTGCAAAGCTTGATAATATATTATTCATTGTGTGGCTAAAATAAATATTAGTTATCAATAAATAAAAATATTTCAAAACAAGTCTGAAGTACTTTATCTATAAAACAATTATGAGAGCGTCAGGACTATATTGCATCAATAATATATCAATAATTCCTTTAGAATATTAACAAGTATATATAAATAAATATGAAAGACAGTCATCACGTTGCAAATTTCTGAGGAAATTACATCAATCACTACATTTCAACGATTGCAAGTTTTTTACTTTTGATAAGAAAGTTATTTTAAATATTTTATTGCGTATTTCTTTTGACATTCACCGAAGTCTGTGATTTTGGACTTGAAAAATTCATCGAATATTAAAATAAAAAATTTCGATTTACTCGTGTAATATATGAAAGTAGTCTGATGAATTTTGCAGTGGTTTCTGAATCATATTGGATAATATGTAGTTGGATTGGAGTGATCTGGCAAAATTTTTTATTCGCCCTGTATATTCTATAATCGAAAAGAAACTGCCATTGAAAAAGATTGATATATCTCTATATAAACCCCCAGTAGAGTGATACAATGACAATTTAAAGTGTATGAGAGACAACTGTTAGTTGTAAAAATGCTTTCAAATAAGTGTAACGACTTTACCACATTTAAAAATCTGAAAAAGAATTATGAAAATGCTTTGAATAAATGTAAATGTGAGTAGGGATAGCTGAAAGCTAATAAATTTTGAAAATAACAAAAAATTATCGAAATTGTGTTATCTCATAAACTATTTTATTTCCATTGCTGGAAAGATAATTGATGCTCTACCAAATTTAAATATAAAGGCTCCCTCGCTTGTTATTTATCAATAATGTACAGAAACCAACTGAAGTTTTTTCCTATCGCTTATTATAGAAAAAGAAATACCAGACGCAATTGCGTCAGAAAAAGAATATTCGTTTGATATTTATAAAATGAACTTCCATATTTTACAATTTTTGATATTAAGTCTTTTTTGGATGACAATTTTCCTACAGAACTGAAACACTTAAGAATTATATCCATATTCAAACGTACAACTATATGCAGCTCCGTGTATAGAATGAAGTGAAATACGAACAGTAAATGCAAACTTCTCTCCATCTTATCCTTTCTGTGTTAGAGGTTACCCAGTTAGAACAAATTGTTATAAAACGCAATTTATCTTATTCTACCACCATCGAGATGATGGCCTTCCTGTACCACCATACCGAGAGGCAAGTCATTTTTATGACAATTTGTTCTAACTGTGCAACCTCTAACACAGAAAGGATAAGATGGAGAGAAGTTTGCATTTACTTTTCGTATTTTACTTCATTCTATACACGGAGCTGCATATAGTTGTACGTTTGCTGAATGTGATTTCAGCACTACAACGGCATAATGTGGATATATATATATATATATATATATATATATATATATATATATATATATATATATATATTATATATGAGTTTTCGCTGATGATGCAACTTTACTGTGCCACGACAATACATATTACATTTAAAGAAATAAAAAACAAACAAAAGATTTATCCTTAATAAATTAAAACTCAATCTGAGTAAATCCCAGGAAATGGTCATATCCTCAAATAGCAAAATTTTTTGAGGGTAAGCGTGTTAAATTATTGGGTATGAGCATTGACGATCAGCTGAATTGGAGTAATAATGTAGATAGTTTGTTTAATAAACTATCTAGCTGTCTTTTTTTATCTAAGCAATTAAAGGATATCGTACCGTTTAATAATTTAAAATGGATGTATTTCTCACTTTTCCTTTCATACTTGACGTATGGAGCAATATTGTGGGGTGGTAGTGCTGCATCTGTTATAGATGTTCGGCAATAGTAAACAGCTCTTAGGCTAATTATGGGTTTACATCAGAGGGAGCACTGTCAACTTCTTTTTTTTATAAAACAGAATCATCTCACAAGCTGAGATTAATTCAATTCAGGCTTAAAAAATCCCGGAAAATCTCTTTAAATCTGTACCTTTATAATAAACTTTAAGGATAGGTACGTAAGATTGATTACCAATAATTTAAGAACAACGTAAAATTTTTTATTCTAGGAAAAGGTTTTTATATCATCAGAGCATTTTTGAATTTCAGAGACATACCTTAAAATCACGAAAATTTCTATATTGAGACACTTTAGTTCATGGTTATGATTCATTTCATTTTTTTTTTACATTTATGAAATAGAGGAGTGTTAAATATTTTAAAAATGAAGATCTTTTTTATAAAGTATTTCTTGTTCAAGATACCTAGTAGTGTTATCATTATGGCTTGCCAGCTGAGTGGGCTGTTGATTGTTTTAGTGTACAGTAGTGTATTGTGTTACTTAATTTCCTTTTTTTAAGTAGTTTAGTTCAGTGATAATCATCATCATACATTTTTTACATGTCTATGTATTTGAATACACAGCCACATACACACACACACATTATATATATATATATATATATATATATATATATATATATATATATATATATATATATATATATATAAATATATAATGTTTTATTATGACTTGCTACTATTGTACAATTAATTATATAGAATGTAGTCGACAAAATATCTATCTGTCTAAAACCTATATTTGTTTTTCATCAATATTAAACGAATAACAGCTTTGGCTCAAGCTACGTTACCATTCTTATCAAAACATGAAACATCGATGCAAGCGATAAAGTTTCTCTATCAGGGTTTGACGATTAAACGCTGAAAATGGGAGAAAAAAGTTCGATTATAACACTCCAACTTTACAAACATATAAACAAGCAAAGGTGTCAAGTTAAATAAAACCGTTTACAAATAATTTGAATGTTAATAAATCTTTATTTATCCAAAACATTTTTTTTACAAAGTTTATGAGGGTTTTTAGTTTTGCAAACGTAGTAAAGGACCAAACTACAGTCGGCATTTTCCCATGCATAAGGTGCATTTACCTTATAGAAATTCCCCAATCTAATACATTGTCTGCTGTAATAAGTATAACCATTGTAATTTGGTTGGTTAGAGCCCCAGTTTGTGTATACTAATCTTAAACCTGAATCCAGCCAGTACCATGTATCATAATTATTGTCTATATTTGCTCCTCCAATCCAGTATCCATCTAGAAATAGAGTTAAAAATTATTTTATATCCTAGGCAAAATGAATTAGAGATCACTTTAAGAAATCTAACTTTATAATAACTTGCTTGTTATTATAGATTTTTTGTTATATCTCCCTGCTTCATGTACTTAACCTTTTGGAGGTCCAGTTGGTTTTCATAACAGCAACCCTAACTTTTCAATGTAAAAATTTAAGCTACCGAAAATTCCACGATTGACCATATAAACTACTTAGGAGTTTCAATGACTCAGAAGTATTTTTCCATTTTGCAAAATTCTTGATTTTTGCTCTATTATGTTAAATTCATCATCTTGAATTTTGAAAAATGTGATACTAAATAAAAATCGGTAGTATTGAAAACCCCTAATTACCTGTGTTAATATTATTTGAGTAGTCTAGAGTCCAACAAACACGTATCAAATGATTTTTCACACACTTTTCTTAAAAGTATAAAATTATTTAGTACCTAATTGAGAAATCAGCTTCACGGTGGTTAGTATCTTATTGAAAAATGAATAAGTCAATACACAGAATTGTGCAATGTCCATAAGATGTTATGTCAAATTTTCATTTTAAATTATACATCGTCAATTTTTTTTTATTAGAAACTAATGTCTCGCCTCTCCCTTATTGATTTCCCTAAAAGATGGGGAGTCACTTAAACCATGTAGTTATGAAATTTTTCATCACGTCTCTTATAGACTTAATTTTTCCATCAGGACCACATGTTCGAAAACGAAACTCGTCGAAAATAATAATTGTTTGTCATTCCTGTTTAGTACAGTGAGTGTGTTAGCGATAAAATCTAGACGATTTGTATGGTATTATTTAGTGAGTTCCGGTATCTTTTGCTGACCATCTAGATTTGATATCCATTTCTCTTAAACGATTTGTAACTATTTAAGCTAATTATTAATTACTACTGATGCAATAGATTTGCATGCTGCTATACAATAAAACATGGATTTTCAATGACATTTACATGCGTGAACGGTATCCGTATGGACTTTTTGTTACGTTACTGGTTTTTAACAAAACTTACCACTACTTTGATATCTTGCAGCCTGAGTTGCATTGTTTAATTCGAGTTGTTCCTCCTCACTCTCGACGCTAGCCAACTCCATTCCTCCTGTTTTACAGTCGATCCATGCCCCAATGAAGGACCGCTAGAAACAATAATTTATATTATCTGCACTCAGCTTAGAAAACGTTAAGGTTCGTAAGAGTTGTTTTTTCTTCATAAGATGATTTTCTTACATAAAAGCATAGTAAACATCAAAGATTGAATTCTAATTAATCTTTTTATCTTATAAATTAGAATAGGCAACTCTTCTTCTAAGTGGTAATTTTCTATAAATTTTTAAGATCAGAAATTGTTGATTTATTCTAGTTTGTTTACCAAGAACTTAGTAAACTACCCTGCATACTTACAATTTCAGTAGAGACGTAGAAATGTTCAGTGGCCTTGATAAATTTCGGTTTTTCATTTGGAGAACAGTGTATCAAAGTTATTCCAAAAATGATCACAATGAATGTAACAAATTTCATTTTGAAAAAATACCTAATAATTTTAAATTAACGAAATATTATTAAATTAAACAAGTATTTGTAATAAAACGGGGGACTGCATTTTATACTTACTTGCTGACCTTTTAATAACAAGATAAATAGATTAAAAAAGGTAATTCACAATATTTTCGAAAGGAGAATTTTAAGTGTAATATCGGGAATTACTTAGAGAGACCTTTAGTATTCTATTTACATTTGTGACAATTAAAATTTTATACTTTTAAGAAATTCATCAAGTTGTTTATGATATACCGTTAAGAGCACCTGCAAATTTGAAAGAATAAATAAGACCAGCGTTTCGCTCTATAACACCTAATAAGCAGTTAATTAAAGTAATTTTAGAAGAGAGAGAGCCTTCATTTTATAACCTCATCTCTCATCATCCTATAAATTGTCCTCTTCGCCATGTATTCTACAAATATATGTAGAGGTGTGAGGTTTAGAATTATTTCCATGGCGGCCGTTGGGCAGATTTTTATTGCCCCTGTTATATATGCACAGACCAGTCTTTGAACTTTCGAGGGGTTAGCTCTCGTATTAGCCAAACTGGTTCCTTTGCTCCAGATCACTGCCCCATATGTAATGATTGGTCTCGCTATTGCAGTGTACATCCACTGCAGGATTTTTGGGTTTATACTCCATCTTTTTCCCACAAAATTAATTACTTCTTTTTCGTGTTTATTCCGGAAGAGTTTGTTATCTAGGGTCAGTCCCAGATATTTCACCTCTCACTTCCACTCTATAACAATCCCATCCATTTTGATGTTCTCCACATTGAGGTTTCTTTTTCTTTAGGTAGGCTACTAGGGTGGTTTTGGTGGGGTTAATGTTTAGTCCCATCATCTGGCACCATTCTATATTGTATTCAAGCCCTCTTTGAACTATATCATAGATAGTATTCTCGAATTTGCCTCTTGCGATCACGACCACGTCATCGGCATAGATATGCCGAGGTCAGTCAGATCACAAAGGAACTGGTCAGGAACAAAAATGCTATCGAGATGTGAAAACCTGTCCACAAGAGTGATAAGGGAAGCCATTGAAATTGCAAAGAGGCCCAACAACTTAAATAGCAGAGATGATAGGCAGCGAGTGTCAAATACTTGGAAAAACCTGCTTACAAAATATCAACCAGTACCCCTTAGTAACGAAACAGATTACAATATATATATATATATATATATATATATATATATATATATATATATATATATATATATATATATATATATATATATCGTAGATTTTCACGGATGGTAGAATGAATAGTTTGGTTATTCCGGGTTTCAATCCGTTCGTTCAAAAATTCGTTTTCACGACGTTTCGCCAAAATCTCATTTGGCATTTTCAAGTGCGGTTCGTCTCGTTACTCGCTGAGAACTGTTCTCAGCGAGTATATATATATATATATATATATATATATATATATATATATATATATATATATATATATATAAAATATATATATATATATATATATATATATATATATATATATATATATATATATATATATATATATATATATATATGAAGTAAAATGCGAAACAGTAAATGCAAACTTCTCTCCATCATATCCTTTCTGTGTTAGAGGTTGCACAGTTAGAATAAACTGTTACAAAACGCAATTTATCCTATTCCACCACCATCGAGATGATGGCCTACCTGTACCACCATACCGAGAAGAAAGTCAAAACTTACCCTCCCTGCCACAGTGATACGGCAGAGGTACATGTTTCGTCTCTACTAGACTCATCAGGGTACCGACATGCACCTGACTGTACAAAGGACAGATCGGAAGGAAGCATGCAAATACTGAACGCGGCTTCGCCGACCTCCCGCCGGATGGCGTATATATGTTTATGTGGCTTTCACGGATTCCCCCGTGTGAGATGCAATAGCAGTGGGGGAATCCGTGAAAGCCACATAAACGTTCAGTATTTGCATGCTTCCTTCCGATCTGTCCTTTGTACAGTCAGGTGCATGTCGGTACCCTGATGAGTCTAGTAGAGACGAAACATGTACCTCTGCCGTATCACTGTGGCGGGGAGGGTAAGTTTTGACTTTCTTCTCGGTATGGTGGTACAGGTAGGCCATCATCTCGATGGTGGTGGAATAGAATAAATTGCGTTTTGTAACAATTTATTCTAACTGTGCAACCTCTAACACAGAAAGGATATGATGGAGAGAAGTTTGCATTTACTGTTTCGCATTTTACTTCATTCATTTACGGAGCTGCATATAGTTGTACGTTTGCTGAATGTGATTTCAGCACTACAACGGGATAATGTGGATATATCCACTGCTATTGCATCTCACACGGGGGAATCCGTGAAAGCCATATAAACTTATATATATATATATATATATATATATATATATATATATATATATATATATATATATATATATATATCTTTTTTATTTTTTAATTTCTTGGATATAGGTTTCTAATCTATTTGTTAAATTAAAGGCTATTTAACGTTACGCTTTATTAATTTTTTTAAAATTGGATTTTGTTTTTAAAATAAGAATTGTTGAAAATCTACAAAAAGAGTCGTTGCAAAATTCTCATATCCGACAATAGTATTAAGACGTCTGAAGTGAAGTCTCAAAGTGCGTACATTTAAATTAAGGTAAATGTATTATTTTTATTTCTATATTAATCTTTCAATAAAATTACTTCGTAATATATTTTTTTCTTTTCTCCCTTATTCTTCTAAACCGAAATATTAATTTGAAAACTTCAATATGATTGTATCAAAATATTCAATTCCAGTAGCTTCATCAACCGAGCTGGTTAAAGATATGGGATGCTCAGAAGTACAGCAAGTTTGTAACAGTAAAAGTTAATAAGTATTGACTTCTCGCCTTGTTGGGGACAGAAAAGTAACTTTGTCTACGCTAAATAATTTTTTCAATTTTGATATCTTGTGCATCCACAAATACTTCAAAAACACACTATATATATATATATATATATATATATATATATATATATATATATATATATATATATATATATATGTTAAATTTGTAATTATTTATTTAATAATTTTGTATTTAGTATACTAATTAGAATTTAATGTCATATTGTTGATATCCAAATTATTAATGGTATGAGTGGAAAGTCCTATTTTTTGACTGGATTGATCATATTGGATAAAAAGAACCAAATATGTTAGAATTGTCCCGAACATCTAAAAAATAAACAATAGAAATCTTTAAAAAGGACATTTTTAGGGAACCCTTAACGGGGTAATTAATATGGCAAGCCACGCCATCCTCTTATGAATTTTACCGGTTTCGATTGATCTCAAGGACCTGCCAGCGTCAAAAGAGAGAATAAAAGCGTCATCACATTTTTACTGATCGCGAGCAGCGATCCATTTTTCTGTCTGTTTTCGGTGCGAACTCAAAAGAGTTTTATTTAGTTGGACGGCTTTCTGCCACATTCTGCCGAAAAAAATTTACTTTGCAGCGAGACCAACGAGACGAGAAATATGATGAAATTAGCTTGTTGCATCCCAGATGCTTTTATTATCTCCTTTGACGCTAGCTGCGGAAAGTTCAAGGGTTTTATGAGAAATTCGGGTAGTGCGCTCGACATTAATCGAAGTCAAAGGAGGCTCGAAACGAGTGCAGCTCGCCATATTTATACACACTTCTACAGGGTCACTCACGCTTCCATCCAAATAAGCAAATGCATACTTACTGAAGATATTAGCTTAAAATCGACTGTAAAAAATCCTAGTGCCGTAAAAATAAGTTTTTGGTGTGTGAATTGCAGGGAATAATTCTGAATCTAAAATAAAACAGGTTGTTTTATAAAAATAGGCTACTGCTTAAGGGAAAATTGTTTTTAAAAATAAGACAAACATTTCGTGCCATCTTATATTGAAATTTACGAACACACACACAGACTGTTAAAAATATATTTTTATAACATAAAATTAATGTAGAAAAAAAATCACAGCCGGAAGAAGGTTAAGACCAAAACCCGATCAAGTTGCCATAAAAATAGATCCTCCAGTCGGCCAGCTTTGTTTTTCTTTTGATATTTCATTATTTATATTACATAATAATATGTCAATTAATAAAAGCTTGTATAGGGATATTACATTAAGCAAGTAAGGATTACAATGTAGCGATAAAAGCTTGAAATATGTGAGAAGATTAGTAGTATCCCGAAAATAATTAAAGTTTTCCATTTTTGCTAGCTCAATAATAAAAGAAAATTATTTTTTATGCTCGTATTTTTAGCGTTTAAAACTTACTTGTATTATTGTTGTTCTTGTCAATTTTAACACTCTTCTGTTAATTTAGACCTTGTTAGTGAATTCGGGGGTTAATGTGTAAAAGCAAAACACATTTTCTTAGATATGTATTTTCATTTTTAACATGTGTTTTTGATAAGAATTTATTTTATCTTAATGCAATTAATATTAAGTGCATTGTTTGTCTTACTTTTTAAATAAGTAAATTCCATTAAGCGTTATCCTTTTTAAAAATGTATATATCAGATAAGACACTGTTTCAAGAAAATTAATTATAAACAAGTTATATAACCTTGGATTTTAATATAAACTTACAATTTCTTCCAGTTGTAGATTCCAAATTTTATTTCGAAATTCATGAAGATATTTTGGAGTTTCGTTCGCCTAAAAT
Source organism: Diaprepes abbreviatus (assembly GCA_034092305.1). Taxonomy (NCBI): domain Eukaryota; kingdom Metazoa; phylum Arthropoda; class Insecta; order Coleoptera; family Curculionidae; genus Diaprepes; species Diaprepes abbreviatus. Next base: position 353,986 of record JASJET010000296.1, on the reverse strand, counting down.
TGTATTATTGTTTTAATATTCTAAGTTTGTTGAGTAATCGATTTTAAAAATGTATAAGGTGAAAAAAGAAGTTACATCAAATAATTTTAAGATAATTAAAATATTAAAACATATACATAATTGTAGCTTAAAGATCTGGGGTTCTTCTGCAGGCATTTCAGGTTGGCTCCTTTCTGTCCTAGATAAATATCAGATACGTGTTTTCAACAAAATATTTGAATTTACAGTTTAAGTATTCAAGATCATAATATGATATAACAACTGGACATAAAATTTATTGTATTAAAACGTCAAATAATCGAATTATGCCATGGTAAATTAAGTTCATCCAGTGAGAAAATACCCATGCGTCATCAATCTATGAACATGTTAAAGGCAATTCTGAGATCTGTTCATATTAATTTATATAGAAATAATAAAAGTACAGAAACTAAAACATCGTTTTTCTAATCCAAGCCATAAGTCGAAAAAAATCTGATATTTTGGGTAAAGCAAGATGGAAAGAGAGAACCGAGTCATTTCGTTGTATGACTACAAATTTTATTTTGACGTCAGTAAAAACATTATTTTATTGACAGTCGCCCTTCAAAGGTTTATTTATATTCTGTTTTTGAGAAATTTTGAACATTAAAGTAAATTTAAAACAGAAGATTGTTTTATACAAAAGCTATTAATTATTCTTTTGTAATTTGTTACCAGTAAGTATGTATATTTTTATTAACCGATTTCTAAAAGAAGGAGGTTCTCAATTCATCGACTATGTATATATATTTTGTATATATGTACACCGATTACTCCGAAACGGCGACACCGATTTGAATGAAATGTTTTACGTTATTTTCAGGAAGTTGCTGCGGTGGTCCCATATTATTTTGGACGAAATTGGTGCAGGAAATTCCAAGATGGCGCTGACAATATAGCGGTCAAAAAAATTAATTTGGCCCTATTTTCTCCAAAATTGGTATGGGGGAATTTTTGAGGTCGTACACAACGAATCTGAAATTATTTTAAAAACATTAAATATGGCGGATCCAATATGGTGGACAAAAAAAATTAATTTTGTACGATTTTCTCCAAAATTGGGGTCGGGGAGCTTTTGGGGTCGTACACAACGAATCTGAAATATTTTTTAAAAATTCAATATGGCGGATCCAATATGGCAAACAAAAAATCAATTCTGTCCGATTTTCTCCAAAATTGGTACAGGGGAGTTTTTGGTGTGGCACATGACGAATCTGAAATTATTTTTAAAAAATTCATTATGGCGGATCCAACATGGCGGATGAAAAAATTAATTTTGTCCGATTTTTTCCAAAATTGGTACGGGGGAGTTTTCGAGGTCACACATAACGAATCTGAAATTATTTTTAAAAAATTAGATATGGCGTATCAAACATGGCCAATAACAAATTAATTTTTTTCGATTTTTGTCAAAATTGATATGGGGGAGTTTTTGGGACTGCGTATTACGAATCTGAAATTATTTTTAAAAAAATTAGATATGGCGGATCCAAGATGACGGTTTAAAAACTCCACACCTCTCGATTTTGTCTAAAATCAGTATTGGGGGATTTTTGTTAGTGCTAATTACGAATTTAGAATATTTTTTGGAAAACTCAATTTGGCGGATTTAATATGGCATCCTGAAAATTTGACATTTTTCGATTTTCTTCAAAACTGATATAGGGGTTCTTGAGGGTGTAAATTATGAATTTAAAAGTATTTTTTCAGGATTCAATATGACGAATCCAGTATAGCGGACTAAAAATTTTACATTTTTCGGTTTTGTTCAAGGATGAGCCTGAATCGTTTTAGGGGGTTTTTGGAGTATTGTATTACAAATATAAAATTAACTTTTTACAACTATTAAGTTGATAAGATACAATATGAAGGACTGTAAATTTTACATTTTCCGATTTTGTCTAAAATTGATATTACGGAGTTCTTGGGGCGTATACAAACTCAACATGCAATATAAAATATATCGGGCTAAGAAATTTACGTCTTAAGTACTTTAAATATCGATATTGAAAGGTTTTGGTGTCTATATTCCCAATCTAAAATTAAGTTGAAATTTAAGATAGTGGATTTACTATTACAGACTAATAGTTTGACACAATTTCACTGGTATTTGGAGAACTCTAAGTCTCAAAGAATTTTTAATGGTTTATTTTAATGTGATTTATAACTTTGGATAAAATGGGTAATTTTTTGCCACTTTGAAGTCATTGCGAAGTAAACTAATCTCGATTAGTACTTAGTTCAAATAATTTATGGATCTCATAATGAATTGAAAATTAAAAATCGAAAAATAAAATTTTTATAAAAAAAATTGAACCGACTTCTAAAAGTGCGCTAAAAAGTGAAAAATAATTATAAATTTTTATATGAAATTGAAATTTTTGCAGTCGGCGCCAAATTATTTCTAAATGAAATAAATAACTACTAATATATACAAATTATGATAATAAAGTTCACATTTTATTAGATATTAGTTTGGCGCCGACCTCAGAAATTTCAATTTCATATAAAAATTTCTAGTTATTTTTCACTTTTTAGCGCACTTTTAGAAGTCAGTTCATTTTTTTTTATAAAAATTTTATTAAAAATCTATACCTAGACGTATAAACATTTCTAACATCCAAATCTGTCGTCGGCGTTTAAATGCCCGACATTTCGTACATAATTTTAAAACTTTTTCGCATTATTTTAATTAATTGTAATTTGATTTGTTCTTAATTAAATAATGCGTGGTGAAATTCTTAAGAGGCAAACATAACAGCTTGTGCTCAATTTGTGTAAATATTTCGAGTTGGAGAAGATAAACAGTGGTCCTGTTTTATCTGTTTCATTTGTCTAAGACGAAGAAAAAATAATTTTTTTTTGGAAATAAATATTTTCAATTAGGTATCACTATTTCTAGAGAGTAACCACTGTTCTTAAAGTTTCAAGGAAAACCCCAAATACCATTGAAAAAAGAAAAGAAAACAATCTAACTATTCCTCTCCCAGAAAAAATAGACCTTATCGAAAACAAACAATCATAGATCTTTCCGAAAAATCCGAAATGAAAGTTCGAAGTATCCTGTAGAATATGTCCCAAAAAAATTAGTGTATAATCTCTATTATAATATAAGCTAACCTTAAAGTTAGTATCATTAGTGTATATTTAACAATCTTAGTGTCTTTTTTATTTTTGGAAAGCATGCTACTCTAAAAAGCTTAAATACTGAACTCAAAAGCAAAGAAATTGTATCTATGGGTAAATCTTTAAGTATTCTGTTTAAGGAATAGGATCCAAATGCAAAAAGAATGGCACAGGAGAACATTGGTGGAAAGAACAAGCATTGCCTTTACAAGGGTTTGCATATGGGAAATCTCAGTAGTTCTTGTCCAAGAGCTCGTAGTTTTCTTAGATTTATTCTAAAGGCAACAAAATATTTTTTTGGTAGAAAAACAATATTAAAAGTATATGCAAACTTCAACGATATGAAGGTAAATGATTTATTGTTATATTCATTCTGGCTATGCGAGAGGATTAATTCACAGAGCAAGTTTGCTGTTTGCCTCCAAATCTTTAACTTTGAATTATCATGGTGAAATTAAGAGTGAAATTTTTACAAAATGAGCCAGTTATAAGTTAATACCTAACTTGAAAGAGCCATCATTGATCAGGTTAGTCATTAACGATTACTCTCCAAATTGAAATGTTATGGCGTAGGTTTACCATTACATACATAGTTGGGGAGTTATCTTATATATTCATAGCTTTTCATAACCAACTTCTTTTTCTTAACTTTAATTATAATAGAATTGCACACCAGTTGCATACAAAGCTACATTAAATTGTTTATTTTAAAAAGTACCTGACATTCTTTTGATATTTTAATAACAATGCGTTTTTAATCTATAAAAGGTGTATTTTTCATTGTTTACTTTTAGTCTTTTCTGAGGCTTGATTAGTGTAAGTTTTTAAAATTTTTATTAAATATATTTGTTTATTGTAATTTGACGTCTTTTGGATTTGCAGATGTATTTCTTATTCACTGTACTACATGAACATTTGCCTGTTATAGATTTAGATAATAAATGAATAAATAAATTTTTCATAGTTTGTATCATTGTAAAAAAATGCCTATTTTAAGTGTTTGCAGATAAATATTATTGTGTTAGATTTAATGTTTTTTTTCGGTTAAGAGAGGAGCCTTAATTACGCCTCTTTGGGTCTTGTGATAATTTTTTGTCGTTTCAATAAATTAATTTGTTTTTATTTTTATTTCACTGATATTTTCACTTACCCAAGTCGATATTGCAATTTTTCCCTTTTTCTGATAGCAAATCCAAAAATATAACGAAAATTTCAATATACTACCTAGTTCCGTTCGTCGACATCATAGAAACGTCTTTATGAATATAAACCAATGGGTATTCTCTCGCTGGACCAAATGTACATACTTTCTTAAATACATTCCTTCCTTTAATACAAATTTTATCTAATTATCGACGCTTTTCAGTTAATTTTATAAAAAATTTAAATACATTATCAACATATCTCAAAAGCTGTAGTTCAAAAATTTTTAAATATTCTTTTTTTTTTTAATTTTGCGTATATGTAATAAGTTCTATATACATGTCAAAGTTCAGTTAAAATATTCTCAAATTTTAATAAATCAGAAGCTCCAGTTAGTTATTCTTCTTAACAGCAAGTATGAATCGTCTAATCTTTTCCAGTGTCAATATACAAAATAATAAAATATTGTTTCAAGAAAAATATGTCCGGTAATGCAGCAAATTCATTACCAAACGGTACCACTGCTCACAAGATAATTTTTGATATGAATTTTATCCTCGCGGAGATTTAGCTTTGGAAATTTTTATGTTAATATTTAGTGTGAAAATCTTACCGTACTACATAAAAGCATAGAGCTTTTGGTAATCAAGATACAATCTCCAACATCATCTATTAAAGCTACAACTCCCAATACTACTGAAAGAAAGTTTTGGGTTGTGCAATGCCCTGAAATACATAAAATAACGTAAACATATTTCCTTAAACAAAAATGTGTTCAGCGGCTGACCCTTACAACTCGTCTTACAAAATAACAATAAGAATACCAGCAGCAAAAAAGTTTAGCACAAATAATCTTGAAAGATTATTGAAAAATTGGAAAGTTCTTGTCAAATTTCGTATTCAAAAAACTCACGAATTATGAAAAGCAGAAACATATCCGTTGGGACTTTATATAATTTGCCAGTATTCAAAAATATTTACTTTCCGTACGTAACAAACTATTTACTTTGCTTCATACCTTCAGAAATAATGATGTATCTAATGTGATGATATAAAAAATAGCTGAAAAATAATATAGAGATTAACGATGTAGCAAAAATAAAAAACAATTTGATGGCAATCATCGAGTTCAGTCTGTTTGAGAGATTACAAAGCTTGAAGTGGAATCGGCACAATTGATGAAGTCTCGAAGTTGCTGGCTCTAAATCGGTATTAATACCTAATAAAGAAAAAAAAACAGTAAATATTGTTGTATTTGTCTCTAAAAGGGCAATCAAAAGAACTTACTATTTATCCCCTAACTCATGAAAGAATATAACTTTAAAACTGGTCTAAATCGATAAATATGTCAATAAATAAACAACTTCTCGATTAGTAAGTATACAAAATAAAAAAGTTGTTTTGTTTTAATACCAAACAGGCAATAATTGAAAATTTTCTTCAGTTTTAGGAGAGAACTATTTGTTTTGTCGGTTGTAAGGCTTTACCCGTTTATATTCTTAATATTCCTATTTGAGTTTTGTTTATTGACATATAAAACACAGCAAATATATGAAATGTTATAATTTTATTTTAAAGTACAAATGTGGTTAACAATGAAAAATAATATCCTGCAAGTGAGCCCTTCTTCTTTAACGTTCTTGCTTCAACTGTCAATTAAATTTTCGCAGATATTTTGTTCAATTTCTTCAGTGGAATTAATAATCTCGAAGCTATTCAGTGGTTCGAGGATCGTTTTCTATCTCCTAAAATTTTATCTCTGAAGAATCATTCAATTGCCAAATCTCTCACTTTAAAGGTTGATTGTTTCAACCGCTGTGGCACGGTTCTGTTGAAGCTACATATTCTGGGTATCCATACCATTCAATTTATTCTACAAATAATTTTTTATTATTTTCTTTTATTAAATTCCATTTAAAGTAACGGTATAATCAGCTTCATTGTGAAAAAAAAACAACCAATCATACCTCCAGCCTAAGAACCACCCGACATTGTCACTTTTTCTGGAAACTTATTTCTTCAGTATTTCTCTCCTTACTAAAATCCTACATTTTTGTTCGTTTTTGTAACGTCCAATTTCAAAATAAGCTTCGTAGCTAAAGATTATTCTTTGAAAAAAATCGTAATTTTGCCTTTTTCCTAAAGTCCTATTCTTGAAAAAACTGGATGTTATAAACTTTTAAATTAAGATCTTTCTTTCTGGATATTTTTTTAATATTCACTTGATAGTTTATTACCTTGCTTTTATATAAACTGGTTTTCATTCGAATGGGCCCTTGACTCTCTGTCTTGGTCTTATAGCATTCTTCTATATACTTAAGATTATTTCAGTTTAGGTTATTTCGAAAGTAGTGTGAACAGTTTGGATGATACTGTGTCCCCTTATTTTATGTATTATTGACTAGTATTCTACAGAATCAAAGGCTTTCTTAAAGTATAAAAAGACCATTGTTGGCAGGTGCCGTATCCGTCATGGAATGCTGCTTGCTTTTTTTATAGGTTTAACATATAATAATCTAGTTTGGTTTCTATTCGAGTAAACAGTTTGTTTATTTGTGAAGGTACACCTATACTTATGTAATTGTTCAAAAAAGTGTCTGTCGTTTATTATATTACCCATAGAGTCATTCCAGTTTTTTGGTATAGTTTCAGTTAGAATATCGTCTTTTTCTTGAGATTTATTGTTGTTGAATAACTTAACAGCAACAGTAATTTCTTCCTAAGTTATTTGTAGAATGTCCTCTGATCTTATAATCATTATTGCAACATCTGCTGTTGCTTTTTCATTGCTGTTGTGAGGTTTCTGATATTTGGTCACACGTTCAATTTATTCTGTCTCTAAAAGGTAGCTTTTTACTTCGTTTATGTGGGATTCTTTATTTTGCTGGGATAATTCTATGCCTAATATTAATTTGTTATTTTTTTTGTGTTAAATTACTTGTAGTTCCCTTTGTTTTGATCAGCATGTGATCACTTCCCCTATTGAACGTATATAGCACCGTTACGCCTCGAATTAAATTTTCAAACGATCCTCATTAGTTTCACTGCTGCTAATGGCCCATGGTCTGTGGGGCTTTCGATTGACAATCAAATCCTGTAATCTAATTTTAGCCCACTTCCGATTATCCAATCAAGCTGAAATTTGGTACATTTGTATAAATCTGATGACAATGCAATATTATGGTGCCATTGAGATGATCTGATAATGAAGACGGAAGGTAGCTACAGGATCTCCATTATGGTGGACGTAGTCTATTAAGTTTGGACTCGTTAGATATGTGCCGATAACTATTCTGGTTCTAGTTTTACCCAGGGTCATAGCAACTGGTGATAAGCTGTAACAGTCAAAATGTATGTATATCATGTCAATCAATATAGAAATATGGTAAAAAAATATATGAAAAAAAAATAATATACAATAGATTCATATTTTAAATTAATGACGAATGACTAAAAAGTAATTAATGTACATAATTCTTAATTTGAGAAACAAAGCAAGCGTTTCGTATATATTTTTACCATATTTTTATATCAATTGATATAATATACAAAAACTTTGACTGTTACAACTTATCATATGAATGTGGCATGTGAAATAGAAAGTTATTTTATACCGCTTAGTGCATAAATTTCAAGAAAATAAAATAATTTTCTTAAAAGAAATTGTTTATTTATTTTATTCTTACTCTCTCTAAAATTTTAGTTTGGGTATAATTCTAATTTTTATACTTACTTGTAGAGCATTAATACTCACCAACCATAATTGTTGCTATATCAATTTTTTCAAACTTCAAATTTTCGATGGCGTTGTTTATTTCCAAAAATCTTAAGTAAATATGAATAACATGAACAACGATAAGCACTTTCAATTCAGTCACAATCAAGCTAAAGAGTGAAGCAGTTAAAATATCAATCCAAGACGTGAACTCGTCGTTCCCAAATATCAATAAAATCACTCTAACGAGGAAAAATATCAGTTTTACAACGTAAAGAATTCTTAAGCTTTTCTTGAAATATTTGTAATCAATTTTTAAACCTAAAAATGGAAGTTTTAACAGTACCTAGGCAACAAACGCTCACATTATTCGCTTTTTAAAACCCTGAAAGGTGCTTATTCACTTTCTCCTTATTCCTTTTCTCTAGCAAGGTGAAGATTTACCCAACAGAGATAGAACATAAAATTTATATATATATATATATATATATATATATATATATATATATATATATATATATATATATATATATATATATAATTTTGTCTTTTCTTTTGTTTAGATTCTTAATTTAACAAAAAATCCAAACAATTTGACGTTTCGCCCTTTATTTAAGGCATCCTCAAAAAATTTTTTGTTTTATTTATTTATCTTCCTTGACATTTTGTTTATTTTTTAATAATAAAATGCAAATTTTCATCGTCTATTTAGGTACCTAAGTACTTATTTTTAGAAGCATGCTAAGCTACGTACATATTATGTACATGTGCATTTTAAAATTTACATATGTTTTCTTACCAATATTTTCCATGCGTCTATCACTTTCAGCCAAACTATTCCACCATTTAACCAATACATTTTTATGGAAGAATCCCAATAACACTTGTGTAGGTAAACTAACACAAAACAGGACGTTGAAGATAATTGTGGTCCACCCGAATAGACCTTTATTGTTATTGAAATGGTATGATCTTTTTAAATTGAGCCAAAATAACACGAAATAAAACGATATGAATATCGAAAGTTTTAAAAAAGTTTTCTTCTTGTCTCCACTTTGAAACTTGTAGGTAGATTTATTTAGAGTGAAAAAAACTATCCCTAAAATTAAAAAAAAATAACATTATACATATATATATATATATATATATATATATATATATATATATATATACATATATATATATATATATATATATATATATATATATAAATATATATATATATATATATAGATATATATATATATATATATATATATATATATATATATATATATACTCAGTATCCCAATAAGTAGTTAGATCGTGGAGGAACACGATACTGGCCAGCAAGGTCTCCGGATCTAACAAGTTCTGATTTTCTCTTATGGGGATATTAAGCCAGCGGAATTAGCATCTGGAAAAAATGTATTGTTAGTAGACTTCTGACTCTGCAAATACCTTCAGGATAATAATAGTAATTATGTAGTATCTTATGTCTTATTTTCTTTTTTGGGGAAAATTTTTAATTTAACAATTAAGATGTGAAAAAAAAACTGTTTTTTCAGTTCTTGTAAAAGCTATTATTTTTGAGCAAAAAAGTTTCAAACAAAAGTTACCTACAAAATAAGCTAAAGCTCATGCAAATTGGATAATTTTATTGTTAGTTATTGCAAAAAATCTTCTAAAATTGCTGTTTTTTTAATTCTCAATGAACAACAGAAAAATATATTGCTTTAACTTTATACTACAACTGAAGGAGCCTCTTGTCGCTTATAAGTATATAAAATTTCAAGTAAAAATATTCAATAGTTTTTTGCTCAGTGAATTTGTTTATAACATTTTATGTTTTTTTATTGTTTATTCTCAGCGATCTAAAGATCGTACAGTGATCTGCGGGTACGCAAATCAAAGCTCGAGACGTATACTAACAATAACAAAAAAGAACCAAATTAATTATTGATTTTAAATTGTTGAAACAGATAAACAAAGTTGGGGTTGGTTTTTTCGTTATAAACAAATAGAATAACTCTTCGACAATTGTTGATATCGAAATGCCGATAAGTGGACGTGATAGGTGAAATTTTGGCGCATATTTTGAAAAAAGAAACAAAATCTGTACGACCAATAGAAGCTGAGATTATTTAAGTAGCAACTCATAGGGATATGGTTAAACTATTGTATGTAGCAGTTTTCAACTCAATTATTTCAAAATTGTTGATGTTGTAATAGTTTAAAGTTGCACCTACTCCAAGAGTCAGAAAGTGAGTAATGGAGGGGGTGTACTTTCAGCCTGCGACGCGCGGAACAAAACGTGACTCGGACGCTTCACATTTGTTTCACTGGAAAAATTAGGATTATCTCGGGAAATATTGGTCGTACAATCTTTATTTATTTTTTAATTTGTGGTTTCTCGACGAAATATGAACAATGGATGATATGTTTTTGTAATCAGATTATTGTTAAACATAGCAATAAACAACATGTTGCACGTGTTTTTCAAATTGTAAAAAATATTACACTGGTCGACAATATTTTACTAATTAGGAATATTAAAAATCAGATTGATTTTTCATGTACCATTAATATTTATGGAGTTAGAGCATGAAACAAATTGCGACTGTCATTTGCCGCCAAATTATTGATTGTACAAGAAAACACTTGTTAACTTTTTTGTTTATTTTATTGGACGAACATTTTTCACATACAAAATTGTTTGCTACATACATATTTTTTGCTTGAATCTATACAAAATATTTATTCTGTTCTCCGTTTCTTAGACATCGACGGACACTCATTTTCGAAAACCTTATCGGTTTCATTATTATTATTACAATTATCTTCATCATTATCACTCTCATCGTCATTATGACTCTAATCAATGACATAATTATCATCATCATCAACATCATCATTATTATCATAATCATAATTATTTTCCCCCCTATTACTTTCATCGTCTTTGAAAGTAATATTACAATAATTCTCCCTTAGATAATCACTTACAATATAATCGTCAAATGAAGTTTATTGGGCATCTCGAAAAATAATAATGCTATTAACAAATATTGCTATTTGTTTCATGGTATATCTCGGTAAATATTAATAGTACATTAAAAATTAATGTAATTTTTAATATTCCTAATTTATAGTGTACAATTTTTTCGCAATTTGAAAAGCATGTAAGTAAGATAAAATTATAATTATGCATAAAATGTATAAAAGTGCAACAATTTGTTTATTCCTATGTTTAACAATAATTTAATTACAAAAACGTATATTCCATTATTCGAATTTGAAGCGTTCGAGTCACGTTTTTTTCCGCGCGCCGTAGGCTGAAAGATCGCCCCCCCCCCCCTCCACTGTTCACTTTCTGACTCTCGGAGTAGGTGCAACTTTATTGCAATATCAACAATTTTGAAATAATTGACTTAAAAACTGCTACATACAATCACTGAGGATAAACAATAAAAAAACATAAAAAGTTAAAAACAAAGTCACTGTGCAAAAAACTATTGAATATTTTTACTTAAAATTTTGCACATTTATTGTATGCAACAAGAGGCTCCTTTAGTTGCAGTATAAAGTTAATCCAATATGTTTTTCTATTGTTTATAAACAATTGAAAGAACAGCCATTTTAGCAATTTTTTTTGCAATAACTAACGAACAAATTATCCGATTTGGATGAGCTTTGCGCTCAACTTTTGTTTGAAACTTTTTTACTGAAAAACTATAGATTTTCCTAGAATTCGAAACAACTGTTTTTCCACATTTTCATTGTTGAATAAAAAATTTTCCTCAAAAAAGAAAATGAGACATAAGATACTGCATACTTACTATTATCACTTTGAAGGTTTCTACGTAATCAGAAGTCTACTAACAATAAATTTCAAAATCACCTCATATGAGGCTAACTCCGCCGAAAATATGAATGAACGAAAAGGAACAGCGTTTCGCGTTATGCTAAACTATTAAAAAACTATACAAGATAGGTAAAAAATCTTAATACAATTTACTTTAATTAAATTCAATATTAAATACAATGTGTTCTACTTAAAATAAGTAAGGCTTTAATAATAATAAAAATCAAAAGTAAGTTTTTAATAATCTTGTTTAATTTCTTGAGATTATTTTTCATTTAGAATAATTTTACTAGAAAACTATTAAAAGTTAAAACATCTAACTTGAATATGCAAGGCAGGCGCGCCTCTTTAATTTTGGTCTACAATTTCAAAAAGAGTTAAATATCTCAAGAACGACTTGTCTTAAGTATGTGAGATAAACAGTAACTTACCCTTATTTGGCCTGCGAGATAAAATTATGCAATAATATACAGGTCGTTCCATTTAAATTTTGTCAACTTTGGTGTGATTTTTTTTTAGAGTCACTCTATATACTTTACAATAATTTTAAGATGTGGTGCCAACAGACCTACACGTCCCTTATTAAAAATATTTTTTAAATATTTTATCATTCTCCATATATATACCCCCCACGGAAAATTGTTCGTCATTTTTCGACTCGGAGCTTCTCCATTGTCTTGGAGTTCCCCGCACTTTTTAATACAATAATTATCTTTACCAATCATCTATGTCCTCAGAGCCGAGAATTTTCTATTTTATTTTTAAGTTAATGGACGATAGATGAAAATGATGCTAATGATGAAGATTTTTAATTTTTTGGCACATCTCCGTCGATAGGTTCTTTTATTGTTCCTAGAAACGCCTCGTTGGATGGATTTCAATTTTACACCTTTGCAAAATTTTTACATTTATTCCTTCAGATAGGAACGTTAAATAGCTTTTCACAGGATTTAATTTAGAACGTAAACATGAATCGACCAGGGATTCTTGAAATTAATCGTACAAGAATTGTAGCAGACACAGAAGTGGTAGAAAGGCATGTTACCAACCAACAGAAGAACCACTAAATAAGGATCAGATCCTCAGAGAGAAATAAGATACGTACTTGGAGTTAAGGTAGTTGATCAGTAAGCGTCTCTCAGTCACAGCATGAACGTTAAGTTGTAATGTGTTGAAGAACATATTCGCTTACGCAAAGGATTTTGCAATTCTATCCTATTTTATGAGAAAACCAGAAATAAGAGTTTGAAGTATATACCTCTTCTTTTTCAAAAATAACTGTAATGTTTTGGGGAAGGTGTTAAGTCTGACTGATATATTGAATTAGTTTAAGTTGAAAGGACAGTAATCCTTACACTGGGCTGTAGAGAGGGTGATACTTTTATTTTTATAGATGACAACGTCCGCTCTCATTTTGTACTAAAGCATTGGGTGACTATTTTGAGAGTGAAGAAATCAATTGTATGGGCCTTCTGTATTTTTATACGATATGTTTGAGACGGGTTTTTTAGAGCAACGAGAGTTTAAAGAAATCCTTAAAAAACTGAGGTCTTCAAATTTGTATTGATGCCAGAGGTGGAAATACACTTTATTGGAAATTATTGTTTTGTTTTTGATTTTAAAAATATCGAATAAAATTTATTTTCAATTATTTTTGAGTACGTTTTTTCTGATATTTTAAGGTACTTTCAATCTATACAAACCTGTTATTTTTGCCAAATGAATTAATGGTTTTAAAGAATTTACAATTTGGAGTACATGCTTTTTTATTATTAAAATGGCATCATCTTGTTTTGGTTCCACTTTAATAACTGCCATTTTCAGAATAATTCCCAAATTTTAGAAATTTATATATGAAAGTTTTCATAACCAGTCTACTATTCAAATATTCTATATTAGTATTAACCTTTTCAAAATATTATATATAATCAACGTTTTTCATTTAATCAAACTAAAATGTGCTGTATTATATTAATATAATCTTAGACTATGGGGGCGATTATATTAATGTTCATATTCCATCCAATCAGCAATTTTGATTAAAAATATGTAATTTTGATATATTTTTTGATATGTCAATATATTATGTGGAGAATATTTCTAAAAGTTGTTGGCATAATTGAGAAAAAAAACTGGCCATATTTGAGATTTTGTTTTTCTCACTTACGATGATCTATTGTTAAAAAGTAAACATAGTTTTTCTCTTTATCGCATGGGTCGTGGTAAAAATTTTGTAGTGGAAATTGGTGGGAAACAATTAGTTGTAGAATAGAAATAATCAATTATTTTACAAAAGTAATTTTATTAAATTTTTTATAGAGATATATTATATTTGTGGTTTTTGACAAATAAAATAATGGTCATTATAACAACCGGTAGCGTACCATTGCCCCGGATGGTCACTGTCTAAAGAGTTTTTTCTCATGCATATGTATGAATGATTTCCAATACGAGTGCGAGGTTCATCGGGTTGCCAATTGATGTATACAAAATGTTTTCCAGAATCTAACCAAATCCAGTTATCTTCAAAATCTTGACCCTGCTGGAATACACCACCCAACCAGAAAGCTAAAATATTACATTATATATATATATATATATATATATATATATATATATATATATATATATATATATATATATATAACATAAATAAATATCCTAATAAAAAAGAAATGTAAAGTTAGATTGTTTAGAAAACTATTGAAGTAATTTTTAAAAATTCTTTCACTATTAAAAAACAACATTTTCCGTTTGAAGAAGGTGATCCAAAAAAGAATATAAAATTTTTATAAAAAAAATTGAACCGACTTGTAAAAGTGCGCTAAAAAGTGAAAAATAACCATAAATTTTTATATCAAATTGAAATTTTTGAAGTTGGCGCCAAATAAATACCTGACAAAATGTGATTCGCATAAACACATTAAAATACTTTATGTGTAATTTCTTTTTTACCATAATTTGTATATATTAGTAGTTATTTATGTCATTTAGAAATAATTTGGCGCCGATTTTAAAAATTTCAATTTCATATAAAAAATTTATAGTCATTTTTCACTTTTTAGCGCACTTTTACAAGTCGGTCCAATTTTATTAATAAAAATTTTATTTTTCGATTTTTAGTTTTGAATCAGTGTACCTCGCAATGACTCCAAGGTGGCAAAAAGTACCCATTTTATCCAAAGTTGTAAATTACCCTAAAAGGAATCACTAAAAATTTTTTGATTCTTAAAGTTCTCCAAATACCAGTAAAATTGTGTCAAACAAATATTTAGTCTGTCGTAGTAAATAAACTACCAAGAAAATGCGCATGCAGCAATTTGTACACAAATAGGGTTCATTATTTCCGGAAATCAACAAAATTAAACAAGCGTGGTTAGCATTTGAACAAAACTTTATAATATTCAAATCAAGAATGTTCCTATATCTTAAAAAAAGAGTATTTGATCGGTGTATATTGCCAGTCATGACATACGGGGGTGAAACTTGGATGTTAAAGAAAGAAAAGCTACAACTCATTTAAAGAGCTGTGGAAAGATGCATGCTAGGAATAACTAAAAGGGTGTAAAAGAATAGACAGAAATCCAAAGAAAAAATCTCTAAAATAGCAATGGGCGGAATATAGCAAAAAACAGATAAGAGATGGACCACTAGGACAACTATGTAGTATCCCAGAAACACCAAGAGACAAAGAGACATTCGAATCTCAGATCAAATTATGACATCAGTTAATTGGCAAGAACAACTTAGTCTCACTGTAAAAAGGAAATGCATTAAATTTAATGTAAATGTGCTGGAAGCAAATTTCACAAACGTTTATTAAATGTGTTTAATGTAATGCATTAAATTTATTAATTTTTACATTAATTTAAATTAATTTATTCCATTAAATTTAATGTAATCCTACATTAGATTTAAGGTTTGATCATTACTTTTTAAGGTGACTATGTACATTAAATATACAGCCAGTATTCAATTGATTTAAGATATTTTATCACATATTTAATGCACCAACAATAATGAGTTCAAAAAATTCTGAATCTATCAGGAAATGGTGAACATATTTCGCATAGGTAGTTTCCGCCATCTAAACCGGTTTCGAATTCAGTGGTCCCATCAGCAAGGGTCAGACATGTACACTGCACCATAAGAAAATTGAGTCCTGCAAGTAACTTATATCATCCTAAACAAAAATTTCAGTACAAGTTGCGACATCTTCCGGCATCTTATGCAATTTATATTGAATAATAATGTAAATTCTTTTAGTATTAGGGTATATGTGAATTAATTTTAATATATAGAAGTTGAAATATCTTTAGTTACTTTATTGAAATTTAAGATACTATTTAATCAAATTTAGTGTACAACGAACTGGTATTTGAATGAATTGCTTTAAATTCAAAGTAGATGTAAATTGTTCAAGATTTTTGTTAGAAAATCATTAAATTTATTGTAGAATTGACATTAAATTAAATTAAATTTAAGGTTATTTTTAACAGTGTACTCACGAAAAGATCGTCTTAAAATATTTCCATTCTAATTATAGCGAGGCTGAAATTGAAAAAACTAAATCGCTACTCAACAAAATTGTTAAGTAGCGAACTTTATATTGAAATTTCTTTATATTTTAACTGCAAACCATTTTCATGCATTAGTATAACATTATTATTACTGATTTTAAATAATTATTGAAACTAAAAATACTGAAATAAATTATTCAACAAAAAACAAAACGATTTCAAAAAAGTTCGCTTATAAGTAGAAAGAAATTTTAAATTTTTTCATATTGTAATTATTTTAATAATTGTAGATTTACTCATTTACTTGGCAGTTTTTTCAATACCAAATTTAAAATTTTTAGACAATACTTCTAAATTATACATAGGCATTCTTAACTAAGGTATAAAGAAATTAAACACAGATCAAGAGCCACGTAAACAATACAATAATAATATCGAAATTAGGTCAGTTAAAAATACCAATCCAAGTAGAATTAATTTAAAAATAACCCCTTTAATTCTGCGGAGCTGAATTCAAAAAGTGCTAAGTAAATAAGTAAACCTACAATTATGATTAAATCCATTTTCATTTTTATTTCGTAGTGCAATTTTTAAAGTCCGTTTAGTTTTTGTTAAATAATTTATACGATTATTAAACTATCATGCCAAAAATATCCTCACTCATTGTTTTATCTGTTATAATTGTGGCTAACAGAGCCGTATCTTCGGCATGGATTTCTGTAGCTAGTGTCCATCCGATCCTTTTACAAGTTGCATAAGCTTGCACAAAATCAACCTAAAAATCATAAGCAAATGACAGGAAATAATAAAATTTTTATAAAAAAAATGATTCGACTTCTAAATGTGCACTAAAAAGTGAAAAATAACTATAAATTTTTATATGAAATTGAAATTTTTTGTCCGCCATATTGAATCCGCCATATTGAATTTTTAAAAAATATTTTGGATTCGTTATGTGCGACCCCGAAAACTCCTTCATACCAATTTTGGAGAACATCGGACAAAATTAAATTTTTTTGTCAGCCATATTAGATCCGCCATATTGAATTTTATAAAAATAATTTCAGATTAGTTGTGTACGATCCTGAAAATTCCCCTATACCAAGTCTGGAGAAAATCGGACAAAATTATTTTTTTGGCCGCTATATTGTCAGCGCCATCTTAGATTTTACTGCATCAATTTCGTCTAAAAAAATATGGGACCACCG
The DNA here is from genome assembly GCA_034092305.1 of Diaprepes abbreviatus. Lineage (NCBI taxonomy): Eukaryota > Metazoa > Arthropoda > Insecta > Coleoptera > Curculionidae > Diaprepes > Diaprepes abbreviatus. Next base: position 336,409 of record JASJET010000296.1, on the reverse strand, counting down.
CAGCAACTTCCTGAACATAACGTAAAAAATTTCATTGAAATCGGTGCCGCCGTTCCGGAGTAATCGGTGTACGTACATAAAAAAAACATTCATATTCGACGAATTGAGAACCTCCTTCTTTTAGAAGTCGGTTAAAAAAAGCGATCAAATGCGAGTATAAATCGAGTAAAAATATTTGACTATATTTTAATATAGTTGTTTGAATTGATAAAAGTCGGCAGTTAAATTATTGAACATTATACTATTTTTACAGTTTGCAAAAATATTAAAATATGTTAATATGTTTGAAATATATGCAGTTTTAATTTTCCCGTATTTGATACGTACTTATATAACTGTAGGTACATTCTAATTCATATTATTAAACTACATAGTCTAGTAATAAGTACATGTGAATCGATAGAAAAGCAGATTTTCCAACCGTAAAATGAATTTTATAGGTAATATAGAATAATTGAAATATCTAGAAAATGATGTGATCTACAATTGTCGCTATAATTTTCCTAAAAATTTTAAGTGTACCTATGGTATCAGTTTCCTAAATTTTAGAGGAGGGGAATTGGTTTATGAAGCATATTTTCTAGAACATCTCTAAAACTCAATTCAACATTTGAGGGAAAAATTTTATTTAATGAAAGGTTTTTGGTCTGAATAAAAGAGAACTATAAATAAGTCTGAAAACCGTTAAGAGTAATTTTACGAAATGCTTCAAGTAAACAGTTTTTGCAGTATAGATACTAATACATACATATCTATAAATGTGTGTCCTTTAATAATGATACTGTAAAAGTGAAAAACCACTTACTTTAACTTTGGATACTATGTATTTATTTTCTTTTATCAGCAATGAAATTACCATTGGAAAAACGATCAAAACCATTAAAAACTTCATCATTTTGGAATCAAATTAATACTTATGTTTAATTTCAGTGCAAATTTTAAAATAATGATTATTGGAATTATCGTTATAGGCATTTTATTTTTACTACAACATGATAAAAAGAGGTCAAAATGTTATTTAGATTGCCAAGAAATAACAAGAAAAACAAATGTTCAGGAAGTTGCGGTGATCCCATAATATTTTGGCCGAAATTGGTTGAGTCAAATCCAATATGGTGCTTGATAAAAAAAAATTAATTAACCGACTTCTAAAAGAAGGAGGTTCTCAATTCGTCGTGTATATATGTTTTTTTTATGTATGTACACCGATTTCTCCGGAACGGCTGCACCGATTTGAATGAAATTTTTTGCGTTATGTTCAAGAAGTTGCTGCGGTGGTTCAGTATTTTTTTAGATGAAATTGGTGCAGTAAAATCCAAGATGGCGCTTACAATACGGCGGCCAAAAAGTTAAATGCAAAATTTAAAAAAAAAATCGTGTTTTCACTTAGTCAAAAAAATTAACTTGTCTTTAAAATATTCAATACGAGGTACTAAAAATTTAACTTCTCGATTTTGTCCAAAATTGGTATGAGGGGGTTTTTGAGGATGTATAAGAATTTAAAATTATTTAAAAAAAGTCAATATCGCGGATCCAATACGGCAGCCTCAAGAATCTCTCAGTTTTGTTCAAAATGGGTTCTATAGAGTTTCTGAGAGTGTAAATAACGAGTTTAAAATTGTTTCAAATAAATCAATATGGCAAATACAATATGGCGTTCAAAGATTTTATAATTCTGGATTATATCCAAAATTTATACTGGGGGGGGGGGAATTTCGTGAATGTAGATTAAAATTAGATTAAGAGTTTAAAATTATTTTTTTGGAATTTAATAAACGGGATTGAAAAGGGCGGGTTGAAATTTTACGTTATTCACATTTTTTCAAAATTAGTATGTTGTAAATATGCCGGCGATGTTACGACATAAGTACAAGCTAATTTTCGACCACTAAAAATTTCTAAGGCGTGTTTCGTCCTGACACCGGTGGCGGATTTGTCAGTGGGTTCCACCGATGCCTTTCCCAGACACCCTCATTTACGTTCTTAATTATTTTTGATGTTATTCCTTGACGGGATTTATAGGTAAGATATTACACTATAGGCAGTCGTTCATACAACAAGTTAGGTTACGAATCTGAAGTTAATTTTTTACAATTTAATATGATCGATAAAATATGGGGAACGAGAAATTTTACATTTTTCCTATTTTGTCCAAACTGATATTGGAGGTGCCTATAACGTATATTACGGATTTTTAATTTGTTTCTTCAGATTCAATATGCAAGATATTATTATATCGGACTAAATAATTTACATATCTCAAGTTCTTTCAATATTGAAGTTAGGTGGGGGAGGGGGTTTAGATTACGATTTTAAAATTAATTTTTTAAAATTGAAGATAGCAGATTTACTATAAGAGATCAAATATTTGTTTGGTATAATTTCATTCAAAACTGGTATTTGCAGAATTTTCGGAATTTTTTGTGGTTCAATTCAAAATTAAAAATCGAAAAAATAAAACTTTTATAAAATAATTAGGGCTTAAAGCCGCTTAAAAGTGAAAAATAACAATATAAATTTTTGGATGAAATTGAAATTTTTGAAGCCGGCGCCAAATTGTTATTAAATGAAACAAATAGCTACTAACACGAGATACATACGCTATGGTATGTCACGTATTAATTTGGCACCTACTTCAAAAATTTCAATTTCATGTGATAATTTATATTGTTATTTGTTTCTTTTAAGAGCTTTTTTTGAAGTCGGTTCAATTTTTTTTATAAAAAATGTTATTACTTATTAGGTAAAAAGTTTATTAGTTCTTACATTAAATAAATACTTTGAATTATTGATATGGTTACATCACATCGATAAGATTAAGCTCACTTTACATTTACTTTATATATTTAGGTATTTATAATATGACATTTATTGATTTACTTATTATTCTTGATTTACAAGCCAGACGGCTTCGCACTCCCTCCAGGGAATATTCACTCATACCAGGTACACAAAGGTACCAGAAGTATGAAGCTCTGTGGGAACCCTTTCCATGTTATCGGGTCCTAGGTGACGTGGTCTGCTGTATTTCCCATGAACTTTCGGACGGTTCGCGCGGTTGCTAGGAGAGTTGCTTTCTGCATAGGTTTATACAGATGCTCACTAAGACCCAGTCCCTTGATGTTCTGCAGGAGGTTCTTTGGTATCACTCCAGTTGTTGAGAGTATTATGGGAATCGTTTGGACGCTGTTCATTGCCCATTGTCTTCGGATTTGCACCTCCAGATCTCTGTATTTGGCGATCTTCTCGTTGTATTTTGGTCTTAGGTTGTTGTTGTTAGGTACAGCGATGTCGATTAGTGTAGTTCGCCTAGAAATTTTATCTATTAGTATAATATCTGGTCTATTATGAGCAACTGTTTGATCCGTCAGAACCGTTCGGTCCCAATATAACTTGAACTGGTTGTTCTCAAGAATAGGCTCTGGATTGTATTTGTAATAAGGCACTTTTCTTACCTGTAATAGGTTCAATTTTTCTGCTAACTCTTGGTGGAGTATCTTAGCGGCTGAGTCGTGTCTTTCCTTATACTCGGTTGCGGCAAACGCTTGGCATCCTCCAGTTATGTGCTGGACTGTCTCCGATGTTCGACAGCCATATCTGCACTGGTCATTCTCTATTGAGGGATCTCTAATGATGAACTTCCGATAGTTCTTCGTCGGAATAACCTGGTCTTGGATAGCCAACAAGAAGCCCTCCGTTTCCGGAAACATCTGTCCTGAAATCAACCAGTAGTTCGACGCTGAGTTGTCGACATTGTCCTGATTGACCTCATTTGGATGCCGTCCATGAAGTGGCTTCCGTAGCCAGGTTTGTAACTTCTCTTGGTCTGTTTGGTGGTGAGAAGTAATATCTTGTTCCCTCAACTGTAGCGGCGTTGAATCGTCTGCCTCGCATATTGCTCGATGTAGTGTGGAAGAGTCCGCTAACCTGTGGAAATATGAACGTAAGTTTATTATTTGTTGATCGAGCTGTTTACCAATATCCACCAATCCTCTTCCTCCTTGATGTCTTGGAAGCATTGTACGTTCAATGGCACTCCGAGGATGATGTTTTTGTGCTTTTGTTAGGAGTGTCCTTATTTTTCTTTGCAGGTTTTGGATGTCCGTCCTGCTCCATTTTACAATTCCAAAGGAGTAGCTCAGCGCTGAGCAAGCATACGTGTTGAGCGCCTTAAACAAATTTCTACTATTTAAATTAGTTCGTAGTACTCGCCTTACCCTCCTAACAAATTCGGTTGTCAATTCAGCTTTCATAGTGCCATGGTCAATTCTTTTAGCCTGTTTCATACCTAGATATTTGTATGTTTGGTCTGCCTCCATTGCAGCTATAGTTTCACCGTTCTGCATTTCAAAAGCCCCCGGTTGTATCTTCCCTTTAACGATGTTCAAAATACGGCACTTGTCAAGTCCAAATTGCATTCCGATATCCCCGGAGAACTCCTCTACAATTTTAAGCATTTGTTCCAGCTGGTTTCTGGTAGCAGCCACCAGTTTAAGATCATCCATGTATAGAAGATGATTCACTCTGACTACCTCTTCGTTGTTATTTCTAACACTAAAGCCGTATCTGGTGGAGTTCAAACGGCGTGATAGTGGGTTCATTGCAAGGCAGAACCACAATGGGCTAAGTGAATCGCCTTGAAATATTCCTCTTCGTATCGGAATACTGTTAGTTTCGATGGTGTCGCTGGATGGCACTTGCAATTGGATCCTAGTTCTCCAGGTTGACATGATGTGTTCTAAAAAGGAAACAAAATTATTATCGACCCTGTACATTCTCAATATAGTTTTGAGCCACTCATGTGGCACCGAGTCGAAGGCCTTCTTATAATCCACGTAGGCAGCAAAGAGGTTTCTTCGGTTGGTACAGGCTTGGTTACATATGACAGAGTCAACAACCAATTGTTCCTTGCATCCCATTGCTCCCCTCGTGCATCCTTTCTGTTGAGTTGCAATGATGTTATTTTGCTCACAGTGTGCATAGATGCGTTGGGTCAAGCAGGAGGTGATCACCTTATACAGTGTGGGTAGGCAGGTGATCGGCCTATACTTAGCTGGGTCATGTGTGTTATGTTGGTCCTTTGGTAGGAGGTACGTAATACCTTCGGTCAAGAACAATGGCATTTTTGCTGGGTTAAGAAAAACATCATTAATAAGATCAGCCAGCTGATGGTGCATACACCATAACTTTTTGAGCCAGTAGTTCTGGATCCCGTCGGGACCTGGAGCTTTCCAGTTATGGGATTCCTTGATTATTCTTGAAATTTCTTCGGTGGTAAATGGCTCAAACTGCATCTGGCTGTAATCTTGGCAGATTTGGTGTTCTTCATTGATCCAGCCAGCTGCGATGTTACAATCGGCTGGTGTGGAAAGTTGGTTTCCCCAAAACTCTTCTACCTGCTCTCTATTGAGATATCTATTATCTGCTATATTAAGTGGAGAGTTTAGCTTACGGTAGAAAGTCTTTTCTGATCGTTGGAAGAGCGCATTGTCTCGTTTTCGGTTATTGCTGGTCTTGTACCTCTTTAGCCGTCCTGCAATAACAGAGAGCTTCTGTTTCAGCGAATCAAGGCATTGCTGAGCAGTAACATTCGCTGGATCTTGTTGCGAATGATATCGGACACGATTCATGATTTCTTCAACTCGCCTTTGCAGTTGAATAGTCCTTGTGCCCCTGATGTACTCCGTCAGCTGTCCTATATCTTTTCGAAGATTTTCAATTTTCTTATTTAGACGTCTTTCCCATGGTGGTGTGTTGGGTTCTGTTCTTGCTGGTCGACGCTCTGTTGTAACTTTAATTTCTAGAGCTCTAGCTATAGCAGTCGCGGCACAGTAGATGGTCATATGTAAGGACTCCAGAGTGTAGGCATCTGAAACATAAGCTGGTAAAATCCGATTGTTCATGATGTCTAACATGGCACCCAGTTTTTTGGATGAATTAATTTTTGGCAGTGCCGGTCTTCTTAACGGATTGCTTCCATCATACTCCAACACCGCAGCACTCATTTCCGTTGACAGTTTTTGATAAAAGAGTTCAGTGTTGTCCTGTTGAGTTTCGTCATTCAGCTGTTCCTGTTGTTCTTTGACCTCAGGTTCCGGTTGTGGCTCAGGTTCAGCAATCGGATTGTTGTTATTGTCAATGCCTCTGATCTCACGTTCAATTTCCTCTTTGATGCTATTAAGCCGAGCTTCAGAAATTAGGCTGTTTCGGAGAATAACTCTATACTGGTCAGCTATTCTCTGCTGGGACACTTGCATGTGTGGGTACTCTCTGCAAAATTCGGCATGTAGTTGTTGTCTGTAGCCGATCATCTCTTGCCCTAGTTGAGTCACCCTATAAAATATGCGCATTATTGTCTCGTTCATGGACACAGTCCATTTCATGCGCTGTCTTGGTCGTCCCGCTTGAGTAAGAGTTGGTTGGGGTTCCCGCACAGCATCTTCGGCGGGTAGAGCTCTTGGAGTTATCTGATCCCCGTGTTGATGTAGTTGTTGTTGCCTGTCCACAGTTATGTCAACTCTCATGCTGTTGTTTGGTTGTTCTTGAGTCTCTGGGTCTGGCTGTGGCGCAGGTTCTGCGGTTTGTTCATTGTTATCATCGGTGCTTCTTATCTCTCGTTCTATTTCCGCTTTGATGATGTTAAGTCGCGCTTCTGAGATTAGTTTGTTTCGGAGAATAGCTCTGTATTGGTTTGCTATTCTCTGTTGTGACACTTGTAGGTGTGGATATTCTCTACAAAATTCGGCATGAAGTTGTTGTCTATAGCCGATCATTTCTCGTCCTAGTTCAGTCACCCTATAAAAAATGCGCATTACTGTTTCATTCATGGATGTTGTCCATGTCCAATTACTTATTATTATTATTATTATTATTATTATTAGTTATTAGATTTTAATTAAAATGTTTAAGGTTATTTTGGTGTTGGGGATTTTGACATCTTTTTGGCATAAAATAAGTCTATGTTAATAGAAAGCGATGAATATTATATTTACACAATACGGGTAATTATCTTTTTCATTACTATAATAAATTAAGCTTTTATTAACTAAGTAGGTTCTAGAATATTTTCCATGTATAAATGAATAGTATATATACCTTCAACAACTGGATGTAGATAAGCCAGGTTAAAATTACTGTAAAAGAAAAAAAAATCATTTTTTCTATTTTAAATTTTAGTTTGTTTGTCTTTTATTTATATATTTTTTATTAAATAATATTTTTTGTCGTAAATAAGCATCGTTTGTTCAAGCATACACAATTTGTAAATCAAATGATATGGATTTAATTTTACCACGATCTAGTGCAGAGGAAAGTAGTTTAGATGCAACTTTAAAGACATATGGAATTACTATTATAAGTATACTAACCTATATAATAATAATTGTGAATAAATTATTGTTTCAAAAAACTGAATCGATGCAATTAATTTAATAATTGTAGATTTACTTATTCAACTGTCAATTATATTTTCGCAGATATTTTGTTCAGTTTCTTCAGTGGAATTAATAATCTCGAAGCTATTCAGTGGTTCGAGGATTGTTTTCTTTCTCTTCAAGTTTTTGCTCTGAAGAATTATTCAATCGCCAAATCTCTCGCTTTAAAGATTGATTGTTTCATCCGCTGCGGCACCATCCTGTTGAAACTACATATTCTGAGTATCAATACCATTCAATTTATTCGACAAATAATTATTTATTATTTTTTTTTATTGAGTTCCATTTAAAATAACGGTATCACTAGCTTCAATCTGAAAAAAAAAACAACCAATCATACCTCCAGCCTAACAACCACCGGACATTGCAACTTTTTTTGTTTCTCTCCTCACTCCATATCCTACATTTTGTTCCAATTTAAAAATAAGCTTTGTAGCTAAAGATTATCCTTCCACAAACATACGATTTGATAAGTGGTCGTTTAATTTGAAACCTTGAGTTAACTGGATGTTATAAACTTTAAATTAAGATCTTTCTTTCTGGATAATTTTTTAATATTCACTTGATAGTTTATTACCTTGTTTTTATATAAACTCGTTTTCATTCCAATGGGCTCTTGACTCTCTGTCTTGGTCTTATAGCATTCTTCTATATACTTAATATTATTTCAGTTTAGATTATTTCTAAAGTAGTGCGAACAGTTTGGATGATACTGTGTCCCCTTATTTTATGTATTATTGACCAGTATTCTACAGAATCAATGGCTTTCTCAAAGTATATAAAGACCATTGTTGGCAGGTGCTGTATCCGTCATGGAATGTTGCTTGCTTTTTTATAGGTTTAACATATAATAATCTAGTTTGGTTTCTATTCGAGTAAACAGTTTGTTTATTTGTGAAGGTACACCTATACTTATGTAATTGTTCAAAAAAGTGTCTGTCGTTTTTCGATAATATTACCCATAGAGTCATTCCAGTTTTTTGGTATAGTTTGATGTTCTGGGCAGGCGTTAAAAGTATTTTTTAGTTTCAGTTAGAATATCGTCTGTTTCTCGAGATTTATTGTTGTTGAATAACTTAAGAGCAACAGTAATTTTTTCCTAAGTTATTCTTAGAATGTCTTCTGATCTTACAATCATTACTTTTCGAATATTTGTAATTGTTATTGGCTCATTCATTTGCGTTGAATATAGTCGCTTAAAACATTTTTCTGTTGCCGTTCTTGTATTTAAAAGGAATTATTTTATATTTTGCTTCATTTCTTGTGAGACATTTTATACTTTTATTTTATTTAATGATATGTTCTTGAAAATCTTTTAAAAGCATTGCCCTTGTTTCTCTTCTAGCGGTTCTATCGCATATTGTTAACTTCTATTTGACAGTCTCCTTTCGTCTATTATCCCTCTCTTAGTTTCCATTGTTATTTTACTTTCCTTTTTAACCTTTTTCTTGCTGTCTCTGCTGTTGCTTTTTCATTGCTGTTGTTGGGTTTCTGATATTTGTACACGTTCAATTTATTCTGTCTCTAAAAGGTAGCTTTTTACTTTGTTTATGTGGAATTCTCTATTTTGCTAGGATAATTCTGTGCTTAGTATTAATTTGTTATTTTTTTGTGTTAAATTACTTATAGCTACCTTTGTTTTGACCAGCATGTAAGCACTACCCCTATTAAATGTATATAGCACCGTTACGCCTCAAGTTAAATTTTGTGGGGCTGTCGATTGACCATCAAATCTTGTAATCGAATTTTAACTCACTTCCGATTATCCAATCAAGCTGAAATTTGGTGCATATGTATAAATCTGACGGCAATGTAATATTATGGTACCATTGGGATGATCTGATGATGGAGAAGGTAGCTACAGGATCTCCGTTATGGCGGACGTAGTTGTACTAAGTTTGGACTCGTTAGATGTGTCCCGATAACTATTCTGGTTCTAGTTTTACCCGGGATTACGGAAACTGTGATAAGCTGTAACAGTCAAAATGTATGTCAATCAATATAAAAATATGGTAAAAAATATATTAAAAATAATGATATACAATAGATTCATATTTTAAATTAAGGACGAATGAATAAAAAGTGATTAATGTACATAATTCTTAATTTGAGAGACAAAGCAATCGTATACGATTTTATAACTAAAATAAATTATCAAAACTTTCCGTATATTTTTTTTATCATATTTTTATATTGATTGACATAATATACAAAAAATTTGACTGTTACAATTTATCATATGATAATGCAATGTGAAATAGAAAGTTATTATATACCGTTTAATGCACAAATTTCATGAAAATAAAATAATTTTTCTTAAAAAAAATTGTTTATTTATTTTATTCTTACTCCCTCTAAAATTTCAGTTCAGATATAATTCTAATTTTTATACTTACTTGTAGAGCATTAATACTCACCAACCATAATTGTTGCTATATCAATTTTTTCAAACTTCAAATTTTCGATGGCGTTGTTTATTTCCAAAAATCTTAAGTAAATATGAATAACATGAACAACGATAAGCACTTTCAATTCAGTCACAATCAAGCTAAAGAGTGAAGCAGTTAAAATATCAATCCAAGACGTGAACTCGTCGTTCCCAAATATCAATAAAATCACTTTAGCGAGGAAAAATATCAGTTTCATAACATAAAGAATTCTTAAGCTTTTCTTGAAATATTTGTAATCAATTTTTAAATCTAAAAAATGGAAGGTTTAACACTACCACATTATTAGCTTTTTAAAACCCTGAAAGGTGTTTATTCACTTTCGCGTTATTATTTTTCTCTAGCTAGGTGAGGATTTACCGAACAGAGATAGAACAGAAGTTTCATAAAAATGATCATAAAACATAAAATTTGTATATATATATATATATATATATATATATATATTACATATATATAAATTTGTATATATATATATATATATATATATATATATATATATATATATATATATATATATATATATATATATATATATATATATATATGTCACTTAATACTTCCTATCTCACACAATTTAAACACTTTTGTGTATAATCATCACTGTAGGATGACCGGTAAGTAGGTTAAAAAGTCAATTTAATAAAGAAGTCTTTATTTCTTTCTTTTGACAGTTCATATATTTTTTCGACTTTGGACTTCTGCATAGTTACGATACTGACAATACTCTTCTTGTTCTGGCCCCACGTGTTATACTGTACATCGGATCATTTGTCTATTTTATGGCTACATAACTAGAGTGCTGACTTCTGTCTATCTAACTATGGTTGCGGCATCTGATTCCTCCCCAGTTTCTTATATTGCAGACTTAAGAGCTATGTTTTCGACCTGACTTCCACCTGAACTCAATATTTCTCTATAGTATTAGCTTTGGTATGGAGAAGCTAGGTTTTTTCTGTATATACCCCAGATATAACACTTTTTGTTGTTTTGGAATGTCTATGAACTGTCTTTTTACGCCAGTTCTTCGTAAACTTCATCATTTGTTTTGTGAGCAATCCAGAATTGACAGAGTGTCCATAATTCAAAAGTATAGATCCGAGTTTGCGTCCTAACTTCCCGTGACGTGAAGTTTGGACACCACACAATACAATAGGCCCATATATTGAACATTGAACTACATCCAGTCGGGTTTGTAATGGTATATTTCTGTGAAAGAGGAGATTCTTAAGCTTAGAGAGCGTTGTTTTTGTACTGCCAATTTTTCCCTGCATTTCATCAAATTTTCCATTTAGAGTAGCGTTAAGATTCCCGAATTAAGGAAAGTAATATATTGATGCCTACTAATCACAATAATTTTTGTTTTGATAGTATTATTAGTATATGTAGCCCAAACTCTTTATCTTACTATTTGATTTTTTTTAATATTGACCTGGGATCCTCAAGGTTGTGAGCTAAGACTACAGTATCATCTGCATAGTGAATATTGTTTATTGAGATGCCATTAATTTTGATATTTGGCGTTTCATTTTTTAATTTTTTAATTTTCATTTTTTTGTTTTATTTATTTATCTTCCATGACATTTTGTTTATTTATTAATAATAAAATGCAAACTTTCAACGTCTATTTAGGTACCTAAGTACCTATTTTTAGAAGCATGCTAAGCTACGTACATGTTATTTTAGTGTGCATTTTAAAATTTACATACGTTTTCTTACCAATGTTTTCCATGCGTCTATCACTTTCAGCCAAACTATTCCACCATTTAACCAATACATTTTTATGGAAGAATCCCAATAACACCTGTGTAAGTAAACTAATACAAAACAGGACGTTGAAGATAATTGTGGTCCACCCGAATACACCTTTATTGTTATTGAAATGGTATGATCTTTTTAAATTCAGCCAAAATAACACGCAATATAACGTGGTTGTCGGACTTGCATTGTCTTTATTTTTATTTATTTTTACGACGTTTCGATTAGGTTGTATCTCTAATCGTTATCAAATATAAACTGTTTATACTTGATAACGATTAGAGATACAACTTAATCAAAACGTCGTAAAAATAAATAAAAATAAAGACAATGCAAGTCTGACAACCACATTTTAGTCAATTTTCAACACTGTCTACAACCTTCAAACAAACGGACGAAATAAAACGTTATGAATATTGAAAGTTTTAAAACAGTTTTCTTGTCTCCACTTTGAAACTTGTATATAGATTTATTTAGAGTGAAAAAAAGTATGCTTAAAATTTAAAAAAATAACATGTATATATATATATATATATATATATATATATATATATATATATATATATATATATATAAATATATATATGATTAAAAATAAACAATTTCACGGTCTATGTATTTGGAAAAGTTATTTTATTCTCCTTACGACCGTTAAGAAATGGGGAAGACAGTATATTCCTTGCGAATTCCACTCTGATTCTTTCTCCATATTAGTTTCGACCACCTAATGGTCTCATCAGTGGAGCTGTAACGAACCGAGAGCAAAATGCACAGAAAACAACTGTCTACTTAAAATCCCAATATCGTAAAATATCGACAGGATATTACCCGCAGAACTTGATGCCGGACTGTTATCTTAAACAGTACAAACGAACATCTCAAAAATTTACCCCAGAGCGGTACCCTCCATTGATAAGACCATTAGGTGGTCGAAACTAGTATGGAGAGAGAACCAGAGTGGAATTCTCAGGGAATATACTGTTTTAACCATTTCTTAACGGTGGTAAAGAGAATAAAATAACTTTTCCCTGTATATATATATATATATATATATATATATATATATATATATATATATATATATATATATATATATATATATATATATATTCTGAATATTCGGGATCAAACTTGGCTGCAACTAGACGGTGCTCCTGCGCACTTTTAAGTTAGATACTCAATATCCCAATATGAGGTTAAGGCGTGGAGGAACACAATACTGGCCAGCAAGGTCTCCAGATCTAACAAGTCCTGATTTTTTCTTATAGGAATATATTAAAAATATTGTTTATGATATACTATTAAGGACACCCGAAAATATGAAAGAATGAAAAGGAACAGCGTTTCGCTTTATGATACCAAACAGGTTAATTAAAGTTAAACAGTCATTTCAGAAAAGAGTTCGCTTATGCATTGAAAGAGATGAACATCAGTTTTAGCACTTGTTAAAACATTAATTTTTTAAATGTTTTAAATTAAGTATTTTATATCTATTAACCTAGTTATGACCATTTTTTTAACTGATTAGTGATTATATGTCATCAATGTAAGTAATAACGTCAACTCAGGCAACGCCTACTTTACAAAAATTAAAAAAATCTATGTGTAAAATTAAAAATGCTAAACTACGACAAAAACTATGAAAGATAGATAAACCAATCTTAATACAATTTACTACTATTAAAATTACAACATAAATTCAATATTTAATACAGGGTGTTCCGCTTAAAATAACTAAGGTAATTGGCTTTAATAATAATAATAAACTTTTTATAAAAAAAAAATTGAACCGGCTTCTAAAAGTGCGCTAAAAAGTGAAAAATAACTATAGCGGACGAAAAATTTTACATGTTTCGATTTGTTCAAAGGTGGGACTGAATCGTTTTTGAGGATATAAATAGCGAATATAAAATTATTTTAAGAAAATCTAATATGTCAGATGCAATACGACGGTCTAGAAATTTTAAGTTTTCGGATTTCATTCAAAATTGGTACTAAGAGGCTTTGGAGGGTTTAGATTAGATTAAGACGTTAAAATTATTTTTTTGAAATTCAATAAGGTTAGTTGAAAATTTTATCTTATTCGCATTTTTTCAGATTTGTTATTATGGAGTTTTCTTTTTACAACTATTAGATTGATAAGATTTTCCTTTTTTGTCTTAAATTGATATTGCGGGGTTTTTGGGGCGTATTCAAACTCAATATGCAGTATAACATATATATCGGGCTAAGAAATCTACTTCTCAAATTCTTTAAATATCGATATTTGAAGGTTTTGGGGCCTATATTACTAATCTAAAATTAATTTGAAATTTAAAATAGTGGATTTACTATGAGATCATGGCGAGGTACACTAATCTCGATTAGTAATTAGTTCAAATACTTTATGGATATCATAATGAAATCAAAACTACAAATCGAAAAATAAAATTTTTATAGAAAAAAGACCGGCGTCTAAAAGTGCCCTAAAATGTAAAAATAACTGTAAATTTTTATGTGAAATTGAAATTTTTGAAGTCGGCATCAAGTTATTTCTAAATGAAACAAATAACAACTAATATATATATATATATATATATATATATATATATATATATATATATATATATATATATATATATATATATATATATATAAATTATGGTAAGAAAGCAATTACAAATAAAGTATTTTTAATCAGTTTATGCGAATCACATTTTATCAGGTATTAGTTTAGCACCGACATCAAAAATTTCAAATAAAAATTTATAGTCATTTTTCACTTTTTAACGCACTTTTAGAAGTCGGTTCAATTTTTTTATAAAAAATAGTATTATAAATGACAACGGCTGCTCTCATTTTGTCTTAAGGTATTGGATGACTATTTTGAGAGTGAAGAAATCAATTGTATGGGCCTTCTGTATTTTTGTACAATATGTTTGAGACGTGTTTTTTAGAGCAACGAGAGTTTAAAGAAATCCTTAAAAAACTGAGGTCTTCAAACTTGTATTGATGCCAGAGGTGGAAATACACTTTATTGGAAATTATTGTCTTGTTTTTGATTTTAAAAATATCGAAGAAAATTAATTTGCAGTTATTTTTGAGTATTTTTTTTCTAATATTTTAAGGTACTTTCAATCCATACAAACCTGTTATTTTTGCCAAATGAATTAATGGTTTTAAAGAATTTACAATTTGGAGTACATGCTTTTTTATTATTAAAATGTCATTATCTTGTTTTGGTGCTACTTTAATAACTGCCATTTTCAGAATAATTTCCAAATTTTAGAAAATCTTATATTAAAGTTTTTAAAGCCAGTCTATTATTCAAACAAAATCTATATTAGTTTTAACCTATTCAAGATATTATATATAATCAACGTTTTTCATTTAATCAAACTAGTAAAATGTGCTGTATTATGTATAATCTTTTTAGACTATGGGGGCGATTCTATTAATGTTAATATTCCATCCAATCCATGATTAAAAATATGTAATTTTGATATATTTTTTGATATGTCAATATATTAATTGGAGAATATTTCTAAAAGTTGTTGGAATATTTGAGAAAAAAAAATTGTCTACGACACGTTTGGTTAATAATTTTATACTATGTATAAAGTATAAAATAAAATAGATTACAAAAGTTCTTCTTAATAACTGGTCATATTTGAGATTTTGTTTTTGTCCCTTACGATGATCTATTGTTAAAAAGTAAAAATCGTTTTTCTCTTTATTGTATCATTCATGGTAAAAATTTTGTAGTGGAAATTGGTGGGAAATAATTAGTTGTAGAATAAAATAATCCATTATTTTACAAAAGTAATTTTATTAATTTTTTTTGAGAGATATATTATATTTGTGGTTTTTGACAAATAAAATAATATTTATTAGAACAACCGATAGCGTACCATTGCCCCGGATAGTCGTTGTTGAAAGAGTTTTTTCTCATGCATAGGTATGAATTATTGCCAGCATGAGTGCGAGGTTCATCGGCTTGCCAATTGGTGTATACAAAATGTTCTCCAGAATCTAACCAAATCCAATTATCTTTAAACTCTTCATCCTGCTGGAATATACCGCTCAGCCAGAATTCTAAAATATTACATATATATATATATATATATATATATATATATATATATATATATATATATATATATATATATATGAAGTAAAATGCGAACAGTAAATGCAAACTTCTCTTCATCATATCCTTTCTGTGTTAGAGGTTGCACAGTTAAAATAAATTGTTATAGAAGGCAATTCATCCAATTCCATCACCATCGAGATGATGGCCTACCTGTACCACCATACCGAGAAGAAAGTCAAAACTTACCCTCCCCGCCACAGTGATACGGCAGAGGTACATGTTTCGTCTCTGTTAGACTCATCAGGGTACCGAGATGCACCTGGCTGTGCAAACGACAGATCGGAAGGAAGTATGCAAATACTGAACTCTCGATGGTGGCGGAATGGCGGATGAATTGTGTTCTATAACAATTTATTCTAACTGTGCAACCTCTAACACAGAAAGGATATGATGAAGAGAAGTTTGCATTTACTGTTCGCATTTTACTTCATTCATATACGGAGCTGCATATAGTTGTACGTTTGCTGAATATGATTTCAGCACTACAACGGCTTAATGTGGATATATCCACTGCTATTGCATCTCACACGGAGGAATCCGTGAAAGCCGCATAAACATATATATATATATATATATATATATATATATATATATATATATATATATATATATATATATATAACATAAATAAATATCCTAATAAACTAGAAAGGTAAAGTTAGGTTGTTTGAGGTAATCTAGAAACCTATTGG
Organism: Diaprepes abbreviatus; assembly: GCA_034092305.1. Lineage (NCBI taxonomy): Eukaryota > Metazoa > Arthropoda > Insecta > Coleoptera > Curculionidae > Diaprepes > Diaprepes abbreviatus. Next base: position 319,947 of record JASJET010000296.1, on the reverse strand, counting down.
AGTAATTTTAAAAAATTCTTTCACTGTTGAAAAAATAACATTTTCCGCTTGAAGAAGGTGGTGCAAAAAAGAATAAAAATGAAAAAGTCCGTACTTCTATGATCGATTTTTTCAGAGAATATGAGATTATGCGAATCTTGGAGGTTACATAATTCGTATTATTTGGTTCGTGTAAAATACCGAAAGAACTCTTATAAAATGTAATATAAATAATAAAATTTAACACTGGTAACTCTCGTTCCAAGAACATCTGAAAAGTAAGACATAATTTTATAAATTTTTATTTGTAATATAAATCGGTCGGAGCTTAATTAATGCATGAAAAAATTCGTTAACAAAAGTATTCCTTCAGCTGACCAAACCTATAATATACAGACATACATAATCTTGCGTATTGATCTGTGCCTATTGAATTTTTGAAAGTGTTGTACGCAAATCGTTTTTCTTTTCAACCGATTTTATTTGTGATTGTTCGGTTACTGTAAACAGTATATATTAGAGATATCTAATGTTAGTAATCGCTCTTTTACTTGTTTTTAATGACAAGTTCAATAAAATGTCTAAAATTTCAAAAAATTTCATTTAAAAGTAAAATGAAATTGGAAATTATTTCATATTACAATTAACTTAATAATTGTAGATTTACTCATTTACTTAGCATTTTTTTAAAGCCAATGCCATATTTAAAATTTATGGACGATACTTCTAAATTATACATAGACACTTTTAACTAACGTATAGAGACATTGAACATAGATCAAAAGCCATGTAAACAATACAATAATGATATCGAAATAAAGTCTGTTAAAAATACCAATCCAAGTAGAATTAATTAAAAAAAACTTTTAATTCTACGGCGTCGAATTCAAAAAGTGCTAAGGAAATAAGTAAATCTAAAATTATTATTAAAATAAAACAGTCTCCATTTCCATTTTTATTTCGTAGGCAATTTTCAAAATCCGTTTAGTTTTTTGTCAAGTAATTTATATGACTCCTAAACTATCATGCCTAAAATACCCTCACCCATTGTTTTATCTGTTATAATTGTTTCTAAAAGAGCCGTATCTTCGGCATGGATTTCTGTAGCCAATGTCCATCCGTTCCTTTTACAAGTTGCAAAAGCTTGCAGAAAATCAACCTAAAAGTCATACAAAAAATGACAGGGAATAAAAATTGAAGAGCAAATTTTTCTCAATTACATGTTTTTATATTCAATGAGCATTTTTGTATATGCTTATTCACTAGAGATATATCGATTTCTATATAAGTTCTTGAGATCTCTCTTGATCTCGTCAGTTCTAATAAAAAAAAACCGATCAAGTGCGAGTATAAATCGCGTATAAATATTGGACTATATTATAGATATTGTTGTCTGACTTAATGAAAGACAGCAGTTTAATTATTGAATATTTTACTATTTTTACAGTTTACAAAGATATTAAAATATCTTAATTCGTTTGAAATATATGCAGTTGTTGTTATAGTTCCCCCGTGTTTGATACGTACCTATATAACTGTAGGTACATTCTAATTCAAAATATTAGACTACGTAGTCTACTAATAAGTACACGTGAATCGATAGAAAAGCAGGTTTTCCAACCGTAAAATGAATTTTATAGGTAATATAGAATGATTCAAATATCTAGAAAATAATGTGATCTACAATCGTCGCTATAATTATTCTATTCATTTTAAGTGTACCTCTAGTATCACTTTTCTTAATTTTAGAAGAGGAGAATTGGTTTATAAAGCAATTTTCTGGAACATCTCTAAAACTTAATTAAATACTTGAGAGAAAAATTTTATTTAATGAAACGTTTTCGGTCTGAGTAAAAGAGAACTATAAATAAAATTTAAAAAAAAATTGAACCGACTTCTAAAAGTGAGCTAAAAAGTGAAAAATAACTATAAATTTTTATATGAAATTGAAATTTTTGAATTCGGCGCCAAACTAATACCTGACAAAATGTGATTCGCATAAACAGATTAAAAATACTTTATTTGTAATTGCTTTCCTACCATAATTTGTATTTATTAGTAGTTATTTATTTCATTTAGAATAATTTGGCGCCGACTTCAAAAATTTCAATTTCATATAAAAATTTATACTTATTTTTCACTTTTTAGCGCCCTTTTAGAAGTCGGTTCAATGTTTTTTTTAAAAAACAGTATAGATACTAATACATAAATATCTATAAATGTGTGCGTCCTTTAATAATCATACTGTAAAAATAAAAAAAAACACTTACTTCAACTTTGGATATTACGTACTTATTTTCTTTTACCAGCAATGATATTACCATTGGAAAAACGAACAAAACCATTAAAAACTTCATCATTTTGGAATCAAATTAATAAATGTTTAATTTCAGCGTAAATTTTAAAATAATGATTATTAAAACTATCTTTATTAACATTTTATTTTTACTACAACATGATAAAAAGAGGTCAAAATGTTATTTAGATTTGCAAAAAATAACGAGAAAAACAAATACGTTTAATCTCTTAGACAGGCGACATCAATTTAAATGAAATTTTAGCTTTATGTTCAGAAAGTTGCGGTGATCCCATAATATTTTGGCCAAAATTGGTTGAGTAAAATCCAAGATGATGGCTTGATAATATGACAGACAAAAAAAATTAATTTTATCCGACATTCTCCAAAAATGGTATGAGGGAGTTTTCGAGGCCGTATATAACGAATCTATAGTTATTTTTCAATTCAATTTCTATTTTGTTCCAAATTGGTAGTAGGGTTTTTCTAAGATTGTATGATTGCGAATTTAAAGTTATTTTTAAAAAAATCATTTTGGCGGATCCAATATAGCGGACTAAAAATTTTACATGTCTCGATTTTGTCCAAAATTGGTATAGTGGGGTTTTTGAAGGTGTATATTACGAATTTAAAATTATTTTTGGTAGTTATTTCAGATCAAATCTAGGAAAACCACGGTTTTTTTGAAAAAAATTCGATATGGTTTTCTATTATTTTTCCTCACTTTCCCGAAAAGTAAAGAAAATATTTTCAATAGATTCAATTTTTTGCACCAAATCGTTAAAGTTTTGTTACAATCTCATAAATTTGCACTTTTTAATGGGAAAATCAAGGAAAACCTCAAAGAAAAACAAATCAAAACAAAATTAGCTATTACATCTGTTAGTCGCGTGACTTGTTTGGAAAGAGGAATATTTTGCGCTGTTGTCAGGGCATAAATACGATTTCTGTGAAATTCACATATATTCTTTTCTTTCTATGAACGCTGTAAAGAAAAGGTCCCGAAAAACATTTTTCCGTTCTTTGATTTTTATATTATACACAATTTTATCCCCAAATATGAAACGTTTCAAGGATCATGTTTGCTCTTGTCTGTTTCCCTCCTTTAATTCTATCTTGGGCATGATTTTTCCTCCAAATATTAACGGGTTTAAAATGATCATATTGCTTTTGTCATTGTTAGCTCCAAAAAAAAAGTGCCCTTTTACAGTCGGGGCATAAAGGGAACATTTGTTGAGAATGTGCGATTATCTTAGACTAAAGTTTGCAAAACATTAATAATTTCATATAGTTTGTACACACGAACATATAAATACATACTTAACGTGCATTTTTTTAATAGTTCCCTCATTACCTCCATTTTCAATTTCACAGTTGTGGTAAGATTTTTTAAAACAGTTTGTATTAATTTTTGAGGAACAAACAATGAAAAATGAAACTTATACAAAAGTAGTAATCGAAAAATCTCAAAATCAATTATTTTTAATCAAAAAACAAAATCATTCAAAAGTGTCGAGAAATGTTTTTTCGTCATTTATTATTATATATTGTTCCGGACGGCCGATTTTTGAACATACACTGTATTACTGAACACAGTCTGTTATTTCAAAATATCTTTATTGTCACAACTTTGCAACTTGTCAAAATAATTTAAGTTGCGGCGAGGAGGTCTCAAACTATACTGTCCACGAAAGCCGATCTGGACCCTTTATACACCCTTTTGGTCGATACCAGAAGATTACGGATCTTTCTAGAAAGGTTTTCATACTACAAAGTGTAACGAAAATAAGAAAACGGAGTAAACTAGCGATTTCTAGACCTTTTGTCATAAGCGTATCATGTTCAAAAAAATGAAATAGAATTTACTAAAAAATTCCAGACCTTCTTTCATCGACGTCTCATGAGGAAATTAACAAAAGGTAAAATTAAATAAATAAATTATAAAATCCTAGAAAATAAACCTAAAACCGTACAAACTACAAACACAAACGAATGCAATGAAATCTATAACGCTATAAAGTTCGTTACAATATGTATGTATTTAAATGTTTGCTTGTAAAAACTACATGGAATAATTAATAATTGGAAAAACCGATTATAATTATTTTTTGAAATGATCAAAAAAAAGTTTGCATCGAGCGGGGATCCAATCCTCAGCTCTCGAAGCACTGGTAAAGCGCTTATCCAGTTGCGCCACGGGGGCTGATGAGAGAGAGTTTCTAAAAGATTATTTCACTTGTCAGGATTTTTTCAGATTACCTTAGTCCATATAATTCCTTGTAAGTTCATAACAGGCAACTGTCAAACAGGACGGTAAATAAGAAATAAATATCCAAATCCAAAAAAACATCACATTACAATAAACAAATATATGTAAAAAAATTTTTAAAAATTAAAGTAATCAAGCTTTGGAAATAACTTAGAAATAAAGCAATAACATATAAGACCAAGAGAAAACAATAAAAAATACACATTTCAGTCCGTTTAATAAAAAACACTTCTCTCGAATAAAAACTACTGAGATTTTCAATATACAACGCATGTGTTAAATATAGGTCAATACTGCCTTTAAGATTAGCTTATATTATAACCATAGACACAATATAAAGATACTAGACCGTTGATCCTATTGAAGAAAGTTGGCTCATGCTTAGAAAGAGACAGAGCGTTTCGATGAATAGTATCTCTCATTGGATACCTCTGTCACCTGACCGAATTTAGAAAAAGAGGTACTAATCAACGAAGGCCAGAATGCTTTACGACTTCGAAATAGGGAGTACTGCAGAACTTTAAAAAAATCGTTTTTTCTAAATTTCACTTACTCAAAAAAATTACCGTCTCTTTAAAAATTCAATATGGCTTACTAAAAATTAAACTTCTCGATTTTGTACCAAATTGGTATAAGTTGGTTTTTGAGAATGTAAATGACGAATTTAAAATTATTTAAAAAAATCAATATCGCGGATCCAATATGGCAGACTCAAAAATCACTCGATTTTGTTCAAAATTGGTTCTAGAGAGTTTTTGAGAATGGAAATAACGAGTTTAAAATTGTTTTAAATAAATCAATTTGGTAAATGAATTTAAAATTATTTTTAAAAAATAAGTATCACGGATCCAAGACGGCAGACTCAAAAATCTGTCGATTTTGTTAAAAATTGGTTTTAAAGAGTTTTTGAGAATGTAAATAACGAGTTTAAAATTGTTTTAAATAAATCAATATGGCAAATGCAATATGGCGGTCAAAAATTTTATAATTCTGGATTATGTCCAAAATTTGTACTGGGGAGATTTTCGAGAATGAAGATTAAAATTAGACTAGTAAGTTATTAATTTTTTACAATTTAATATGGCTGATAAAATATGGGGAACGAGAAATTTTACATTTGTCCTATTTTGTCTAGACTGATATTGGAGGTACCTGTAACGTATATTACGGATTTTAAATCAATTTCTTCAAACTTAATATGTAAGATATTATTATGTCGGACTAAATATCTTACATGTCTCAAGTTCTTTTAATATTGAAGTTAGGTGGGGGAGGGGGTTTGGATTACGAAAAAAATTAAAGGGGCTTCAAAAAAGCGCTTAAAAGTGAAAAATAACAGTATAAATTTTTGGATGAAATTGAAATTTTTGAAGTCGGCGCCAAATTCTGATTAAATGAAACAAATAGCTACTAACACGAGATACATACGCTATGGTATGTCAGGTATTAATTTGGCACCTACTTCAAAAATTTCAATTTCATGTGATAATTTATATTGTTATTTGTTTCTTTTAAGAGCTTTATTAGAATTCGGTACAATTTTTTTATAAAAAATGTTATTACTTATTAGGTAAAAAGTTTATTAGTTCTTACATTAAAACAAATACTTTGAAGTATTGATATGGTTACATCACATTGATAAGATTAAGCTCACTTTACATTTACTTTATATATTTAGGTATTTATATTATGACAGTTATTGATTTACTTATTATTATTATTATTAGTTATTAGATTTGGATTAAAATGTTTAAAATTATTTTGGTGTTGGGGATTTTGACATCCGTTTTGGCATATAATAAGTCTATGTTAATAGAAAGCAATGAATATTATATTTACACAATGCGGGTAATTATCTTCTTCTTTACTATAATAAATTAAGCCTTTATTAACTAAGTAGGTTCTAGAATATTTTCCATGTATAAATGAATAGTATATTTACCTTCAACAACTAGATGTAGATAAGCCAGGTTAAAATTATTGTAGAAGAAAAAAATCATTTTTTCAATTTTAAATTTTAGTTTGTCTTTTATTTATATATTTTTTATTAAATAATATTTTTTTTGTCGTAAATAGGTATCGTTTGTTCAAGCATACACAATTTGTAAATCAAATGATATGGATTTAATTTTACCACGATCTAGTGAAGAGGAAAGTAGTTTAGATGCCACTTTAAAGACCTATGGAATTACTTATTGTAAGTATACTAACCTATATAATAATAATTGTGAATAAATTATTGTTTTAAAAAACTAAATCGATGCAATGAATTTAATAATTGTAGATTTACTTATTTACGTAGCACTTTTTTCAAGTCGTATTAGTTGCAGAAAGAAATTTGCCAACTTCTTTTTTAATATCGTTATTGTTCTGTATTACATTTTTGTCGTAATTAAAAGTACTTACGTGTAGTTTGAAGGCATTTTTTATAAATTTTAAAGTTGGCGTTGACTTCAAAGAAGTGGTTACGGAGGCATGTGCCCTCCCACCTCCCCCCCCCCAAGAGACGGGTAACAAGGAAACAAAAAAACTTGTCTTTATTAAACCAGTATTTTTTCATGTTTCCATACTAATAAACCCTTATATTACAGGTTTATTTTTTACAGTTACTGTTGTTTATAGTTTGTTGATCACAAAAATGAAAACACTTTTTGCCCGTCTGCCTATTGTACCACCCCCCCTTCAGAAAAAACTCCTGGATTCGACCAAATTTCATTTTGCTCATTTGGCATTTAAACAAAACTTGACACGCTCTTTCGAATAGCCATCATCTGTTAGTTATTGTAGAAAAGAAATTAATTAATTTTTTAAGTAACGATAAGAAGACGGATAAAGTATTTCTTAATCTTTTTATGCGATTTACACATTTTGTCAGGTATTAAACTTCAAGACTTCAAAAATTTCAATTTCGTATAAAAATTTTTATTTATTTTTTAGATAAATTTTTATACAGGGTGCAAGGTATATGAATATAATTATATAATGTACAGAATCATAAAGTTGTAGAATTTAGAGTGGTAAAGTTGAGCTGTTTCAATTTTCTACCTTTTTCATGTCGTAATCGTAGAGGTATGCTAGATTTCTAAGCAAGTGCGGACAATAGGTCTTAATACGTGAATAAATAAGTCAGAATCAAAAAGAATGTTTTTCTGGAACCTACATCTATTAGATTGTGCAAAAAATAAAAGCTCTAAATTTTTGCAGAACCTGATTATAAAACTGAATATTTTATTTTATCATCTGATAGCAGCTTCATCAATGACTGCTTCGCCCTTTTTGTCGTACTTTTCTTGAAATTCTATCTTATTAACAGTGAAAATTGTATTAAAATAATACAATGATTCTCGAGTTACAAACTGACAGATAAAGAGGAGTTGAATGTTATAAATAAAAGTTACTGTACCATTTTTTGGTAGTGACGAGGTAGTCTGTTTTTGTTTTGTATGTGCCACCGTTTGTTCAATGTTATTGTGGAAAAGTGGCATCTATGTATTTGTATTGGATATTAATTGTAACGGCTTTCTTGAGCGAAGAAAATTTTTAAAATAAAATGAAACGTCAGCAAAGGAAAAACTGTTTTTCTCAGATTCATAATCCAAATTCCAACTAATTTTGGTTGAATAATATCACAACTTCTTTTAAGATATATTTGTGTCGTTGACAGAGACACAATGAAAGTTTAAAGTTTGTACTGAATTTCCTCACAATTTTTAATCCAAATTATTGTTTGATTATTTTCAAGGTCGGATTATACAAATAAAGTTATTTTTTACATTAAATATCGAATATTTAGTATACCTGGTTAAAGTTGCATACTGTAATTTTGCAAAACGTAAATTTTTTTAGCTCTATGGATTGGTGGTTTTTACGATAGAAATCCAATGTTTCTACCCTACAAGTTCGTATGGCTAGAGAATGGAGAAGAATTTAACTATAATAATTGGGCAAAGAATGAACCATCTATTACCACTGCATCAGACTATTGTAGTGTAAAGTATGGCACCAGTAGCAATGATCCAGGAAAATGGGGATCAGACTTATGCAGCGAAAAAAATTATTTTGCATGTCAAAAAACACTTGCTTAAATTATACTTTTTTAGGACAAGCAAAAAAAGAAGTTAAAATTTTAAAAGCTGTTTTAAACATTTAACCAAATTCGATAATTAATAATTTATACATTTTATTATTCACATTAAGTTGGTGCAGTTGAGCTTGAAGGGGTTATTTCTAAATTAATCTTAGGAGAATTGGTACTCTTAACCGATTTCATTTATATATCATTCTTGTATTATCTACATAACTTTTGATCTGTATGTCACATTTATTTTTGACTTATTTAAGAGTGTCTTCATGTAGTTTAGGTATTTCTGGCCATGACTTCAAAAAAAGTGATAAATATAATCTACAATTAAACTGACTGTAGTTTAAAACATTTTATAATATAGTTTTTACTTATTCTGGCTTGGTTATTAAAAACAATTTATTACAAACAAGAAAACCAAAAATTGTATAGTATATGACTTTCAAGTCTTATTTTCAGTACAATAAATATTCTCAAAAATCTATCTCTCACTTTTTTCCCTTATTGTTCTTAACATGTCGAATTTTCTTAACTTAAACAAATATATTTGTTGATTTAGTTATGACAAAATATTTACTTGTATTAGTGTTAATTATGCAACAAAAATTAGTTGGGATTTGGATCGTGAATCTAAGAAAAACAGTTTCATCTTTTGCTCAGGTTTCGCTTTATTTTAAAGCATTTTCAAGACTAGGAAAATTTTAGCTCAGAAAAATTGCTTTCCCGAACTTTGAAAATGTTTTAAAATAAGGTGAAACGTCAGCAAAGGAAAAAACTATTTTTCGCAGATTCGCGATTCAAATTCCACTAATCTTTTTTAAATAATTATCACAGTGGGTCACAAACTTTTTTTTAACAAATACTAGTGTCGTTAATAGAAGCACAATAAAAATTTAAAATTTGTTCTCATCTCTAGTGCAAAATAAGAGTGTGCTCATAGGTATGATGAGTTGATTCCAGTAAAGATTACTTTGTACTACTTACTCGATAGAGTGGGAGTACTATTGTGTCAGAAAAGTAACTTTTACTTCAGTTAATAATGTATGGCAGTCATTAGATTCTAGGATTGTCCCAGACATCTAAAAAAAATAAACAATAAAAACTTTTAAAAAGGGGCACTTTTAGGGTTCCATACACTAAACGAAATCTTAAAGCGCTTTTTCTCGGAAACCACATAGAAATATACTCACCGAAGATACGAGTTTAAAATGGATTAAAAAATCCCAAGGCGGTGAAAATCAGTTTTTGATATAAAATATGTAGACAATAATTTTTAATCGAAAATAAACCACTTATTTTATTATACAGGGTATACGCTACTATTTAAGAGGAGATTTGTTTAAAAAAAAAAAGGACGAAGGCTAATCTGTCAAATCGGTTCGAATTCCGGGCGAAGTTAGTTCATTTGAAACTTTGTACATACAAAGCTACTTTCAAGATGAAAAATATACTATAACTTTGAAGAAGCTTACTATGTAGAGCGAAAGGTCGGAGAAACTGTCGTCTTCTAATCTTCGAATAAGAAAACCTAAACCCAAGAAAATATTACAGAAAAATATTAACAAAAGGTTTAAGATACAAAAATAAATTATATATTCCACGTTCGTTGATCCTGGGTATGAGCGTCATTCAAGAGCATTTTGGAAGATGAAGTCCGGGTTTGCGGAGTTGATATGTCATGCTGGGACAATACCCATCGTGCACAACCTGGATTAGATCACTTGCTACCAGCGAACCTTTCCATTTCAGGGGAATTTTCAGTTTTGCTCCCCTCTTTATTTCGAAAATTGTTCATTTTTCGGGGTTGTACCCATGGGAGTTTTTGCTCAGTATTAAATGAACTACCTTCTCCCGGACCAATTAGCCTTTTCCATTGGTTTTGTGCAGGGTTCTTTGGTATCTTTTACATGATGATGTCCATACTGGCTGTAAAAATATATTTTGCAACTTATAAAATTAATCTAGACGAATTATCGCATCAGAACAAAACTTAATATATAAAAGATACTTATTTGATATAAAAATGTGGAATTTTAAACACGTATATCAATATTTTTAAAAATTTTACATGTGTTTCTAATTGGAATTGATTTTATCAGTAAGGTCTTAATGCACTTATCATCTCATATAACAAAGTGAATTGTTTGTCTTATTTTTTAAATAAGTAAATTCCATTAAAATTTATGCTTGCTTAAAACATTTCAGATAAGACAATATTTTAAGGAAATTACGTGCAAACAAGGTATGCAATCTTTGATATGAATTTAAAATTACAAGCTCTTCAAGTTCAAGATTCCAAATTTTATTTCTACATTCATTAAGATATTTTGGACCGTTGCTTGTCTAAAATATTAATATTTGGCTACACTAAGCTCTAAGGTAAAAAAAACAAATTAGACTGGGAGAAATAACGTAAGATAATTTTAAATTCTATGTAATATTGAAACATTTCCCATTTGGTGGTAAACTTAAGAATCTGAGAGGTTTTCTGTACAACTTTCAAGTGGGCTTCTATTCCTTTTTAGAAAAATGTAATATATGTATTTTTTCTTAACGTTTGAATTTGCATTTTAAGGGGAAAATACCTTTAAAAGGTATTAAACCACTCTTGAAGATTTTTTCATGACAACTTTATATTTAACTAGCGACCCGCCCCGGCTTCGCACGGGTGCAATGCTGATACTAAATACACTACAGAAAAACTGTGACTATTTATTTTATTTTTACAATTATTACATCGGCCTCCGACGCGCTATTTATAGGCACGCTGCCGCCGCCCCGGTCGGCCAGTACCGCCGCAAGCGCTACTTCCCGCAATTTTAAATCACTACATAGTATAAAACAAAGTCGCTTTCTCTGTCCCTATGTCCCTTTGTATGCTTAAATCTTTAAAACTACGCACCGGATTTTGATGCGGTTTTTTTCAATAGATAAAGTGATTCAAGAGGAAGGTTTATATGTATAATAACATCCATTAAATAGTGGAGAAATACTGTTATTTTTGAGGTTTCTAATGTGATGTCGTTAATTATATTTTTTTCCGCTTACATTGCAAACGCAGGCTGAACCCTACGAGATTTATCAAAATAATGTACTAATTATTTGTACACATTGAAAAGGTCTACAGAAAACTCCGCGATGGTATATGTCTATCTCTCATGGATATCCCACAATAACATTTTTTTGTCATTTACTTTTTACGACAAATAATGGCAAATTTTGAAGCGATTTTAACCAATATAGCATTAATCCTTATCCAATTAAATAGCTTAAATACATTGTTGATTTAATATAGATCTATATGGTCCTTTACAGCACAAGATTTAAATGAATATTTTCGAAGATATTACAGATTTAAAATTGCGGGAAGTAGCGCTTGCGGCGGTACTGGCCGACCGGGGCGGCGGCAGCGTGCCTATAAATAGCGCGTCGGAGGCCGATGTAATAATTGTTGTAAAAATAAAATAAATAGTCACAGTTTTTCTGTAGTGTATTTAGTATCAGCATTGCACCCGTGCGAAGCCGGGGCGGGTCGCTAGTCTGTAATATCTTCGAAAATATTCATTTAAACCTTGTGCTGTAAAGGACCATATAGATCTATATTAAATCAACAATGTATTTAAGCTATTTAATTGGATAAGGATTAATGCTGTATTGGTTAAAATCGCTTCAAAATTTGCCATTATTTGTCGTAAAAAGTAAATGACAAAAAAATGTTATTGTGGGATATCCATGAGAGATAGACATATACCATCGCGGAGTTTTCTGTAGACCTTTTCAATGTGTACAAATAATTAGTACATTATTTTGATAAATCTCGTAGGGTTCAGCCTGCGTTTGCAATGTAAGCGGAAAAAAATATGATAATTAACGACATCACATTAGAAACCTCAAAAATAACAGTATTTCTCCACTATTTAATGGATGTTATTATACATATAAACCTTCCTCTTGAATCACTCTATCTATTGAAAAAAACCGCATCAAAATCCGGTGCGTAGTTTTAAAGATTTAAGCATACAAAGGGACATAGGGACAGAGAAAGCGACTTTGTTTTATACTATGTAGTGATGTATTTTCAGTATTACGGCGTTAATAACAAAAAAATTCAAACGTAGAAAAACAGTACGATTTCTTTAGGTAGAATTTTGAATATTTTACATTGAAACTAAATAATGAAAAGACTAGATGGAAGACTGCATATAGGTAGGCGCACTCTTTACACTAAAACTTTAATCCATTTGAATTCTGATTTAAAATTTTGTGGGCGTAGTCTAAGTATAACTTACTAAATTTTTTAAAAATAAAAAATTTTCAATTTTTTTGAATAGTTTACATGTATTTCCCTCCTCAAGATTTTGATTATTTAAAAAAATTGTGCTCTACCTGGACCTAAAATTCGTTTCATTCAAATATCAGATAATTTAATTATATCATATCAAATACTTTTTTCTTTTAAGCAAATAGTAACTAATTTATTGGCGTTTTTAGCCATGATCAATTTTTGTTTCATGTGAAATGCATTATAATTTTTCTCTTGCTTATGTTTTAAATCCTACCCTATTCTAAAACTTCAGTGCGTAACAAGCGGAAGGTAAAGCAATTATTTTGCGGCGTAGTTTAATTTAAAACTTAAAAGCGTGACACTCAGAAGTTGAAACTTTGAAACTTCTATTCAGAAACAAGTATAAATAATCTAATCATTTTCAGTGCTAATATATGAAAGAGTAAAAGCTGCTTGTAGAAAAAAGTGTCCGCTACTGCAGCAAACTTGTCAAAGGCACTACGGTGCAAGAGATAATTTTTATATGAATTTTAACTTTGCAGAGTTTTAGTGTTGGACAGAGTTATGTTAATAGTTACCGAAATCTGAGTTATGTTAATATTTGCAGAAAAACATAGAACTTCTAGTCATCAAGATACAATCTTTAACATCACTTTCTACTGCTCAGAAATAGTTAAACAAAAGTATTTAGTAGCTGCATAATCTGCCGATATCCAAAAGATTTTATTTTTATCTACGTAATTAGTTTTCAGCTTTGGGTCATACCTTCAAGAATAATGATGTCTCTAATGTTATTTAACGTGACTATTTTTATTTTTACTCAAAATTACGGTAATAATTATAGTTTCATAATAAAAAACGAATTTTATATGTAGAAAACATATATTTACATAAAAACACTTAAAATCAAATAATACGTCAATCAAAAAGTATTTTTCTACTAATTATTTTTATATTTTTTCTATGAACATGAACATGAACATTTGTTTTAATATAACTGGTGATGATTTTAAATAACAATGAAATTTTTGATTGGCTTTGTTAATATTCGCAACGGCTGAACCGATTTTGATGAAATTTTATAGATATGAGAAATTGATTGTCGGGAGTGAAATAAGCTACTTCTTTTAATCGTTTATTGTTTTTAACAACTGGATTTAAGTTTCACGCAGACCAAATCGCAGGAAAACAAATAGTAGTAAATAAAATATCTGAAAAATAATATGGATTTCATCTATATAACAAAAAAAAACAATTCGAGGGCAGTCAACGAGTTCACTCTGCTAAAGAGATGATAGAGCTTAAACTGGAATGGGAGAATTGATGAAATTTCTAAGTTGCTCGCTCTGTATCGTTGTAAGCACCTAATAAAGACAAAAAATAGTAAATATTGTAACTGTCACAAAAGGTGCATCAAAAAAGGTTAACCATGTACCCCCTAACTTACGAATATAGTCAAAGCTTAAAACTAGTCTAAATTGCCAAGCTAGTTTTATTGACTCACAAGCCTTAAGGAATTTTCCTTATGTTACATGCTCTGTCTGCTGCAGTTTTGGTATATTAAAATAATTTCGCAAAAATAATCTTTTACCTGCATATCTATTTTTATTTATCGCCCAAAATTATGTAATTTTTGGAAAGGTGAAGCCTTTTAATGACATTCTTTTAAGATAACCTTTTTATTATCATATTTTCTTGACGCATTATCACTGGACTTTTCAAGTTTAGAGTGTAATTGTGAATCATAAAGGGATACTTGAAATTGATCGTGTAAAAATGTGGCTTTAGTTGAAGAAGGCCATTCCGATAAAATCAGAAATTCGTAATTGGAAAGAACCAATAAGAGCTACATAAATTGCACATGCCCCTCCCCCTCTCTGTGTCTTGCTTTCCAGAAGAAGGTGTTATGTGTGACGGAGGTACTGAATTGAATTAGTTCAAGTTGAAAGAACAGTGACTGACGACAGATAGATTAGGAATAATCTACATCCTAGCATTGGACTGTGGAGAGGAGATGCTAGTAATAATTCTATTTTCATGAACAACAACGCCCGCCCTTATTGTTTTAAAGCAGTAGATGACTACTTCAAAAGTGAAGAAATCAACTATACTGATTGGCTTGCTGTGTCCCTATAGAACATGCTAGGGATATGCCTTATAGGACACTGAGTGCTCAAAGAAATTCGCACAACTTTTCAGGTATTCAAACTTAAATTGATGCCAGACATCCTTGGAATTTTTTTTTCATTTCAAAAATGTCGAAAAAAAATTAATTTTAATCATTTCTGAGATTTTTTTCTGATGTTTTAAGGTACTTAAAGCTGTTATTTTTTAAAGAATATAAAATTATAATTACATGCTTTTTTACTACCAAATTGTCACCACGTTTTTTCCGGATAATATCCAAATGTTAAAAAATCTTCAGTTCAGATAAATTGTATATTACTTTTAACCTGCCCACAGAATATAATTAATATTTGTCAGCTAATCGAACTACTAAAATATGTAATTTTGATTAAAATAATGAAATTTTATTAAATTTTTTGATATGACAGCATCTTATCAGGATAATACTTCTAAAGAATGAAAAAAAAATTTTTTTTTCTACGATACATTTGGTTTGTAATTTTTACACGATGTATAAAATATAAAAACTCATTTTTAAAGCATAAATATTATCCATCATATGTGCGAGGTTTACCAATTTATCAATTGATGCATACAAAATGTTCTCCAGAATTTAATCAAATCCAGTTATCTTTTGACTTTTCATTCTTCTGAAATATTTATCCTAATAAAATGAAAAGGTTAAGTTTGTTTGTTTGAGGGGTAATCTAAGAAACTATTGAAGTAATTTTTAAAATTCTTCCGTTGAAAGAGAATAATCGTCGTTTCAAGAAGGTGATAGTTGACTTATTTTTCAAACCACGAGTGGTGTTAAAAGGGCTGAAAAAAAATCGAAATAAAGTTCGCACTTCTGACATCGATGTTTACCGGAGACTATACAAGTATGAGAATCTTCGAGGTTAAATAAATCACTTTTTTTTTTGTTCGTATGAGATATCAAATGAACGCTTACGAAATGCGTAATCTAAGTAAATAACTAATAGGCCTGTTCGTAGAGAAATTACAAATCAGTTAGCGCCAACCAGAATTTACAGGTGTCAGTTTTCCAACAGTTTATCTAAATTTAAATTTCGAGAGATGTCGGCAAGATGTTAAACCTGATTTTATATGGACAGTTGTTCTTTGTGAGTCTTGCTCTTGGTTCATTATAGCTCCACTGATGATATTATTAGGTGATCGAAACGCGTATGAAAAGGAATTCCAAGTTTGATTCTCAGAAAATAAACTATCTGTCTCTCTTTTTTTCCTTTAATATCTTGAAAGAGATTAAAAGCGGTAGCTTATTAAATTTGTTTAAAGATGTTATAAAAAGTCATAAAATATTTTCTTTTAATAGTCATACTGCAAAATACAATAATTACTTACTGGGATACCTGACATCTTAAATACTTTTGTTTCGAAAAATATTGGCAAGTTTTCCAGACTATCAGTTCTATATGAGCTGACCTCGAATCACTTGCCGGTATTCATTGAATATGGTGGTCCTAGAGCCAAACAGGATTGCTTTAGCTTGCAAATGTTTATAAACTGGTCCAAAGATAGCTCTGGGTATTGGGCCTCTGTAGGACTCAAATAATGAACCAACTCGCGAAAGCATCCGTCATAAAGTTGTTTAAGTATTCAAAATACAGGGATATTCCAGCAGAGAATCAGAGAGAAGAATCGTTTTAAAAATAGAACGTATGGAATTGGTGATCTCGACATTGAGAGACAAACTCCTAGAGCAACTGAAGAAATACCGAGAGAACTTCGCTACTTATACAATCGGTACTAGGAGTCAAAATTAGAGATCTCAGTTTGTTTAGAATGAGAAGCATTCTAATTAAAGATCAAAAACACATTTGCTCCATATTGCCCGTTTGGTTCATCTGCGAACCCTATCTTTGCTATACAATCTGCTTCCATATTTTCATTGATGCGTGAACTGGATTCACATGATTTTAATTGTGTAGCCATTTTTGGTCCAGTTATGAAATACTGACAATATTTCAGTTCTGTTTTCGTGTTATTTCTGTTCATGTTTTCCTTAAAGAAATAGCCATGGGTAGGTCTATCCCACCAAAACTTTAAACATAATTTAATTTTCAAATTTAAAATTAGCCATCAAATACGTCATGTTTCAAAATGTAAAACCAGAATTATGTGAATTCGATCAACGTAAATATGCACAAATATGACGTTTATTTCAAATATAAGTGGTTCATAAAATTTTGCACCATTGTTGAATATTTTTAAAATTTTTATACTGATTAGTAAGAATACATAATTTGATTAATTTTTACATTGTAACAAATATTTTGAAGTGTTGATACCGTTGATAACATGTTTTTTAGAATACTTTATAAATTCAGGGATTAGTTTTATGACATTTATTGATTTTCTTATTATAGCAAGTACTACAAGTGGCTAGAAATGTTTAAGTTAATTTTAGTGTTGGGTATTTCAATATCCTTTTTCGCGGTTAATGCGTCTTCATTTATAGAAAGCGACGATTATTATATTTCTACCGTACAGGTAAGAATGAATTGCTAAGTAAATTAATATGCATCTTTGATACAAATATTTAGGATCATTTCTACTAAAATTTATTAAACCTGTATTAACTGTGTAGTGTTTAGAAGGTTTTTTTTTATGTAAATGAACAATATATCCACATTCAAAAACGAGGCTTAGTTACGTGAGGTTAAAATTATTGTTGAGGAAAAATGTAATAGTTGAAGCAGATTTTTTTTTTTCATTCAAAATGTTGGTTTGTTAATTTTATTAATTTATTATCTTTTCCTTTTTATCATAAATAGGAAACGTTTCTTCAAGCATACGCTACTTGTAAAGGAAATGGTATGGTTTTAGTTTCACCACAATCTACTGATGAGGAGAGTAGTTTGGATGCAATTTTAAAATCCAGTGGAATTACTTATGGTAAATATAAATGCGAAAATACAAGCCAAGTTCTTTTCTAGCAGTGTGTACGGTCCCAAAAAAGAAACAAATTTATACTGGAGTGTTTACTTCTAAAACCAAATTGGTGAAATAATATTTAGAACACAAAATTTAGAATAGTTAACTGAACTATCATCTGATTAAGTTAAATAATACGACTTGTCAAGTAAAAGCTTCAATATTCACATTTCTTTTTCCTTATTCGGTATTTAAACAAAAATCGATACTCCGTTATCAATATCAATTATCTTTTGGTCGCTAAACAAAATCTTGTCTCCCCGTTTTGAAGTGGTTAAGTTTAGATTTGTAATAATATAATAATATATATTAAACCACTTTAATTATTAATATTCTCAGGGGCATAGTCAGTAGCGTAACTAACAGGATGTGCCCCCTACTATTTTGCACCCGTCTTGATCCTTTGTATTTATATATTTTCAACAAGGGTTTTGAGGGCGCCCCCCCTTGCACTGCGGGGTCTGCGGGGTCGTTATTTACCCCACTGGGCATAGTAATATGTGCCACTTGGAACTGTCAAAACTGCCCACGATTATATGAGACGTTTTATGTTATCTATCCTAAGCTCACACTTAGACGCAAAATAACCAACTTTTCGAATGAAACAAATAACTACTAATATATACAAATTATGGCAAGAAAGCAATTACAAAGTATTGTTAATCTGTTTATGCGAATCCCATTTTGTCAGGTATTAGTTTGGCGCCGGCTTCAAAAATTTCAATTTCATATAAAAATGTATAGTTATTTTTCACAATTTAGCGCACTTTTAGAAGCCAGTTCAATTTTTTTTTATTAAAATTTTATTCTAACAAATTTTATACTTCCACTTTTGCAATAAAAAGTAGGTGTCCCATTTGGAAAAAATATACCTTAAAATGATCTTGGAGATCAGTCTCAAGAATAGAATCAAGGTAACTGATGGATGTCCTCTGAAATTCTATAACATTTGTATGGAACATTTTTTTTTGTCACGAACTTTAACAAATATTTAGGTGTTTTTTCTTTAAAAATGGAATACTCTGTATAAGCTACGGTAACTACGTACTATATAAAAGAAGTGCCGACTGCAATAACTAAAAAAGTAGGTAGCGCCGGATGGTCGCGCGCTCTTTATAGTGTTATATCTAGAGAAAATAAAAAACCTCCGACTTTTAAAAGAAGGAGGTTCTCATTATGTATGTATGTTTTTTTTTATGTACACCGATTTATCCGGATCGGCTGCGCCGATTTGAATGAAATTTTTTACGTTATGTTCAAGAAGTTGCTGCGGTGGTCCCATAATTTTTTGGACAATATTGGTGCAGTAAAATTCAAGATGGCGCTGACAATATGGTGGCCAAAAAATTTAATTTCGTTCTATTTTTTCCAAAATTAGTATGGGGGAATCTTCGGGGTCGTATACAATGACTCCAAAATTATTTTTAAAAAATTCAATATGGTGGATCCAATATGGCGGACGAAAAAAACAATTTAGTCTGATTTTCTCCAAAATTAGTATAGGGAAGTTTTTAGGGTCGCACAGAACGAATCTAAAATTATTTAAAAAAATTAAATATGGTGTATCCAATATGGCGGACAAAAAATTAATTTTGTCTGATTTTTTTCAAAATTCGTGTGGGGGAGTTTTTAGGATAGCATATTACGAATCTGAAATTATTTTCAAAAAAATTTAATATGGCGGATCCAAGATGACGGAGTAAAGATTCTACATTTCTCGATTTTGTCTAAAATCAGTGTAGGGGGATTTTTGGTAGTGTTAATTATGAATATAAAATATTTTTTGAAAAACTCAATTTGGCGGATTCAATATGCCGTCCTAAAAATTTTACTTTTTTTGAATTTCTCCAACACTGATATAGGGAGTTCTTAAGGGTGTAAACTATGAATTTAAAAGTATTTTTTCAAGATTAAATATAGCAAATCCAATATAGCATATTAAAAATTTTACATTTTCGATTTTGTTCAAACGTGGGACTGAATCGTTTTTAAGGATATAAATAGCGAATATAAAATTATTTTAAGAAAATCTAATATATCAGATGCAATATAACGGTCTAGACATTTTAATTTTCCAGATTTCATCCAAAATTGGTAATAGGCGGCTTTGAAGGGTTTAAAATTATATTAAATTACGACGTTAAAATTATTTTTTTGAAATTCAATATGGCGTATTCAATATGGTGGCTTGAAAATTTTACCCTATTCGCATTTTTTCAGATTTGGTATTAGGGGGTTTTCGGGGTCGTGTATTACGAATATGAAGTTATTTTTTACAACTATTAGATTGATAAGAGATATAATATGAGGGCCTGAAAATTTTACATTTTCCTATTTTGTCTAAAATTGATATTGCGGGGTTCTTGGGGCGTATACAAATTCAATAAGCAATATAAAATATATCGGGCTAAGAAATCTAAGTCCCAAGTTCTTTAAATATCAATATTGGATGGTTTTGAGGCCAATTTTACCAATCTAAAATTAATTTGAAATTTAAGATAGTGGATTTACTATGACAGACTAAATATTTGCTTAACACAATTTCATTTGGAGAACTCTAAGAATCAAAGAATTTTTAATGGTTCATTTTAGGGTGATTTACAACTTTGGATAAAACGGGTACTTTTTTGCCACCCTGGAGTCATTGCGGGGTACACTAATCTCGATTAGTACTTAGTTCAAATAATTTGTAGATATCATAATGAATTCAAAACTAAAAATAGAAAAATAAAATTTTTATAAAGAAAATTGAACCGACTTCTAAAAGTGCGCTAAAAAGTGAAAATAAATATAAATTTTTATATGAAATTGAAATGTTAGAAGTCGGCGTCAAATTATTTTCAAATGAAATTACAAATAAACGATTTTTATGCAAATCACATTTTGTCAGGTATTAGTTTGGCGCCGACTTCAAAAAATTCAATTTCATATAAAAATTTATAGTTATTTTTCACTTTTTAACGCATTTTTAGAAGTCGGTTAAATTTTTTTTATAAAAATTTTATTTAATTAATGATTTGGATGTAAAAAGATCTTAGATTTCTATTAAAAATACTTAAAAATGTAGGAAATATGACTATCTGCGAGAAAAAGGCAAAATAAATTTTCTTTTTGAGTTTTCACCATGAAATTGAAAAAATCTTGAAAAACTTCATAGCAACATTGGAAAGCTGATGTCAAAATCTAAGTAAATCATGTGTGCTAATTTTTTTTAATTTTTTTTTTTTGTTGTTATTGAGGTGACAAGTAGGGTTTTTTTTTGTCAAAATAGAGAGTCCAGGGCAATTGATGTAAAACGCCTCATACCTATTTAAAAACGCTTTAGAAAATACGAAAAATAAGTTTTATTTAATATATAAATGAAGTAGCGACTGGAACTCTCAGATCGTGTAAAATAAAAGCCTCAAGTTTTTTGGTCGAGATTATAAGTTCAAGGTTCAATATTGAATTTTAGTTTCTTCCAGCCGTTTTATCCATAGCGTGCTTTTATCATATTTTTCTCAAGAGGTCCTACAAGTAATGATGGAAATTTTATCAAAATGAGACAGCAATTCTTAAGTAACAAACAAACAGATGTTGTATTTTTATTTACATTTACTTATAGTACTATACGACCAAAATTGTCTTGGGACATACCCAAATAGTCGCATGAATGAAGCTGCATCAAAACAAGAGCAAAATTTACAGAAAACAATTGTATATTTAAAATCCTCATTTCGTAATGTGTCAATATGATATTACACCTGCATACTTGATGCCAGACTATCAACAATTAAAGCAACATCCATACTTACACCGGAGTGGTGAGATATAAATGAAAATAATGAAATGCACGATCATTGAGTGCATTAGTAAAAAACACCGTCAAGGAATGAAAAGTGTCAAATGAAATTATGGCGAAACATATCCTAATTTCAATAAGAAATCGAAACAAATAGTAAATGTACTCCCGGTTTAATACAAAATTACTCATTCTTATCCGTAAAATACTACGCTATTTAAACCAATCGGGGAATATGATATTCAACTGACATATTATTGAATTTCTTAAAAATTTAGAAAAATCTAAAATCGAAATGCACAAAAAAGTTTATTTTCTTTAAATTGATGCTGATTTAACCAGACTAAAGTTGCAAAATATAATTTTTTTAAAATTTTTTTCAGCTCTGTGGACTGATGGCTTTTACGATAGAAATCCAATGTTTCTACCCTACAAGTTCGTATGGATAGAGTCTGGAGATGAACTCGACTATACCCATTGGGGAACAAATGAACCGATTACTCCTACTACAGCAGACTACTGTATTGTCAAATCTGCCTCCAATAGCACTTTTCAAGGAAAGTGGAGCTCAAGTTTATGCGGTGACAAGAATTATTTTGCCTGTCAAAGAAAGTCTTAAATTGTATTCTTTGTTAAAAATATTAAAATTTTAAAAACCAAGTTAAATAGCTAATTATTCTGTCAACTGAAAAAAAATTATAGACTTTGGTATTTATCATCGATTAGATATAATATTTAGCTCGAGTAATAGCAGACAATGAAACCTCTCCAAATATCTAAGATATGAAAGTTAATCGAGTCTTTTTATATACAGCATGAAAAAAAAGCGTGTACCGGGGGTTCCGTATTATTTAACATTATAGTCTACACAAGGTATTACACTATATCGGAACCAAAGACCTAAGAGACAATGGACTAAGCTAATCATTCATGAATAAGCAACTTATATACTTCACAGTCTACTTCGCCATTGCCAGCAGAGCCACAGTGTCAAAACTTTTTTAGATTTTTAAAAGTAACCCTCAGGAAAATTAAAGAGGGATACGTTTTAAAAGTCACTTTGGAGGCTTATGAGACAAAATGATCAAATAAAAATATTATATAATATATTTAATTACACACCTATATAACTGAAACAACAACAAGAAATTTTTGGATTGCTCACATTTATTCAACAAAACAAAGTAATAAAAATAATTTTTATTACAAAAACCAAAAAACACGGCTTTATGGCAAAAAATATTAAAAATTAAGTTTGATTATTCTGATCGGTTAAAGTATTTTTTTTATTTTACGGTTCTCTCTTGGTAAATAATTTGAACTTTATTCATTGTTATCAATAGTTTTCACATATAGTAGTGAATATTCTATCAATGCTGCACTAAAATATAAAATAACTTCAAGTAGAATTTGTAATGTTAAAGTACATACATAAAATATATTACGATAAATTTTAAAGTTGTATGTATGTATGTATGTGCGTAGAATTGGGGGTCTGTACACTACGACCTGGTAAGTCTATTGTACCCCCCCCCCCTTACTGCTTTCAAGTCGTAAGAGTTGCCTTATCGACTAGAGCAAGTCTTCCAGTCGTATTTTCCGCAGGAATATTAGGATGTTGCACGGCTTCAAGGCGGGTAGCTCCCTTCTTCGATTTGGTGTCGTCCCAAGAACCGCATCCTAGGGTTTTCTAGAGCGCTGCAATCTACAAGAATATGAATAGAGGTTTCGTCTTCCTCCTCACATAATCTGCACTCTTCTCTTGCTACCAGTCCGAGTTTCTTGAGGTATCCTTTCAGGTGGCAATGCTCCGTCAGAATCCCTGTCACAACTCTGAGTTAGTTTTTACTTAGGCTTATACATTCTTTGAATCTCTTCTGGTCATAGTTCTCCAGAAGTATCTTGGCGTGTTTCAATCTTTGCAGCTGTATCCAATAATTGGATCTCTTGCTTTCTTCTTCTATTTTTAGTTGTTCCAGCATTACGCTGCTGCTGATTCCACAGAAAGGCTCTGGCCCTAGAAATGATATCTCAATCCCTTTCCTCGCAAGCCTGTCTACTATTTCATTCCCCTCTATCCCAGTATGTCCCGGTACTCACATGAGGGTTCAAATCATTTAATTCCTCTAGATACTCTCACTCTCATAGTACTTTCTTAAAATGAACTCTGAAATCGGTATTTTAAAACTGTAATAAAACAAGTGAATTTTAAAACTCAAAATATTTTTTATAACGTTCAGAAAAACAATTAAAAAAATAACTTGACCTTGAAATAAACTTTAAGGCCAATACTAAGATTAGAGTTTAATCTCCTGAAACTTTTGTGTGACAAGTTTTTCTCCAGCACCCTTGGTTCTTGTGTTATCGACTGATTTATATCAATTTTTGACATAACGGCATTTGATACTCAAATAACGCTTAGACATGATTGTATCCCTATGTATTTCATAACGTGGGATAGGAAATTTCCCATGATTTCCTTTTCCGCAATAAAAAGGAGATTCCCATTTAAAAAACTCAACTTGACCTTCAAATGACTTCCAAAGTTAACTTCAATGTCACCATCAAATGCATCGTTTGATTTCCTAAATCTTTTGTAAGAAAAATGTTTCTTCCTAACACTCACCTTTCAAAATTTTAAGCGGTTTTCATACTCTTTCCTCATCTTGTATATTAAAATGTGTTGTAAGTATTAATGCAACAATCAGCGAAAGCTATAATGGATTATGTGCACTAGGTGAGCGTCTGTAAGTTGATTTTCACTTGTTTTTATACACGGCAGCTCGTACGTTGTAATTGATGAAACGCTATTTGCTTATAGCGGTAAAAAGCAATAAAAATATCACATTTTCGCATTGTGATTAATACCAGCTTGTAGTTCTTGACTTGAACTATCAATTGGAATTCGAAAATATTTATTTGATCAAAATTTAGTCAGGTTGAAAAGTGGCAAAAAATGCCATATTTCAAATGTTGAACAATTTTTAACTTAAAAAGTATGCAGCGAATGGAAAAATCACCAGAGACACTTTCTACTTAGAATTAAACGAGGAATACGAAAATATATTTTATTTTACAAAAAACAATTCTTTTGATTATTGACAATTATTTTCTTTATAACCTGTTCGTTTTTCGTGAATCCACCTGTTTGGAAACTAGTAGCAACCACTGATTTTATTTTTTCCAAAGAAATTGTGAATCATTTAATTTAAATATTATTTACCAGTATTTAAATATAGGCAACACTTTATATATTACGATGGTGTAAGTAACCCAGTGCGAAAAATAAATACTCTCCGACTTAGGGATTAAATGACAGGTAACCCATAGATTAAATAATTGAAGTAACCCATCACGTTGCTTTCGGAAGCAGCCATCTCTCACCAGGGGCGGATCCAGTCTCTCTCTTTGGGGGGGGGGGGGGGAGGGGCGGTGACATCACAAAAGTACAGTATGGTAAGCGAACGGAAGTTATCGACGGGGTCGGGTCAATTTTTCTGAATTTGAAGTTCTTGGAGAGGGGGGGGGGGAATTATCACAAGAAAAAACAAGTTGTCGACAGGGAGGAGGATACGGACAGCATACACATACTATAAGAGGCAGAATTGTGTCTATTTTCCTGAACTCACAGCTCTTGGGGGAAGTGGCTATCGCAAGAAAAACAAGTTGTTAACGGGAGGAGAGTGCTAGCAGCATACACATTCCAAATATAAAAGGCAGAATCGGTTTTATTTTTCTGAACTCAAAGATCTTGGGATCGGGAAGGGCGATCGCAAGCATACACATTCCTACACTCTATTCAAGAGAGTAATAAAACTGTTACCGGAACCTCCAGCTTACCTGCACCAGTGCCGCAGGTAACTGAGAACTGCCGTGAATCTAATTATATTTAATTTTATTTAGACATTATAAGGTTTTATAAATTTACTGCAACAATAGAGTTTCTGATAATTCAATTTAATTTCTGTCAGTGAGCAAAGTACACCTTACAGTGTGTCCTTAACGATTTATCTTGTTTGTGCTTGTTTTTAAATATTATATGAGATTAGTGAGATACCCAAAAGATATGGCTTCCACATCTATATTTATTCTAAAATCGTTAAATCAGGGCATTTTTTCCTCAACGAAAAACTTATTACGATGAATGTTTATGCTGCCTTAAAATATCAATATCTAGATAATAATGTTAAAAGTTCTGTTGAGATGTCTTCCAACATGATAGAAGTTGGAAAATCTACTATGTACTGAATACTGAAGGAGAAAAAAGGACTGGAATTGCTAGTACTCCCAAGTCACATTCGATCACAGGCAGACGAAAAACCTCGTTGGAAGAAGAGATGTAAACTGCAATAAAAGGAGCAACCTTCGACAAAATTCTAACTAAAATCAACGAAGATCGGGATTTACCTGAAATTAAAAGAACTGAGCTCTGGAAATTGTTCAGAGAACTTATTTTTTGGAATAAAGTTACTGCACAAAATTTGGAAAAATTCATATAATAAAAGAATAAAAGATAATGTGGAAACTCTATCTCATGATCCGTGAGATAGAGGAACCAATTATAATTAATTTGGGCGAAGATAGCTTCACTGACTTGGATTACGAACTAGATACGTAATGTTTACCAGCGTAAACACAATTTATTATTTACATTTGAATCCCTTTTTAGTGTTTAATTGTAATTCTGTAAATGGTTTAAGAAATAAATAAACTGAAACGTCAAATGTCCTAAAAATGTTTTTAATTAATAATTAAATGACCGATAGCCCCAAAAAAAATTTCACATTATACGGACGGATTTTTTTTTATATATATATGCTTAATTTTTTGTATTTTTGAGAATGGGTATTTTGTAAGTATTTAAATTATAACTTAGAATTTTTTGAGAGAAAAAGTCTAACTTTTATTCTGAACTAGCGACCCGCCCCGGCTTCGCACGGGTGCAATGCTGATACTAAATACACTACAGAAAAACTGTGACTATTTATTTTATTTTTACAACAATTATTACATCGGCCTCCGACGCGCTATTTATAGGCACGCTGCCGCCGCCCCGGTCGGCCAGTACCGCCGCAAGCGCTACTTCCAGCAATTTTAAATCTGTAATATCTTCGAAAATATTCATTTAAATCTTGTGCTGTAAAGGACCATATAGATCTATATTAAATCAACAATGTATTTAAGCTATTTAATTGGATAAGGATTAATGCTGTATTGGTTAAAATCGCTTCAAAATTTGCCATTATTTGTCGTAAAAAGTAAATGACAAAAAAATGTTATTGTGGGATATCCATGAGAGATAGACATATACCATCGCGGAGTTTTCTGTAGACCTTTTCAATGTGTACAAATAATTAGTACATTATTTTGATAAATCTCGTAGGGTTCAGCCTGCGTTTGCAATGTAAGCGGAAAAAAATATGATAATTAACGACATCACATTAGAAACCTCAAAAATAACAGTATTTCTCCACTATTTAATGGATGTTATTATACATATAAACCTTCCTCTTGAATCACTCTATCTATTGAAAAAAACCGCATCAAAATCCGGTGCGTAGTTTTAAAGATTTAAGCATACAAAGGGACATAGGGACAGAGAAAGCGACTTTGTTTTATACTATGTAGTGATGTGCCTAAAACGGTTTCTATGCCAAAATTAAAAATAATAAAAATACAATTGTGATTTGTGTTAAATATGTCAAAATTATCTATATTTTCTAATGTATGTAAATTTTTAAAAAATCATAAGAAATAAAATAATATAAAAACTTTTTGTTTTACCGAAATAATATTCTATGCCATAAATACTTAGTGATAAAATAAACCTCCTTCCGACGCCTACGACAAGGATTAAAATCCTTTTTAACACTTCACACATCCAAATATCTATTGTTATCCAACCCAAGTGACCCATTATTATAGACCAGTATTTTTGATTATAAAATTTTTAACCCATTCCTGTGAAAAATATATTTTTTTGCCAAAGACACCAAAGAACACAGGAATTTTGCGAAGAAAAAAAAAGGTAAAAAATGATTTATTACTCTCTCTAGTTCTTGAATAAACTATAGTATAAGAGGCAAAATCGGGTCTATTTTCCTGAACTCAAAGCTCTTGGGGGGGGGGGGGCGATCGCCCCCCGCCCTTGGATCCGCGCCTGTCTCTCACCCAATCAGGGTAAAATTCAGCTTCTATCGGGCGATATTACAAGAGCAAAGAAAAGGTTGAATTCCATGCCATTCGTATACAAGACAGTACAGTATGACAAGTGTAAGCGAGTTGTCGGCGCGGGGAGAGGCTAATGTCAGCGATATCCACGTTCCTAATGCAGTCAGCAGGCGAATCTATTTTTTCTAAATTTGAAGGTCTTAAGTAGGGAGCCATCGCCTCTACTGTCCCCTCTTGTATAACCCCCTGCATCCGATAATTTTGTTTTCGGAATTTGATTGTGTCATAACCTTGCAATTCTTGCTCGCAAAATAAATACTTAAATATCTCTACTTTTCTCACCTTAATTTTGAGTTTATCAAAACTTGCATTATTTCAACAGATTGTAAATGAACTGTTATTATTTTTATACCGTTCTAAAGAAGCAGTTCGAGAAAAATCGAAAATTTGCGTTAACATTTTTGAACGTATTTTAAAATATGTAAAAATTGTAACATAAGAGAAAAATTCTCGATTGAATATTATTTAAAGTAGATAGAAAGTTGTATAGGTTAATTTTGTTTATTGTTTTGTTCGTATTTTCTAGATATTTCAAAATCGGAATCGAGGATAAGAAAGGACTTAATTTTACAAAATGAAATATTTATTAATAATATAATTACTTAAGAGACTTTTGGCATACGAAATATTGTACATCGTTACAAAACGGGGTTGCGTACCATGTGCCGGCATAGCTGCTATTAACGGCGGTTTTTGCGAGACAATATTCTTTATTTGAATCCGGTGTTCGTGGTTCCCCTGGCCACCAATTGTTGTAATTGAGTTCCTCTCCATTATCAAGCCATATCCATATATTAAAGAATGAATCCTCTTCATAGTAACCACCGAGCCATATACCTTAAATTTATTAAGTCAATTTTGAGATACAAATCTTACATCTCGCCATATACAATGAGGACGTAAAAGCTTGAAATAAATTAATTTTTTAAAAAAAGTAGTGTTTTTTGAATAATCGCTCGGACACATCGATTTTGTTTCTTTTTGGTATGAATTTCTTCCAGTACATTAAATCATACAGGGTGACTCGAAAGAAGCTCGGGCTCGCACATAACGAATTTAATTTTTTTTTTATTTTAATATGGGGAAATAAATATTTTATATCGTTTAATTTTGGCTAAAATTTATACTGGGCGGTTTTTAAGGATAAAAAGTACGAATTTAAAATTATTTTTTAAAAATTCAACATGGCCGACTAAAAATTTAACATTCTTCAATTTTCCTCAAAATTGTACTGGGGGTTTTTGAGGAAATAGATTAAGAGTATCAAATAATTTTCTTTTAATATAATATGGGTCACCAAAAATTTTATATTTTTCCGATTTTGTCTAAAAAATGACAAGGGGTGTTTTAGAGGCCTAAATTACAACTTTAAAATTTTATCTTTCGGATTCTTCCAAAATTGGGGGGCAACGGATTTAAAAGTAATTCTTTCAAACTCAATATGCTGGATGAAATATCAGACTAAAAATTTACGTCTCAATTTCATTCAAATCCACATTGGGGCATTTTGAAGACGTAATTTACAAATTTAATTTCTTAAAATTCAAGACAGAGGATTTACTATGAGGGACTAAATTTTTATTTGGTCCAATTTCATTTAAGCGTGGTTATTTGAAGAACCATCAGAATCAAAGATTTTTTTGTTCAACCTTTGACTAAAATGGGAACTATTTGTGCGACATTGGAAGCATTAAGAGGTACATTATACATTTCGCTTAATACGTAGTTCAATTAATTTATGGAGATCATGACAAGTTAATAATTGAAAATCGAAAAATAAAATTTGAATACAAAAAATTGAACCACCTTCTAAAAAAGCGTTTAACAGCAAAAAAGTCTATACATTTTTATATAGAACTGGGAATTTTGAAGTTGATGCCAAATTAGTACCAAATGGTTCAAATAACTACTAACACGAAGAACAAACAAGCTATAGTAAAAAAGCAATCAATGCCAAAAAATCTTATTGGTTGAGGTGCTGTAGAGGGGCAAGAAAAGGCTAAACCGCCAATTTAAATCTACAAAAAAGCAATTAGAAATAAAGTCAGTTATTAAATTATTCGCAATGTCTTTTTGCTATTCATATTTTTTGTGTGATAATTTAACATGAACTTTAAATGCATTTAAAAGATTATATTATTTTTTGCTTTTTAGCGCTTTTTTAGAAGAGTTCAATTTTTTAAAAAACATTTTTGTTATAAACTTTTATTTTTAAGTGGAAATAAAAACTAGATATTTCAATAATATTTTGACACCATGCAAATTTTTTAATCTGATTTTAGTCAACAAAGATATCTCAATAAGTACTTACTAATAGCCTAAATCTATACGCTCATCAACATCCATCCAGCAAGGCACGCCAAGAATGAAAATTATGAGGCAAAGACCATTTAATGAATAAGGAAAGCAAGATGATAACATTGTCTCCTATGTTCTATTTATTTTTACATGGAAACATATTCTGACAATAAATCTTAAATATTTTGTTTTAATATATTATTAAAGTTACTCTTTAAGATTTAATGTATTTTTTGCCTTCCGAAAATAAAATATTTTTGTACTAATTAATATAATTTGTGTCTACTAATAACACTAATTTTACAAAAAAACTTCTCAGAATTATTAGTGAAATTCAACAAAGAATATAAAATTTAATAACCACGATGCCAAGAAAATGGAAGTAAAGAATACTGACGCTACCTTAGCAATAATAATATATTTTTCCACATAATAAGTAAAATTTTTGCATAGATAACTTAAGGCATCACAATACACAAAATGTATTGTTACGAACGACTAGGAGAAACTTATTGATACGCTCTCGTATACAAATATTCTGATGCGATGAGTCAACTTTTATCCTAGTATATTTCTTGTTGTTTCTCGGAAGTTTCATAGGTATATAAATAGGGAGAGGATGTGAGTTTTAAGAGAGTTGTAGAGTTCTATTTGAAAAGTGTGTTTTAACTGTATTAATGATTAGTATTGGAAGTATTAGTGAAAGGTGTTGTTGTTTATTGGCCGATTTTATGGAACGTATGAAACAACGTCGCCTTAAAGAAAAAGAAGAAGAAGAAGAAAAACGGCGCCAAAAAGAGAAGCAAGAAGATGAAGATCGCCGCCAAAAAAAAAACCAGAAAAAGAATAACGTCGCCTAAAAGAATAGTCATAGTTCAAGTCAACACACCAGAGACATGGAGAAAATTTTCAAGAATATGAAACCGATGTCCGATGCCTTGTTTATCTGGCCTATCCAGGAGCTACGGAAGAATTCCGAGAAGAACTTATGATCCAGTGTTTTATTGATGGGATCAGAGATTAGGAAATACAGCTTATGTTGCGCCTAAGCAAGTTTAGTTTTTGGTATGAAATATTGGACAGGGCTTTGGAAATAAGGACAGTTTATAATGTGTCAAGGTCAAAAATAAGAACTGTTACCATACAGAAAAGCAAGGACTTCCAAAACCAAACAATGGAAACCTTGTTATTTGAAATTCTTAAGAAACTAGACACGAGAGGTGATACTTGACGTTATAGAAGAAACTAGGAAGGACTGAACACAAGAGGTAATATTCCACGTTATAGCAAAAATCAGATGGAGTACTACAGATGTAGATGAACTGGATATATGAGATAGGACTGTTAGGTGCAATTATGGTCCAGTTCACCATCCAGAGACCGCATAAAAAAGAACCAGGAAAAACTACAACAGTCCAGTACTAAAATCAAACGTAGAATAAGTGATACTTCATGTAATAGCAGAAACCACATCGAGTGTTATAGATGTGGATGAACTAGACACATGAGAAGGGACTATCGGGTCGAATTAAGAAGGCACATAAAGTGCTTCAGATGTGGACAAATTCGACACATGAGGTGGGACTGTCAGGTGTAATTAAGGTCTAGTTCACCATCCAGAAACCGCTCAGGAGAAAATCAAGAAAAACTGCAAAACAGTACAATTTTAATATCAAATATAGACCAGAAAGATTGCATAACAACGCAGATATCTTATTAAGAAGATCATCTAACGAATAATAGAAGCATTGCAGCAAAATGGAACAGAGAGAAAGGTTTCCTATACGGACAATCACTTTTGACATTGATCCAGACTGGAGTACAGCTCAGATCTGAAAGACTAACTTCAACTTAAAGAGAAAATCAATGCTACACCTATTACCAAAATCGTTGATACTGGTGCTGCAGTATCTCTGATAAAGTCAAGCCTTGTTGATACATTTAGAATCCTACCATTATCCAGAAAAGTAATGTTGAGAAGTATAGTGGAATAAGCATCTGATGTGATTTGAGAAATGCAAGTTGAGATTCAACGTGGAAAACCAAAATTAAACCATTTGATGTTAGTTGCTGACATAGGAGATGAGTTGATATTGGGAATGAACCTGATTCGTCACAGATTTTTCTTCGACAACAAACTTAACATTCTAAAATTTGGCACCGACGAATTTATTCTGTCAAAGAACCGTAATATCGAATCAGTCAGAAACATTGCCGAACAAACAACCATAATAAAGGGTAGCACGGAGAAAATCGTTTATGGAAGACGAGAGTTCTGGAAGCAACGTCGCATTAGTTCTACACTCCACCAAACCCTGTAAATACCTGGTACCGAAGGCATTAATCAAATCCTATGACATCAAGGCAAACTCGACAGAGGTCCAGCGAGGCGATAGAGTTTGGTTATAGAACCCACAGAGAATCATGGGAAGGATCTTATACTGTTCTGAAGAGAATCAATAACGTTGTTTATAAAATCCAACAAAGTTTCAAGACCTAAATGAAAGTAGTACATCTATACAGATATTATTTTTTAATTCGATGGAATTGTTGGTCAAATATGGTTTTTATTTTTTTTTTTTAACTTTAAACGTGGTGACATTACCTAAAATTATTTTTTTCGTTAAGTGTTTCGATTTAATCGGAAGCTAACGTTTGTGAGTCATCAGTTTTATATATTTTGTAATTTGCTCAAAATCAAGAAACATTAAAAGTGACTATGAAATTAAACAGTTGTATATGAGGGCGTGTTAAATATGTTTTACTTCTTTTAAACTCAATGCCGAGTGTGTTTTGAATTTGATTCGTAGTTGTCTTTAGAATCGCATTTCATACCTTCATGGTTAACATCATTTTGATTATATGAAACAGAAGTACAATCCATACAAAATCTCATGCCAGAGTCGAAAACTAATAGTATATGATGCTTGCTGTCATAATTCCGTAAATTAAAATATCAAAGTTATAAAATTTTCTACGGATTGCACTATTGATTCGTCATAATCATCTTGAGGGTCTTTAGATGATGAAAATATATATATTTACTATCGTTCGGCCCCTTGTTTCTTAAAGTTGTATTTAAACTGATTTCTTCTTCAGCAGTTCGTGGTGTAACTAATGTATACCCATTTCTTTTACAAATAGCAAATGCATGTAAAAATCCCGCCTGAAAAAAAGATATAAACCAATAAATTTTGTATTTATAGCTACCAGATTTTTTTGGAAAATTAATTGTTGATTATCTATTTTTTTTTGACAAGTATAATCTAACTTTGTTGCCAAATTTTATTACTAATCCTTTATTATCTTGTTAAAGATTTAGGCCGGCGGAGTTAGCCTTATATGAGGTAATTTTGAAATTTATTGTTAGTAGACTTCTGCCTACGTAGATACCTTCAGAATGATAATAGTAATTATGCAGTATCTTATGTCTCATTTTTTTTTTTGGGGAAAAATTTTTATTTAACAATTAAGAAGTGAAAAAGGGTTTTTCGAGTTCTAGAGAAAGCTAATATTTTTCAGTAAAAAGTTTCACATTAAAAATACCTACAAAATGAGCTAATAGGATAATTTGTTCGTTAGATATTGCAAAAAAACTGCTAAAATGGCTGTTTTTTCAAATGTTTATAAACGAAAAATAAATATATTGCATTAACTTAATACTGGAACTAAAGGAGACTCTTGTTGCATACAACAAATGTGCAAAATTTCAAGTAAAAATACTTAATATTTTTTCACAGTGAATTTGTTTATAACTTTTTATGTTTTTTTGATTGTTTATTCTCAGCGATCTAGAAGTCGTACCACGGGTATGCAAATGAAAGTTCGTAACTTATACTAACAATAACAAGAAAGAACGAAATGAATTGTTTATCTTAAATTCTTGAAACAGATAAACCAAATTGGGATTCGTTTTTTCGTTATTAACAAATATAATAACTCTTCGACAATTGTTTATATCGAAATGCCGATAAGTGGATGCAATAGCTAAGATTTTGAAAAAAAAAATTGTATACGACCACTAGAAGCTGAGATTGAGTTTTTTTTTTCAAAAAATAGCTGCGGAGTTATTAATTAACATTAAAGGATTATTTAAGTAGGAACTCATAGGGAGATGATATAAACTATTGTATGCAGCAGTTTTCAACTCAATTATTTCAAAATTGTTGCTGTAGCAATAGTTTAAAGTTGCACCTACTCTGTGAATCAGAAAGTGGGGGGGCGTTCTTCAGCCTGCTGCGCGTAGAAAAAAACGTAACTACGACGCTTCGAACTCGAACAATGAATGATATATTTTTGTAATCAAATTATTGTTAAACATAGAAATAAAAAAATTGTCGCACTTTTATACATTTTATGCATAATTATAATTTTACTGTACTTACGTATTTTTCAAATTGCGAAAAAATTATTACAGTGGTCAACAATATATGATTAATTAGGAATATTAGAAATTAGATTGATTTTTAATGTACCATTAATATTTGTCGAGATATAGCATGACACAAAGAGCAACATTTGTTGATAGCATTATTATTTTTCGAGATGCAGAATAAACTACATTTGACGATTATATTGTAAGCGATTATCCGATCGAGAACTATTGTAATATTACTTTCAAAGACGATGAAAGTAATAGGGGGGAAAATAATTATGATTATAATAATAATGATGATGTTGATAATTATGTCAGAGTAATAATGATGAGAGTAACAATGATGATAACGATGAGAGTGATAATGATGATGATAATGAGTGTCCATCGATGTCTAAGAAACGGAGAACGGAATAAATATTTTGTATAAATTTAAGCAAACAATTTTGTATGTGAAAAATATTCGTCCAATAAAATAAACAAAAAAGTTAACAGGTGTTTTTCTTGTACAATCAATAATTTGGCGGCAAATGACAGTCGCAATTTGTTTCATGCTATAATTCCGTAAATATTAATAATACATTAAAAATCAATCTGATTTTTAATATTCCTAATCAGTAGTATTCTGTTGACCACTGTAACATTTGTTTAACAATAATTTGATTACAAAAACACATCATCCATTGTTCATATCTCGCCGAAAAACCACAAGTTAAAAAAAAAAGATTCTACGACCAATATTCGCACAGATAATCCAAATTTTTCCGGCGAAACAAATGTGAAGCGTCCAAGTCACGTTTTTTTCCGCGCGCCACAGATTGAAAGAACGCCCTCTCCACTGCTCAGTTTCTGACTCTTGGAGCCGGTGCAACTCTAAACTATTGCAACATCAACAATTTTTAAATAATTGAGTTGAAAATTGCTGCATACAACAGTTTAGCCAACTCCTTATAAGTTCCAACTTAAATAATTCCTTAATAATAAACGACGCAGCAGCGATTTTAGAAAAAAAAATCGTACAGAATTTGTTTTATTTTTAAATATGCGATCTATCATGTCCACTTATCGGTATTTCGATATCAACAATTGTCGAAGAGTTATTCTTTTATAACGAACAAACCAACCACAACTTTGTTTATCTGTTTCAACAATTTAAAATCAACAATTAATTTGGTTCTTTTTTGTTATTGTTAGTATAAGTCTCGAGCTTTCATTTGCGTATCCGCAGATCACTGTACGATTTCTAGATCGCTGAGAATAAACAATAAAAAGAAATATAAAATGTTATAAACTGTGAAAATTTTTACTTGAAATTTTGCATACTTGTTGTATGCAACAAGAGGCTCCTTTTGGTGTTGCATAAAATTAATGCAATATATTTTTCTATTGTTTATAAACAATTGAAGAAACAGTCATTTTAGCAAGTTTTTTGTAATAACTAACAAACAAATTATCCAATTTGGATGTGCTTTAGCTCATTTTGTAGGTATTTTCAAAACATGATAATGATAATAATCCACATACCTGTTCCTTAGAAATATAATATTGCTCATCCTCTACGAAAAGATGAGTATCTAATGCTAGCACGGATGTGAAAACAGTAATCACTAAAGTTATTTTTAACATTTTATGTAAAAAAACCTGTATTAATAAATTAATGCATAATACTAATGAAAACATTTATTTCAAAAACAGAAGGTACTTATAGTAATGATAAAATAAGATAAATTGATTAGATAGCAAATAAAACTCTTTTTCCATTTCAAAACAATTTATTTAATCTTAAGATTATTCAACATTCTGACACTGACCTAAATTACTACTTTTATCCTGGTTTCTGCCACATTCTAGCACACTTCTCTAATGTGGCGAGACTGCGTTATATTCTACTTTTTACTATTCACTTCCGGTCAAAAGATTTTGTTATTTTTAGCCAACACATTTGACCTTGCTTGTTTAAAGGTTGAACCACTTCAACGTTCGGATATTTATGGAGTCTCGCCTCTTCGGCAGTCTTCACCTGGGGCTTTCAGTGTTGTCTACTATTTCGAACATACCAAGAAGCATTTTCTACTCCTTAGTTCTCAGTTTTGAAAATAAACATTATTTCTTTCTTTGGTGTAACTGCATAGCTGAAGACTCTATGTCTACATGATTTGAGAAAGCTTAGACTTTCTTTCTAACAGTGAATACAAGTTTTATTTTTTCTTTTTTCCAATTATTTGCAAATTATTTTGTTCAGTTCGAGTGGTGATAATTTATTTTGCTGTTTGTAAAGCTGATATGTACAAATTTGCTTTCATTTATTTTTAGACACCGTCGTTTGGAGATTATCTGTTGTTTCATGTATGGTAAAATCTGAATATGAATTGTTTTGCTTAACTTTAATAGTTCGCTGTGTAATATATGATTTTAAGAATGGCCCACAAAGCACATCTTCTTAATTTCATGAATGACTATCTTTGTCAAATGCTTGGGCAATATCCAGAACGATAATTGTGCATATTTTATCTCGTCTAAAAATTTTTCAATGAGATCTGTTATTCGATGTACTTGATTGACTATATCTTGTTTATTCCAGCAACTAAACTGGTGGTTTGGAATCAAATATTTTTCTTTAATTATTCTCTTCAACCTGTCAGAGAGAGTAGTGAGAATGTCTCCTGTAACTGGGTTAGTTCAGGTTAGGGATATTTTCTTTGATTTCTATGGCTACTTTTTAGGTGTAACAAGTGTTATTTTCTAATTTTCTTGTTAAATCTGTTTGATCAATTCTTTTTTGAGCAAGTACTGACAACAGACAAATCACCGTACTTCATACAATCATTACACTGTAAACTCAACAGATATACAGCTTACAAGCCACCGAAAATAATAAGCTTATATCTAACAAAACCCAAAAGACAAAATCATCTTGTAAATTTGAGGAGTAAAGAAGAATGCATGTGGCACCTGCACCATGGCATTTTTAGTCCTAACCAACAGAAAAATATACCTAAACTAAACATAAAAAATAAACAGACAACATCAACCCTTTTCCAACATCAGATCGAGACAGGACATAAAAGTAATTTTGAAAACTAGCAAGAGTGATCCGCGAGTCTATTGAAATTGAGAGGTTGACATATATCTACACACATTATTGGGACCTAGATTATCAGAGTTAAGTATGACTTTTCTTTTTTTAAGCTGTTTAAAATCTCAAGCAATCCTGATCTATTACATTTCCGAAACACTTAACAACAACTAATAAAAAAAGTGTCAAATTCCATAACGGTATAAAACAACTTGCAGCAGGCAAATGAGTCTATGAATACTGTTAAGATATATCACACACATAACTGAATTAATGAGCGAAAGGAATGCACAGACCGAGCTATTCGAAGGCGGAATTATGTGGCTGGAGCGCCTCGAGGCACACTTCTAGAATATTGCAGCAAAACAGTTACATATACTATACATATATTAATATTTATGTAATAAAAACGAATGAGAAAAGGCCGTAGTAAAACAATCCAGGACTGCCAAAATGAAAATATTTGTTTAGGGTTACCAAGGGTCAAAATTCGTCCATGTTTTTATTGAGTGTCATGGCAGAATTATTTTAAAAGTTGAAACAAAAATAGTAATACGTTCACGCTTTAGGTACATTTTTTTCACTAATAATATTTTTTACGTGACTCGTGAAACGGTCCACGTCGTGGAATATAATATCATGACAGAAAGGTGTCTATATGTTAAGACCTTACTATAAGAGGAGATAAAACTCTTATCCTATGTGATAATAAATTTAGGGAATAAAATTCAAACTGAATTAGCAAGATGAAATATTGATTAATTGATTGTGCTCTTTCTTTCTGAAATATAAAAAAAATTGTTATATTTTTATGAGTAAAATTAACAGTTTTCCCTATGACAGATTTATACATTTAAAAAATTTGACTTAACGAAAACGAATCGAATTTGAACATCTACATATTCTCGTGTTTCCGAACATTTCGTACAAACACACCCTCGCGAATACCCAAAATATAATTTCAATCTCAACACGTGGAGGTTAGTTATCACCTAAACATTTAAGCTCAAACTACGTAGGTGACAATGCAGTAACTCAAGAAACTCATCTCCAGAACAGGATTCATAATTTTCCTTTAAACAGTGGCGAAACAGCCCTAACTTAACCAGCGTAAAAATAATCCACTTCCTTGGCCGTCCTACAAATTGAAAATCGCTTGTATAGATGTTTCTTTAAGTTAGAATGTGCGGTTTCAGGTTTGTCACCAGCCCAATTTCTTTTTTGCTTAGGCGTAAGACATCGCGGCACAGTTTGCTGGATGGTCCGCTGTGCCTGTGTCGCACAATATGGTGGGACTTAGAAGTTGATCTACTATTTCATTTCCTAGGATACGCTTGTGTGCTGGTGCCCCCATAAAAGTAACTTTGTTGTATTTGGCCTGCGATTCATATAAAATCAATCAAACAAAAAATCATGTTTAATGTAAGCTGCTTCTATAAATTTTCGTTTTTCCTGTTGGATTCCATATATATTGCTGCAGCTTCAGACCATTTTATATGGTATTGTTTATCCCAGGCGTGTTCTGCAATATCTGATCTCGATGTTTCTCCTTTTTGTGTATGAGTTTTATGTTCCTTAATTCTAACTTCTAGTA
Source organism: Diaprepes abbreviatus (assembly GCA_034092305.1). Taxonomy (NCBI): domain Eukaryota; kingdom Metazoa; phylum Arthropoda; class Insecta; order Coleoptera; family Curculionidae; genus Diaprepes; species Diaprepes abbreviatus. The sequence continues at coordinate 280,597 of JASJET010000296.1, read as the reverse complement.
GTCGCTTGGTCTCTCCAATATACATTTCACCACACTCACATGGAACTTTGTAAACACATTCTTTATATGTAGTTTTTGGTTTCGTTTTTGTTAAATGAGCTCTAAGTGTATTTCTTGATTTAAAGGCTGTTTTTATATTATAACTTCTGGCAATTTATCTTATTTTTTCCAAAGTTCCTTTAATGTATGGAATTGTGAAGAAGGAATGTGTTTCTTGCTGTTCACTGGTCGTTGTTCTTAATGTTATTTATACCATCGTCAATTAATTTTAAAGAATAACCATTATGTTGTAAATCGGATACAATGAATCGGCATTATTGCATATAGGTATAGCGCGATTATAGAGGCTGCCAATAATTCCCCATTTTCTTACAACATAATGATTAGAACCATGGTTAAGATATTGGCCAGTATGAGTTGGTTTCCTGTATACTGAAGTTTTAATAGTTTCGTTTGAACGATTCACGATGATATTTAGGAAAAACAATTGATCATTTACTTCTTTTTTCATGGTAAACTTAATTGTAGGTCGAATGTTGTTTAGATGTTTCAAGAAATCATTAAGTTCATGATCATTGCCATTTCATACGATGAAGGTATCATCGACATATCTCAACCAGACTTTCGGTTGTCGATATATTGTCGCAATTAGCAATGTCTCTGGTGGTAGGGACATGTAGCTAGCGATCTATTTTCGACCACCGTAGTAAATGTATGGATGTTTCGTCCCGATACCGGTGGAGGACTCATCAGTGGGATCCACCGGTATCTTTCCCAGACATCCTTGTACTTTCCACAAACTTGGATCTCTATTTAAGTCCAGTTTTGCCGGAAAGCGGTGGTGAGATGTTATGTTCCACAACAATACATTGACAACTATTGGAGAGAGTGAAGAACCCATCGGAAGCCCGTCATCCTGAGCGTAGAACTTATCCAGGTCAATCACCCCGTCCAGTAATAACGTTGTTCGATCTACTAATGTGGTATCATTTGAAAGTCTACTTTTTATTATGTCTAGTGATTCCCCTAATGGCACATTAGTATACAGACTTTCCACATCAAAACTTACTAGTGTACCGTCTGGCTCTAGATTAATGCTACTAATAATGTTTACGAAATGTGTCGAATTTTTAACATATGTGTTCTAAAAGTTGTATGATTTTTAAAAGAAACTTCGCCAGTGCATTTGTTGGGGAACCTCTGGAACTGATTATTTGTCTCAATGGTATGTTCATTTTATGAATTTTCGGTAGTCTATAAAGATGTAGTGGTTTACTGTAGTGTGGTATGAGCGCCGATCGTAGGTTGTCAGGTATATGATCTTGATATTTTCATTGTGTTCTGAAGATTTTTGACTCTACAGATTTAGTTGTGTCTCGAAATAATTGTCTGTATTTTTTGTTTCCAGGATATCTTCGATCTTTTAGTCGTACGTTACGATGTCCATGATCACCGTTGCATTTCGCTTGTCCGCTGGTCGAAGTTGTTTTAAAGCAGATGCTTCTAATATGGAGAGATTTTGATAGGATTTTTCTTGTCTTCCAAGGTTGATTTTATTTTCTACCTAAGCTCATCGGAATGGTTTTCGTCGACTTGTATCGTTTCTACGGAGCTTATGATGTTTAAAACAGGTATGCTTTTAGGTGCTATTGCGAAATTAAGTCCCTTGCTTAATAGTTGTTCTTCTGCTGCTGCGAGTATTCTTGAAGATAAGTTTATAATGGTTTTTCTTGAAGTTGTATCAGGTAGAGTCGGTTGTTGTTTGGCGTTTCCTCACCATATTTTCTTTCCACTTGTTGTACATGTTGTCTATTTTATGGAAAATTGGTTTATGATCATCTGATTTCTTTGTAGCGTTGTGTAGCTTCTTCCAGACGAAGAGCTTTTCGTCAACGATAATAACTTATTTGTGTTCATAGTAGTGCTTTACTAGCGTTGTCCAGAATACGGCGTGCTCTGTTACCTGGTATTGGTGATTTCAATCTGAAACCAATAGTTTGCTGTCCCGGGCTTGTAGCAAGAACGATTAGAGATACAACCTAATCGAAACGTCGTAAAAATAAACATAAATAAAAATAAAGACAATGCAAGTCCGACAACCACATTTTAGTCAATCTTCAATATTGTCTACAACCTTTAAACAAAAATCACTCTTGTTTTCTGTTAAATACATTCCAGTTAGTTATAAAACTAATTAGCTTTTTTATTATTCAAACCCCTTTTAGTAATACGATCCCTTATTAATCACAATCTAATAACCAGCATGCGACTAGTCGTGCACCAAAACCACAACGCGAAATCAAAGAGAATTTCATAAGAGTTTATTCAAGTAACATATAATTTAACAAATTAATTTTTTCAAAAAATCTAAAAATTAAATCTGAACTAATTAATATAATGTAATAATCAGTTCTCATACATCACATTTGTGAATGTAAGAAGAATATCTGAGAAAATAAAATAAATTATTAAATCCTACAGTAGTAGATTATGAATGAAATATTCCGTATGACTCTTAATTAGTAAAGTATTTTAACACGTAACTTGATTATAATGATTCTATAGAAACTTCAGTTTTACTTCAAAAGACCAAGAATAAATACTTTCATAAAAAAGCAATCCCAAAAAGCCAACATTTTTTTTTGCTAAGATTAAACCAAAACACCCTGTATAAGAATGTCAATAATTATGACTATTTCGAAACAATAGACATGAAACCGAAGCAATGACAAATGCAGCAATAAGCGACCTTGTGATTGTGAACAACAATGATCGGCATCTTGAATATCTTGAGTCAGTCTAATGAATTATCCATCAACTACACCTCAACATTTCAGAATAGTTTGCTTAACTTTACAACAAGTTGGCGACGAAACAATGGTCCGATGGGTGTTTTTAAAATTCACATCCTAATATTTTGGATTTCTTTTATTTTATTATTATAATGAGATACGGGTTAAAAGACAAGATCGCCTGATTACGATATTTGTTTGTTCTTAGTGAAGGAGCTTCGAAAATGCTCGTGTAATTGAAAATTACAGCACAGAGTATAATTTGTAGTTCAATGGAGCTAATTCTATTGAAAATGTAATTATAATATTGTTATTTTGAATAGAACGTTGTATATGTTAACGGTAAATATTTTTGAGGATAAACTTAAGTTTCATTTCAAACTCCTTCTGGGAAAATAGAAAATTATCTTTATTATGTCAGGATGAGGCTAAAATTTGAAACTTGTTGATGGTATAGTTATTAGAAATATTAAAAAATCGCCGCCCCACTTGAGAAAAAACACAAATAATTCAGATTTTTAGAATGTTGAGAAAACGAAAAAATTTAATTCTATAAAATCACGCCCATCCGAAAGATAACAGAAAAATTTACCTACGATGTTGATATTTGGTGAAGGATATATAAGATATCTGTTTTTAAAGATAATAGAAGCAAAAGATGTAAAAATGTTTTTCATTTTTTTATTTTGAAATAACAAAAAGAAAAATTTTTACCAAACTGTAAAAAATAAATTAAAAACTGTTTTATATTGCAATTCTTTTAATAATTTATTTATCAGTTTTTATAAGCCAACTGAAAACTTATAGAAAATATCTGTAAACTACAGAAAGACACTCTTAACAAAAGCAAAAGGAAATAGAACAGAAATCAAAAATTATTTAAACCACACTATAATGAAAATTAAGATTTCAGTAAAAAATAAATAAATATATTTGCCGTGTTTAAGTAATTGCCTATATGTATTCTTTCTCTTCTTCAAGCAGATAAAGCAAATAATATATATTCCACTCCATCACCATCGAGGAAATGGCCCACCTGTACCACCATACCGAAAAGAAACTTAAAACTTACCCTCCCCGTACAGTAATCGGTAGAAGTACATGTTTCGTCACTTACTAGACTTATCAGGGTACCGACATGTAGCCTGAACGCGGTTTCGCCGATCTCCTGCCAGATGGCGTATATATGTTTATGCGGCTTTCACGGATTCCTCTTATTATTGTATGTTGGCTGAATGTGATTTCAGCACTACAACAGTATAACGTGGATATATCCACTGCTATTGCATCTCACACGGAGAAATCCGTGAAAGCTGCATAAACATATCTACCCCATCCGACGAGAGGTCGGTGAAGCCGCGTTCAGTGTTGCATGCTTAATTCCTATCTGTCCGGTGCACAAACAGGTGCATGTCGGTATCCTGATGAGTCGAGTAAGAGATAAAACATGTACCTCTACCGATCACTGTATGGAATGGGTAAGTTTTGATTTTATTCTCGGTATGGTGGTAGAGGTGGGCCATCATCTCGATAGTGATGGAATGGAATAAATTGTGTTTTTTCGCAATTTATTCAAACTGTGCAACCTCTATATATATATATATATATATATATATATATATATATATATATATATATATATATATATATTTATATATATGAAGTTAGGGGAGGGTAAGTTTTGACTTTCTTCTCGGTATGGTGGTACAGGTAGGCCATCATCTCGATGGTAGTGGAATGGGATAAATTGTGCTCCTTAGCAATTTGTTCCAACTGTGCAACCTCTAACACGGAAAGGATATGGTTGGAGCGAAGTTTGCATTTACTGTTCGCATTTAACTTCATTCATATACGAAGTTACATATAGTTGTACGTTTGCTGAATGTGATTTCAGCCCTACAACGGCATAATGTGGATATATCCACTGCTATTGCATCTCAGACGGAGGAATCCGTGAAAGCCGCAAATATATATATATATATATATATATATATATATATATATATATATATATATATATATAGATATATAGTCTACAATATTGGATTATATGGACTTTCGGAAGCACGACTCACATTGACATTCGATTTGCCGTTCGAGACATATCTGTATTTTTAAAATAATATAACAATTTAAAAAAACTATGTATTCGTCATTCTTACCTGTTTTTAGTTATTTTCGTTTCTATCTCAGTATATTTCAAAAATCAAGTATTTCTAGTTCAATGTTCGTTAGAATTAGTTTTCTCGTTCTTCTTGTTTTACTTTTACTGTAAAAATCTATGTCTATTAATAATTTATTATTAAAGCCTTATATCTAGTATAGAAGTTCTATGAATAATCTCCAATCAATGAACGTCCTGTATAGATTGCCAACATTCCTTTCAATTTGCTGGGCATGTAATATTACGTATATGTTTCATACCACTGCATGCTGGGCGAATGATTGGCAGGAATTTCATTTCCTTTTCCTTTTTCTTCAACTATGTTGACTTTATATTTTAAATTAGGTTTAAAATGTTGAAAATAATAGTATTAGTTGGAATTCACGTATATATATATATATATATATATATATATATATATATATATATATATATATATATATATATGTATATGTATATATGACTCATGACGACAAAAATTTTTTGGTTATGTGTTAGGGAGACTTAAAAGGTCATCGATGATCATGAATAAAAAAGAAACCGCAATTTGAAGGCGGATGTTAGCAGTTTGCACCTGCGGCGACTACCAGTAGAATAATAAGTATGTATTATTTTCACATTAATTACAGACCAATTACTTTTAGTTCCTTTAATTTAAAGACATCGTCAGTTAGGCACGAAAACAACCAGTTCTTACCAACATTTAACTGTATTTAAATAAATATAATAAACTTGACTTTTCACTTTTCCATATATTTGAAACAGGTCTAATTCAACAATGTAAATCGTTCAATCAAAATCAAGACATTTCGTTGAAAGAATATTAATTATTTTTGTGCAATCTTGTATAAAGGTTATTAAAATTAGACAATCTTAAGATCATTACTGTACCTTCTTGCACTTGGGAGTATTATTTTCTTAAAAACGGCTTTTACTGCAGTGAAGAACGGCTTATTATAGGAGATAATTGCCTTGGGCTATTGCAGTACCATGTGCACCTTGCGTACCGCGTCGTCACGCGCTCGTGCCTTTCGGAACCACAACGATTGTTCTATTGTCTTTATTTTCATCGTGGATGTAATGTTTTTGCGTATTTAAACTTTTAGCATACATCATTACGACGGACTTCTTGCCATTTAAATTGTTTTGATGAGACCGAATTTATTGGTGATCCTGTTGATTTTCGAAGATGTTAATTAAAACGGTTTAATGAAATACTGCTTATAACCCATTTCCATAAAAAATCTACAGGTACCAGAAATTTACTTAGGTCTCTTAATAACACCAAAATTCAAAAGCGATAAATAATTTGGCAATCTGTTAGTAACATTTACATACAGACCCGCCCCTGTATAAGTAAACTAACTTTCGCCGAGAGAATTCGTTTTTGATTAAGTGAAGCCCGAACATTCAGACATACCTACCTTATTTTATCATATTGCAATATGAAGTACATACCTCAGTACCAGTATCCAGTTCTACAGGTGGTTTTGACCTACATTTTCGTTTATAACACTCTAGTGATAAAATCTTGGTAATTTTAATTTTCTTGTAGGTAATAACGAGCAGAAAATTTATGGACATTTTTTCATTGAATGAATTAATTCGTCCTTTTTTTTCAAGAAAAGCATTTTTCAAGATAAATCAGCCAGATGGCATTATCCAAAAGAAATGTTTGCTCTGAAGATTCTACCCCCAAATATTTAGATAAGTATATTGCTAGAAAGAACAGAAAACTTCTAAGCAATACCAATTATTTACGGTGGGAAATTAACTCTCGATTTATCTTCACTACGAAAAATAAGAAATTTTAATATCAAGAAGTATTTTCATTTGACTTCTTATTAGTCTATCGTTATCTTATCTTTACTGTAGATTAAACGAAGAGTGCAATCATCACCAAAAATTTCAGAACAGTAAAAAAAAGTCACAAGAAAATAGAATAATCAATGTAAATGTAAATGATTAATCTACTAATGTTAATAATTCTTATAAATAACTTACGAACAAAAAATGAGCCCCAAAAACTAGGTTACCTTTTTGTTTACCTCAATGTCGACAAAATATTTATAAATATTATATTTCTGAAGATATAAAACAGTCCGTGTTTTTTGAAAGACTAGTTCAATTTGGTTGAAAATTTAGCGATACAAATGATTTTTATGTACACGTGACTTCATTCACCTAAACACATATTATAAAAGACTTATCTGGAATAAAAACTGTTTATTCGTAAAAATAATGCTCTTTTGATGGAATTTGTAGTACCATCTCATAAGGCAACTTTAAAAACTTAATTATGAAATGAAAATATAAAATTTTTCATCAACGCAACGAAAATTTCCTTACAAATATAAATACGTGTAGAAAACGAAACAATAACCAATTAATTAAAATGGAAACGAAGATGTGTACTTATGTGGTAATCGCGCTTCATTCAATTTCTACGAATGTTACGCGTTCTACGTGGATTTCATCACCGACAAGCACGCGAGTGTGTGAAAAAATGTTGTTTTTGCAAGGTACAATAACAACATCATGTTTGAGAAATTTTACGTGTTAGCTTTGTTTGCTCGAGTCTAATAAAATTATAATTGGTTGTTTTATCGAAATTTGCATTTTCTAATACATCTACCACTTAACTTCTTTTTGTTTCCTTTATCGAAACTTCATTGTTATTACTAGCAATAAATAACTTGTTTTAAAAAATTAATCAGACTTCAAAACGTGGTACTAAAAATTAAAAATAAATTAACAACTGCTTTATATTAAAATTAATCTGATAGTTGTTTTTATTTATTGCATTATCCATGGATAAAATATAACCGAACATTTTTAGCTGCTTACACTCACTTCCATTTATTATTTAATTAAATCTAAAAAGTTAAAAAATGTGTGTTTTCACTTAGGACCATCAACGAAGGCAAAATACTATCTTTACAGAATGTAAAGAGTTATTGCCAGCAAAAAAAAATTATAACAATAAACCACCCAACTGTCCAGAGTATCGTAGACTGAATTAAAAACAAACTCAGAATAAAGAACAAATTTAGGAGGGGCCAAAATTTTATGAAAAATCTAAGAAAATCCCGAAATTTTAGCCACCAAAGTAGCCAAAATGGAGGAAAAATATTTAAATAAAATATTTTATAAACCACAAAAACGCCCAAATGTCAATTTGAAGCCACCTAGAGCTGTAAATGATGACTCCTTCGTCATTCTGAAATCACTATTTTGTTTTTTTAATAACGGACTAGGCATTCGAGAAGCACTATTTGCAATACAAGTCCTCTTATACAAAGAGCTAAAGATGTCAATTACGATGTATATACAGGGAGGCGCAATAGTGTGACACAGTATCCTATTTCCCTTATTTTTCAAAAAAAAAGTTGTGATAAAAGTTGTATAATATGAAAATTTCTACACTCCAAAAATAGTTTCGATTATACAATGGTGCTTCACGAGAGCGTAGCACTAAAAAAAGTTTTTTTTTAATGCGATACGTTGTATATCTTTTATTACGAAGCTGCCAACTTTTGCAAAAATTCCCTAAATTTTGAAAAAAAAAAACATTTTTTTCTATAATATGCTATATCTTTCAGTCTACAGTAATCATAGTATACAAAATTGACATTAAAAAAGACAAATGTACTATTAAAGGTCTAATATAGCGCCTAAGCAATTATCTCATACAAGGTGTTCCCCAAAATTTTGCCCATTTGATGAAATCTAAATTAATTTTTATTTTATTTTTGAAATTGAACACCCTGTATATAATTACTTTATTATGTTCAGTTATTGTTTTTCTATTATTTTCTTAAAGTTTTCCTGTACCTCTCAGCGCTAGTTTTTCCGGTATATTCACTTTTTTTAATTGTATACAAAAATAGGTTAATCAATTGATATCTAGTGAGCCATGAGTATTAAATGAAAGAAGTAAACGTTAAAGTAATATTCATAGTTTATCTGTCACTAGTAAAGAGTATTGTCGAAAGCTTTCTATGAAATATTTAAGTTTTAAAATTAAGTAATTGATTTGATTCTAATATTGAAATAAATACAGAATTGTATTCATTGTTCGCTCAAAAATACGTTAAAACTTATATTGTTGCTATGATTGTTCTAGTAGACAAGTTTGATTATTTACTTATACCGAAAACAGATGGTTGAAGAACAAATCTAAAAATTACTCGACGTCAAGTAAAGATAAACCTTAAAGTAGCTAATTAAAAAAAATACCTAATTAGTTGTTCAGAATGTCCTCCACCTTTTTGAATACCAATTTCATTTCATATTAATACCTTGAAAACAATTTATTATTGTGATTTTCATTTCTTCCTTTGTTGAAGACGATATTTTATAAACTTGTACTTTAACAAACCCCTATATGCTAAAATTCATTTTAGTTAAATCTAGAGGGGCTGTGAAGTAGGCCCCCCTCTTCCAATGCAACGATCCAGGTTGTGGCATTTAAAAAAGTTGTGATCGAAACTGTATAATGAACTGGGGCACCATCATGAAAAAACTAAATTTCAACCAATAGATCAGATAAATGATTTTACAAAAAGTCTAAGTATACTTTTTCTGTTACTCTTTGCTCAAAAAAGTATGGTTTAATTACGTGGTTACCGACAATACCTCCCCAAATATTTAAGAATCACCTAATTCTGGAAATTGTATGTTACAAAATAAAAAAAAAATATTTTTTTATTTATTCGGGTTTGAAGCCATAGACAAAACTTCAATCTTCTCTGATAACACAGGCTGACAAAATTTAACCAATTTTCTAAATCAGAAATCAGACTATATTTCTTCATAGACTTTTCGTGCGCTAAATCGAAATCCGGAATCCGATTTGCTTCAACAAGTCAGGTTTTCAAGATAGTTTAACTTAAAACTGCAAAAACGTCATTTTAGGCCATATTTAACGTTAGGTAACGTTCCTTCACAAAACTCAATATAGTATCTTAAAGTACTACTCTTCTCCTTCAAAATTGTTCTTCAATGGCCCCGATATGTTTTTTTCTCGCTTAGATATCTTCGTTTCGTTAGCCTGTCTACTAAATGCTATTCAATTTTTGTGTATTGACGAAAACACTAAATTTGATATTTTCATCAGTAAATATCGTGACCAGAAAAAAAGATATCGGGGATATTGAATAACGATTCTGAAGAGGAAGAATTAAGATGTTACATTGACTTTTGTGGAGGAACGTCATCTAGCGTTTAAAAGTAACCTCAGATATGGCTCAAAATGCTATTTTTTAGAGTTTTAAGTTATATTATCTCGAAAACCTGACGTGTTAAAGTAATTAGGGTTCGGGATTGGGATTTAGCACGTCAAAATATTGTAGAAATTTTCATATTATACAACTTTTATTAACACATTTTCCAAATTTTTAAAAAAATAAAGGAGGTTGGGTACTTTATCACATTATTGCGCCACCCTTATATAGTACGTATTTATGTACATAAATGTACCTGAGAATAGTGTATAGAAAGAAACACAAAAATAAAGATCATAATTTAATAAACTGGTTATTAGTATCCGTCCATTCCTCACTATGTTCATCCATCTATCTGTCACAGCTCTATAATTTCGCCATTTTTTTTCTTTTGTCCTGAAATTTTGCTGATACATGTTTTTAATTAATTTAAAAAAAAAAAGCAAAATTAAAGAAAAATTGTTTACCTACCTTCCTTTATGTGAAGAGCAGGGATGAATTTTTTTGTTTACTCCATCAAGTGGGAAATCATCCGATAGGTCTTCAAAAATATTTTGTATAATATTTAGTATTTTGTCATACCATCTTCAAAATATGATGTGTCTTCAAAGTCACTTTGTAAATATCCCATTCTAATTTTCAAACTGTAATTTTAAAAACAGGAAAAAAATTGGCTTAATGGCATACCAAATAGAGTCAATGAAAATTATTACAATTAAGTTACATCCATTTTTATCAGTGTTTAAAATCTAATCTGTTTCAAAGATGTAATATTTCATGTTAGGTGGGAGATTTGGAAGTGCAAATTACTTCTTTTTGGGACCGCAAAAAAACTTCAAGTTCTTATTCTACAACCGCAAAAAGGGAGTATACAAAAAATCAGTGCATTGTATTGTGTTAGCCATTATTTGATGGAAATTGTTAAATAATACAACGTATTATAATTTCCACTATATTACATTAACCATTACAATTATTTCAACACACAGTATCTTCGTCAGATGGCAGGTAACAGTAAATGTTATATACTATCTGAAAAAGACACTACGTGTTGAAACAATTGTACTGATTAATATAATATAGTGGAAATTATAATACGTTGTATTATTTAACAATTAAAAAATTAGTAATGTTTTCACTATTCCGAATAGTTAATTATTTGGTTTTAAAAGAAATAATATATGCCGTAAAATTTCTTTAAAAAATAATTATTTGCAGCTCAAGGGGAAAAAACTTTAAAACTTTCTTTTCGAACATTCCTCGTACAGTTTTGTGTCAGATTCGTTTCTTATGGGTGCTCGATGATACTATACACAAGCAGTAATTCTGCGGCGCACCTCTTATTCAATCCCACCACAAAGACATACAAGGTGTTCCGTAAGAGAAATCCATGAGCGGTACTAAACGAAAGGCCGTGCCAGCCATACATGAGCGGTTCTTAAGTGGTACCACAAAAATAAACGTATACAAAAACGTGCGCGGTAGAATATGTCAAAATAGACGGTGATTTCATGGTAATTTTTCTTTTAATAAAGTTAACACAGCTTCAATTGTATGGGTAATCAAAATTAAACTAATATACTGTGATAAAAAATGATAAGTGTAACAAATTAAATAATACGCTTTTTGAGGAATCACATTCTTTAGACTTTTAAAAATGACTCTTTTACTAGGATTATCTTTGCTTCGCCAAAGACCATTGATAGTGTTGTGTGGTGTTTTATTAGTTGTTTTGTACTGTGTAAATGTTAGTTTAGGACATGTGGCGTTAGTTTTTCCTCCTGCCAGAAAGTACGATTTGGATTTTTTGGATAGTTCCAGAACTAAGGCGCCATGTGGAATGCCCAAAGGTAAACTCATTCAAAAGGACAAAATTAAAAACTGACAACACTTGAAAAAATTAATTTGATATGAGGATAAATGCAAACAATTTAGACTTCGCAACTAAATTTTTTTATCTATAATTTACCTATTCGAACGATGAAACTGTGGCGGAATTACTTTTAATTTTTCATTATTTTGTCATTATCTCTGCTTAAATCTATTGCATTTCTATTCAGATACTTAAATCTTGTCTATCAAACAATGCACCCAACTCTATCTTTACGTACATTCTTATGTGTTTACAATGGACCTCATGACTTAAGTCTCAAAATGGACTTGGACCCTTTAAGATTTAGCCTTCTCATCTGCTCACGCCCCAACACAATGAATATTCTAAAATTTATCTAGCTTTGATGAGAACAATCATTAACCAAAATATTTTACACCGCGTTTCTTTGCATTCCATGCAATTTTTAAGTGTTGTTAGAACTAAAACAGGTTTTCAACCTTCCATTCAATAAAAATGAGTCATGTCGGTTTATGCTGAATTAAAAACAAACTCTTGTAACTCAATGAAAAACACATATTTTATTACCTGTGTATTTTTTTATTCTAAATTTAAATTATCAAAAAATAATCTAAAAATCTTTAGAAACTTAGGCAATATTTTATATCCACGTGAAAAAAATTATTATGCAAGACATTTACAAACACAATTTTTATAATGGTCTACTAAAATGCTGTTCAGAAAAGTTGTTCTAATTTCTTTTTTACTGTTAAAGCACTGAATGGTATAATTATGTTAACATACTGTATAACTGATGCATGTAGAAGTATAGGTATAAATGCATATTATATAAATAAATATTTTCACCAACTCTAACATGCGCTGACTCTAAGGAATTTCGCTTAAAAAAATTATGTGTATTTTTCAATTTAACAATGAAGCTCATTTAGTTTATAATTTATTTAACTTACAAGTCTTTATTTAAAAATATAAACAAATATTTAGATCGTCAACAACAAAATGGCAGCCTTTAACGTTCTACACGTAGATCGGAGATTGTCGAAGGAGAACTTGCTGTTTATAATTCCGATTGATCAATACATAACGGGTACTCTATATGGAAATGTACAGGGTATGCTTAAAACTATTTATGGAAAACAAATAAATATCAATTTTTAAAAAAATACGTACTTTACAATTTTAATACTCGAACTCTAATAATGGTACTAAAAATCAAAAGAAAATAACTACTTTTTTATATAGCAATTCATTTTTTTGATCATAAATTTATTCTGTAACTTAGAACATTTTTGAAGTTAATACCAACATAGTTGATTGTAAAGCACATTAAATTCAGTAACAATATTTTTCTGATTCTAAGAATCGTCCAAATGCTAATTTTGGCTGAAATTAGACCAAACATGCAATAAGCATGTCATAGTAAATCTGCTATCTTGAATTTAATTAATTAAATAAGAAATTAATTTCAGACTCATTTCGACGCTTCCGGAAACTCTTTATCACCATTTCTGGAAGAATTTGAGAAATGTGCCTGTTAAGAAATTAATTTTGCAATTATTTGGCAATTATAATTTTTTTGCCCGTCATTTTGGTTTCACTATACTGAATTTTAAGAAAAAATTCGCAAGCTGCTCCTCCATTTCCCCAAATTAATTTTGAACGAAGTCAATAAATATTAATTTTTTTCCTAACATATTATAAGGCACCATCTTGGATTTTACTGATTCGATTTAGGCCAAAATAGTATAGGACCAACAGGGATCCCTGCAGAAAAAATGTCAAGAAGACGCAAAAACCTAAGCAACCCGCGGTGGCGCAATATTTTTCTAGCTATTTCGTAAAATGTGTCAATTTTGTTCGGAGCCAAGGAAGTCCAAGTGCATAAAGCAAGTAATTTCTCGCAAATCGGTGAAACTATTCCAAAGTAATCGACGTGCGTACATACATATAAATTAATAAGATGGTTGTTTCCCGAAAAAAACACAAAATTTTTCATTTTTGTCGGTTTAGCAATAAGAGAAAACTTTTCTTTTATTCTCAACTTAGACCAGTGTTTAAATTAGATTTTTCCAAAACAGGTATTTATATAATAATAACGAGTACACACAATAGATTACTGTAGCAAAAAAATCAATAACTTTAATTATATACATTATCGCTATATAGCATAATTAAAAGCAAAGAATCAATAAAAATTAAAACCCAGTGAAAGTGTTTACAAATCAGAAATTTCTACACTAGTATGTAATATCGTCATTGAATTGGGACTTTTTTTGTTGAAATGTTTACTAAAACTACTTCTTGCCGAGTTTATTTCCTGAATGGCGCGTGACATTAGAAAATAGCCGACTGGTCGCTTGAGTATGCGTGAGGAATTATTAATTTTCACTTTATTTGCATTTAGTGATTTCCTGATACATATTGCAAGACGTCTGAGATATTTAAAATAATTTTCCCGATTTATCTAGACCTTTCCAATCACTTCTGAATATCTCAACAAAAACTTGAACTTTAAATTAATCAAAAACACGTTATTTTAATAAATTTCTTAGAAAGTTCTTGTACATATATACAGAGTAATTATTTACATTAATCATGAAATAAAATATCCTATTGGCTGATGGGTATTATTTTAATGAAATTTTGGAATACGTTTTGTAGATTGACGGATGAAAATGGCAAGTAATTCGTATTTTCTCGTGTTAACATTATATATGAAGGAAACTTTATTTTCTCTTGAGTCTGCTTTTGAAGGTCATTTAGTTGTAGGTTCATATAATTGAGCAATATTTCAAAATGCTGCAAACAAGAGAGTAATTTAAGCCACTCGCGTCACTAATATATATTTCAAGTTTCTCTTAATAAAACCGAGCATTAAAGATCCGTGATTATGTGTGAATTGAATTGTAAATCTTTCTAGAAAGTTATCTCCCATTGCGAGTTGATGAGGAGTTACATTTATGACATGGACTCCTACGGACAGTGTCGTCTCACCTTACATACACGGATCAACCAACAAGATTGCCAGATTACTCCGAAAATCAAACATTCGGACAATTTACAACACATGTAAGAAAGTTGGACAATGTTTGAGGTCTCCAAAGGACGCAATACCATTTCAAACAAAAGGCGTATATAAGATACCTTGCTCTGGTGGTAAAGTGTATGTAGAGGAAACAGAACGGTCTATATGAACATGAGAGATGTATAAAAATGAAACAAATTGTACAATATGCAGTAGCTGAACACCAACATTGCTTAGGTCACACTTATAATGTAAAAGAAACTAAGGTGCTAGCATCAGTATCTGGTTTCTTTAAACGTAAAATTAGAGAATTAATCGAAATTTGTAAATATCCAAATAATATTAATAGAGATGCAGGTTACAGTCACGTGGAAATCGATTATAATGCTGGATCACGGTTCGCTGAGCACCAGTCGGGTATAAATACAGGGCCCTTGCTCCTCGATAAGTCATTCAGTATTCTAATCTTGTGAGTAAAGATCCCTGAAGAGGCCTCGTGCAATCATAGGCGAAATGTCAGATAATAATTTAAATTTGACACGGTCTAAACCCAAGAACCATGATTTTCAACATAAATTCTACATGAAATTGGAATTATTACTGAATGAGACAAATAACTAGTAACGCGGGATACGTATAAGCAAAGATTATTATAGCTAACTCTTTGGTATAAGCTACGACAAGAAAGTAATTATAAATAAAGTATTTCTCAATCCTTTTATGTGCATCACATTTTGAATTCATATAAAAATTTATAATATTAGTTGTTGCTTTGCAACGCTTATTTAGAAGTCAGTTCGATTTTTGTTATCAAAATTTTATTGATGCAGTATTATATTTTAAATAATTTATTTATCTGTTCCTCCAGTTCGTATCCAGTTTGCTTTAGTCTTCTTCCAAGATCTACTTGACTTTGAATGGACATAATGGCAAAGTTAAGTTTGTCTAGCAATAACTCCATGCATGATAGGAAAATTGTAATTTTCTAATTTTTTTTTACATTTAATTTTAAGTTTAAATTTGTGTCAAATTTTGATATTCTAAGTTAGGTAGATGTTGAAATAAAGTATTTTTGTGATCATTTAACTCTTAATTGCGTTGAAGAAATAGGGACATGAATCTTAGTAAGATGTATAAATGTTATATCTCCAGATGGTGAATTGCAAAAACCACTGACAAGTTAGATTTAAATATTAATATCTATGAAAGTATTCCGAGGATAAAATCCTGTTATCTTAAATTTCCAATACCAGGATTTAACGGTATGATATAGTAATAAATAATACATGTTTATATGTATATTCAACCAGAGATAATCAACGGTACAACATTTTTAAGTTATCCAAAACTCTCCACTCATAAACTATGCTAATGAATTATTCTTTTTCGGATACCTAATTTATTTAAATAATACATTGCGTAAATCCCAAGTTAATGGTAAATGTCAACATTCCAAACATTATTTTTATTGTACTGATTTTGTTCTACTTTAGCACGCAATATTTGCATAATTCTTTTATAAAGCACTTTAAAAAAGAAGGACGTTCTTAATAAGATGCGTATATTTTTTTTGAAATGTTTGTTTACGAGTCAATATAAGATTTCCAGCCAATTCTAAAAAATACTAACAATGAAGCCCCGTAAAAATAGTCTAAGGGAAATTTGTTAAATGCGGTTAAAAACTGAAGAAATTGTTAGTTAGTGAAAGATTTCGCGCATAATTTTTGATTAGGATGAAATATTTTGATGCTGTTTGAAATATATTATAGGTTGTTCAGTTAATAATACATTAAGATACTTGGAGAAGTGATTCTGCCTAGTAAAATAAAGGTAGTATGTTATATAATAAAAAGTCGAAAACTCAATACATCTCCAGTGGCAGTCTGTCAAAATTCTTTTTATTTTCTTGTTTTTAAATGAACATTTTGCGATTAGTTTTTAATTTATCAAGTTGATATTTGGCACACGGACTATGCTTAATAATTTCTATCACTTTCTCTACTATACCACCAGAGATCACCTTACCTGAAATTCAAATATTATCTTTCACATATTTTTTTCTTATGATAGTTATGGGAAAAGAGGAAATGTCATTTTGAAAATGAAAAATACCTAATAAAAAAGGTACTCCTTATTCGAGTCCACAAACCACACCATTGGAATTGGAGTTAAAGTTGTTGTTGTTACTATTAAAATGAATTGTTCAAATGGAAGTAAAAAAACCAAATTACCATACTTCAAATTTAGTTACCCTACAAACGTTGCAGAATTTTCTATTTAATAAGGAACTGTTAATAAGTAAAATTTTTTTTTTAGCAGACGTGAAATTAGTAAAATCTTAAAATTAACACAGTCTCTAATTATTTACAAAATTACACATGAATATTCAAATATTGAATATCATGCCATAAATGTTTGCTTCGAGAGAGTAAATGAAAATGCAGAACGAGCAAAGCGGTTGTATCTGGAAGAATATTCTGAAAAAATATTTCATGTGTCCAAACTTTTACCAGCGTCCACCGAAGGCTGGGCGAAATCGAAGCATTCAAGAGAAGATAAGGATCCATTAGAAATGTTGAAATGGAAAAAAAGGATAGAAGATGATCCAGGTACTAATACTAGGCAGATAGGTTTAGAAGGGAAGTCCCTCATGAAGAACTTCTTTATCCTTTTCATATACAAATGGTACAAGCCCTCTAAAGGGTTTTCCAATAAGAGGTGTTATTTTGATATTCAAAGAAAAATGCCATTTTTTAAGATAAATGATCGGATATTTATTACATTATAAAGAGGAAGGTATGCCGTTAATGATGGAAAATAACATCAACCAAATGACCACCACGACCATGCCTACAGGACCATATCCTTTTCATGAAATTTTCCATAACCAAATCGCAAAGTGGCTGCCCTATGTCCTCGATAGCCTCACGAATTCCATCTTTGAGGTCTTGAATCGACGCTGGGCTGTTGGCGTAGACCTTGTCTTTCACGTGGCCCCAAAGGAAGAAATCGCAAGGTGTCACATCACAAGATCTCGGTGGCCAATTGTGATCACCTCTTCGAGAGATAACACGGCCCGGAAACTTTTCCCGTAAAAGATCAATGGTTTCGTTGCTTGTGTGGCACGTAGCGCCGTCTTGTTGAAAGTAAACGTGGTCCAGATAAATACCATCCAATTCCGGCCATAAAAAATCATTAATCATCTCTCGATAGCGCAATCCATTCACCGTAACTGTTGCTCCAGCCTCATTTTCGAAAAAGTAAGGTCCAATGACCCCGCCGGACCATAAACCGCACCAAACAGTCACACGTTCAGGATAGAGAGGCTTTTCAACAATAACTCTTGGGTTTTCCGAGCCCCAGATGCGACAATTTTGTTTGTTGACGAAGCCACCGAGGTGGAAATGGGCCTCATCACTGAAGATGATTTTTCGATGGAATTCCGGATCATTTTCATGCATTTCAAGAACCCAATCAGCAAAGGCACGACGTTGTTGATGATCGGCCGGCTTGAGTTCTTGCGTTAACTGAACTTTATAAGCCTTAAGACCCAAATCTTTATGCAAAATACGGTGTAATGACGTTTGTGGAATCCCTAATTCCAAAGAACGACGAGGAATGGACAAACCTGGGTTTTCTTCAACACATTCGGCTACAGCAGCAATATTCTCGGCTGTTCTTGAGCGACGTGCATGGGTTTTCTTCTTCACATAACTAACTTGTCCCAACAGCTCGAATTTTTCCACCAATTTCTTTATTGCGCTCCGACAAGGTGCTTCATGACGACCCAAAAATGTTCGAGTTTTACGAACCGTCTCTGCCAAATTTTCACCATTTTTATAGTGAATTTTAATAATTTCAATGCGTTGTTGAAGCGTGTATCGTTTCATCTTTATTTATGGCGTAGTTTCTACTTGTCAAACGTCAAAAACTTACAGCTTCAAAAGTGACATCTACCGAAATAGCGGGCTTTTCAAAATGACACCTCTTATTGGAAAACCCTTTATAAGGGTGATGAACAATTGCGACTAAACATGTGCAATCAAATTTTAAAAAAATATCAACAAAATCTTTAGTTCATTAAAGTCATATTATTCACCGACGAAGTTACATGTACACGTGATGACTAAACATGTGCAATCAAATTTTAAAAAAATATCAACAAAATCTTTAGTTCATTAAAGTCATATTATTCACCGACGAAGTTACATGTACACGTGATGATATTAACAATTTTCATAACACTCATCAGTACTCTTATAAAAATCCTCATGCCATTATGGAATGAAAATATCAGCGCCGATTCTCTCTGGACACATGGAATGGAATTATAGAAGACTAAATTGCTGCACCTCATTTTTTTGATGCGCCGTTAAATGGGGATGCTTATTTAAATTTTCTGCGAATGATCTTTCACAATTAATGGAAAATGTTCCCATTTAAACATTAATTATGTGGCTAGTTCAAGATGGTGTTCCACCTCATTTTAATCTAGACGTGTTGAGGTACCTCAATGAATCATTCCGGAACAGATGGATACAACGAAGCGGACTAATGCGCTAGGTGTCGCGCTCTTTCGATACCCATCCAATGAATCTTTAGTTAAAAGCTCTTGTTTATAAAACGCCCACGAACGATATCGAGGAACTTCGCCAAAAAATAATAAATGGATTCCAGATTACACAATATACGACCGGAATTTTTTTAAAGGTCGACAATATTTATTAAAAAATTTGAAAATGAATGGAGATTATTTTGATAGTGTATGATAATTTTCTTTCTATTTAAAATGGGAATTTTGTGTTAAAAATTTCATTTGCTGAAATAAATTTAAAAAATTATTTAACTGTTATTGTTATTTTAATTATCACATCATCTTTCAGATATCTAATTGTCAGATTTAACTAAGTGTGAAACATGGCACTTTGATTTTTTGCTTCCATTTACAGAACTGATTTTAATTGCAATAAAAACTCTAGTTGAGAATCATGGTTCTTGGGTTTAGACCGTGACAAATTGGAATTATTATCCGATGTTTCGCCTACGATTGCACGAGGCATGTTCAGGGATCTTTACTGAATTCGGTGTTCTAATCTCATGGAGATCGAATAAGGAGTGCATTTTTTATTAGATCTGGTTGCAGGTCTTTTTTCTAATAATTGTCAAAAAATATATGTAAAAAATACAATTTGAATTTCAGGTAAAGTAACCTCTGGTGGCACAGTAGAGAAACATTTTTACAACACGATAATAAAAATTATTAAGCGTAATCCCTGTGCTAATATCAACTTGATAAATTAAAAATTAACTGCAAGATATTAAAAATAAGAACAAAAATTGAACTTTGGCGGACTGTAATTGGAGGAATATTAAGTTTTTGACTTTTTGTTATATTACTTGCTACCTTTATTTAACCATGTAGAATCGCTTCTCCAAGTATTTTGATGATTTATCCGAACATTTTGTATAAGATACTCCTAAAAGAGTCCGATAAAAATAGCAATATTTGAATGTGTTTAGTTCTTTTTATTTATCTTAAATAATAAATAATGAACATATATTTAGGCCAGTCTGGTTTCACAATTGGAAAACATTGATTAATTTCTAAGAAATTATATAAAATGTGCGATTAAAACAATGTTTTTAACAGGGGAATAAATGTGTAAATCATTGAGAGAAATCACAGTATAATTTATTTATAAACTTCACATGAACTACATTTTTTAATTAATTATTTATGAATAAACCTTTCCTTTTTTATCAGATTTAATTTAAAGAAGCCTCTTACTTTATGAATATTAATTTTATTATTGTTAGTAATGGTACTGCCTCAGCCAAACCGGATTTTGCACACCCTTTACAGGGAACTTTAACTTATCCTAGATATACTTTGGATATCGTACACATCGGTGACATTGTGGTTTAATGTATTCCCCATAAATTTCCTGGTCGCAAGTTATACTGCCTTCTTTAGCCCTACACAAGTAATCACTAAGACCCAATCTATAAATGTTATTCAAGAAACTATTTGCTTCAATACCAGTTGATAACATTATAAAGCCACTCATTCCTTTCCCACTGTTTACGTTTTTGTACGTCTAGACTATCGTATTTGACCATTTTTTCATTATATTATTTTCTTATACTTATGGTACTGAATGAGAAAATTTACATAGGAAGGCCAATGATAAACCGGTACTGGATTTTCGATATTTTATGAATCTTGAAGCAGAATAAGTTTAACTTTCTGCGTAAAATAACTAAGGCATTTTATATGGGCTAAGCAAAAGATCGTTAATTAGAACAAGTTGATAATAGTGTACGGACCCAGAAATTTCTTGACAAAACCATAAATTTCCTTCCTCCGTGGTACAACTAAGTTAACATCTATTAGTTCTTAAGAGTGGCAGTATATTTAGTTCTGTAAGCCTTAGCTTCGATTTAAAAGACACTATTTTTAATTTATTGATTTAAATTATAAAATATTGCCGTTCCAAACTTGGTAATAAAGTAAATATGAAATTAAAGAACAATTTTATTCGAATTTAAAGTAAATTTCGTAAATTCTTATATAAGTTGTATGACAAAGTATTTGGGAAATTAATACGTATCTCTAGGTCATCTACATAGTTAAAGTGTAAGTATATTTAGTAAGTTCTAGTTAATCTATTATTAAATAGATTTTTGAGAATAAAGAATATTGAAATGTTCTTTTTTATTATAAATACTTGACGATGTACACACGAAAACAATAGAATTATTTCAATAGATAAATTATCTGTAAAAATGAGAGCTTAGATTGCAAATACTAAAAAAGATGTAATCTTATTTTGAAAAATATACCGAATGGGCGTACTAATTTTGACTGGGGTTACTGTCCTAATCGACTATTGATATTTCTATAAATAATTGGCATGCAATACTTCTCTACCCGATTCAGCTGTCTATTAAAAGAATGAAGTAATTCTATTTCTTAAATTATAGTTTGTTTAATTTCAATGTGGTTTACTGTAAGGTATACTTTAAAACTGATAAATTTCGTAACATCTAAAATTCTCATGATGAGTTTTATTAGTCAATTTTCTGATTGTTTACCATAAAATTAACTGTTCTAGTCACAAGGTCACTCTACAATATTTCTCACATCCATACCTTGGTGGCCATTATTATTGTTTCTAATTACAATTGAAGAACGATACAATAATAATTAAACCTTTAAATGACCGTTAACGGTAAATAACGATGATGATTTTCACGTGAACGGAGATGCGAAGGTAATACTCTAGGACAAACATATTTCTGTGTCGACAGTTACAGCATTACCCCTGTTAAGTAGAAAATAATAAATTGATGGGATTTCTGGAATTTTATATCAATGTTAACCGACATTTTGATATCGTCCCCAAAGTGCTTTAAAAAATTCTAAAATGTTATTGCATTAAATATGAAAACAATTCGTTGTTTTTATAGCAAATTTTTCTTTGAATTCTATTTTGAAGTTTGGTTTTTAACTTATTTGTAAATTATTCCCATTTTCCAGCTTTTAAACAAAAAAAAATCAGATTATTTATAAATAAAAAATCGACAATACTACGATAAAAAAACAACATAATTTATAAGTCCATTCCGTAATGTCATTAAATTGCTAATAACAAGATTTTCGCAACCCGTATGTCGGAATATTAATCGTTTTTCGTAATTTTTACGGTTAATAATTATTTTTAAAATATTTATTAATCATCGTTATCTAATTAGAATCGATAAATTAATTAGAAATTAACACCGTGAAATATTTTTCTATACGAATAAATTGCCTTTCAAATTTCCTAAGTACGAGGAAAATACCACAAAATTTTCTTACAATAATATTTCTCAAGCAAACACATGCTTTTTTATTTGGTTTTTGTGAAGCTATATTTAATAATATATTCAATACCTATACCAATCTAACAAAGTTATAGTGATAATAAAAATACTTTAAGTGGGTCGGTGTAAATATATCCTCGGTGCGCACCAGGGTTTT
The DNA here is from genome assembly GCA_034092305.1 of Diaprepes abbreviatus. Lineage (NCBI taxonomy): Eukaryota > Metazoa > Arthropoda > Insecta > Coleoptera > Curculionidae > Diaprepes > Diaprepes abbreviatus. The sequence goes on along the minus strand of JASJET010000296.1, from coordinate 257,516 downwards.
GCGAGAACTTTACTATCGCTATGCAATACGCCTAGATCGCTTATAACCGTGTTTTTATTACAGTAATTACAAAACGACTGACCTGTAAATTATGTTTAACCACACCTCTACATTAGTACGTGTTCGTTCAAATTCCAAAGCAACCAAAAAAACTGATAATAATTGAATGAATTGAAACCCAGCATTCGTGCCGGTCCTCCGAAGTTTATTAACATACTGTTTAAAATATTTTTATGTAAAAACTTGTGGGTGTCGAAAGAATTTTAATATGTTTTATCTAATTGTTGAATCAGAATAACGATTGAAAAAAGGCACACCAACCTGTTTTGACGCCAGTGACATCCATTCTTAAAAAGATATTTAATAAATGTTTGAAAAATGACTTAATTTTTTGAAATTATTTCACCAAGTACTTTTTATACCTCTATATCTGATACAATATTTCACAGGAATCTCGTGTGTGAAAAGATAAATATAAAGAAAAAAACCTTTAACTGCTTTGGTCAAGTTGAAAATCATGGTTCTTGGGTTTAGACCGTGTCAAATTGGAATTATTACCCGACGTTTCGCCTAAGATTACACAAGACACCTTCAGTGTTCTAATCTCGTGGAGTAAAGATCCCTGAAGGTGCCTTGTGCAATCTTAGGCGAAACGTCGGATAATAATTCCAATTTGACACGGTCTAAACCCAAGAACCATGATTTTCAAGATAAATATATTACTTTCGTATCGTCTGAAACTCCGAATCTACTTCTTAAGACAAGTTAGATTGCTTAACCTCAAAACAGATTGTCTTTAATTGCCTATATTGTAAAAATAGTTTCATTGTAAAAACCTTGAAAGTGACATATTTTACAACTAAATATTTGTATAAAAAATCACTGAGGTCAATCGTGACATCTTTAAAATAAATTTTACACTTGTTTATATAATGTTTAGTCAAGTAGTGGAAACTATTTGTAGAAATTCAAGTTGTAATACTTATTGTAACACTCAGTGCAAGATGTTTAAGTAATTAACAGCTTTAGCACGTGGAAAAAATAATAGTTACGTTCTACATAAGAAAACACTAACGGCCAGTTAAGAAAGAAACTTGCTTATATGAGGAAACGTGGAATTATTTACAAGTATAAACATCGAGGTTTCAAATTTTTATTACTTGGCCAAAATTTGATTATATAGCGTTGCGGCATAAAATCAATATTAACAAATAAACGAACTATTGGTACTAGAACAATTACCGTAATTAAATTGAAAATGCTTTTATTAAAGCAACAAATCGCAGGTAAAATTGCCAATTTGGATTTAGTTTCTAAGGTCGCAAAAAAGTACCCATTTTGCCCATAATTGTAAACTGCCCTAAATTGAAGAACCAAAAATTTTTTAATAACGAGAATTCTCCAAATACCAGTTTTAAATGAAATTATACCAAACAAATATTTAGTCTGCTATGGTAAATTATTTAATTTTAATTTTACGAAATTAATTTTAGATTTGTAACTTGGGCCCCCAAAACCTCATGTAAATTTTTTAGTCCGACATATTTTATGCTGCATATTGTATTTGAAGAAATTAATTTAAGATCCGTAATATACGCCTTAAGAACTCCACAATATTAATTTGGACAAAATCGTATAAATGTAAAATTTTTAGTCTCCCATATTGTATTTGCTATATTAATTGTAAAAAATCAACTTTGGATTCTAAACCTGCGATCCACCATATTGATTTTCAAAAAAAATAATTTTAAACTCTTAATCTATTCTTAATCTATGCCCTCGAAAACCTCCTCGTGTCAATTTTGACTTTAATTCGGAAATATAAAAGTTTTAGATACTTATGTTCTCTCTCAGAAACACCCCAGTACCAATTTTGAACAAAATCGAGAGATATTAAGTTTTTAATCCGCCATATTGAATTTTTTAAAGATAATTATAAAGTTATAATTTATACCCTCAAAAATCTCCTTAACCGTTATGTACGACCTCAAAAATTTCTCCATACCAATTTTAGAGAAATTTAGACAAAATTTTTTGTCCTTCATATTGTCAGCGCCATCTTGGATTTTACTGAACGTTTTTCGGCCAAAATAATATGAGATCATCGCAGCAACTTTTTGAACATAATGCAAAAAATTTCATTTAAATCGGTGCCGCTGTTCCATAGTAATAGACGTATATACATCAGTAGCGGTCGAATTGAGAACCTCCTTCTTTAGACGTCGGTAAAAAATTATAATAAAATAGGAAAAGCAAAGTAGAGAAAGATTATTAACAGTTTTTGCAGAAATCACAAATATAATTTGGTTGATTATTACACATTCATTACTCAATCCGTACATATTATTTACCCTATGAACAATAATTATTCAAATACATTTTATGGAGGTACCACATGTTATTTCATTTTTTTTTCAACCTAAACTTGACATCTGTTTAGAAGTTAGAGCCTTAATAATTCTAAGTCAATTGTTATTTTTAACAGATTTCATTTCTATGTCTTATTGTTTACATAGTTGCTGATCTGTGTTTTCTGCCGTAATTAAGAGTACCGTTATCTAGTTTGCAGTAATTTTCGATAAACTTTAAATTTGATGCCGAGGCGACATCAAAAAATGCAACTGAAAATAGCCTCTAATATGATTGTTACCTTTTAGTGCAACTTTTTGAAGTCGATTTAGTTCAAAAAAATGCCCACATAGATTTTATTGTTGGGTAGCTACGGGTCATTACTGAAGTAATTTATTGCGTGAAATCGAAATCCGAGGTTAAAATTAGCCTATCACGTCAGGATTTTGAGAAATTTGAGGTTATGTATTTGAAAAATGTTTTTTTTTTGCTACTTTTAAAGTTATATATTTTTTTCTAGGTGGATCATTTAATATTACTCATTCCCTTTAAAATAAGCTATTGATCCTTCACTTATGATTTTTAAAAAGTTGCAGCCATTTTAGGTTATGAAATATATCCAAACAACGCCATGAGCATTCATACCGTTTGAGGCATACATTTTTCTACTGTGTACATTTCGTCAAAAAATGTTATTGATATATTTAATTAAGTTTCACTTAAAGGTTTTTCGGAATCACTGATTATGGCGGATCGAAATTTGCAAAAAACGATATTGGTCTCTCAAAATATACCTATACTTAAAATGGCCGTAACTTTTTAAGAAAAAATTATAGGCGACCGCTCAATAGTTTATTTTGAAGGGTAAGAGTAGTATTAAATAATGCAACTAGAAAAAAAGTCCAAAAAAATTTTGTGCATCCGGCACATAACCTCAAAAGTAGTAAAAAAAACCGAGTACATAACCTCAAATATCTTCGAATCCTGTCATGGTGAATCAATTCTAACCTGTAATTCAGTATTTTTAATTTTAAACCCTCGAAGAACCTTTTGAAATATACTGAAGGTTTCTTAAAAAATGTCGCTTTTACAAAGTTGTATGCGAATGCAGCTGTATAAAAAGTTAGTAAAACAACACATTTTTTCAGTTTTTAGCATCATCGCAATAAAAATGCCTTGGAAATATTTTTACTTAATTACTCTGGAGGACGCTTTAGAACTTTCATCAAATATCTCACTCCTTTAAGTAGACGAACAAATAAATTATTTATTGAAAACTACTCTGTAAATTAATGCTTATTTACTTTAAAATACCAACACGCTTAGAAATTCTTTTATAAAGTATTTGTGATTACAGCACTAGATATTTATCATGCACGTTGTTCTAGAATATGCGAATGTTCTAATATTATATGACAGAAACAGAAAACTTTTCATTTTTAACCGACTTTTAAAACAAGGAGGTTTTTAATTCGTCAACTAAGTATTTTTTTTTAATATATATGTACACCGATTACTCCGGAACGGCGGCACCGATTTGAATGAAATTTTTTACGTTATATCCACGAAGTTGCTGCGGTGGTCCCATATTTTTTTGAAAGAAATTGGTGCAGTAAAATCCAAGATGGTGCTGACAATATGACAGCCAAAAAAATTGATTTTGTCTGATCTTCTCCAAAATTGGTACTGGGGAATTTTCGGGGTTGTACACAACAAATCTGAAATTATTTTTGAAAAATTCAATATGACGGATCCAATATTCCCTGACAAAAAAAATCAATTTTGTCCGATTTTCACCAAAATTGGTATGGAAGAGTTTTCGGGATCGCACATAACAAATCTAAAATTATTTTTAAAAAATTCCATATGGCGGATCTAATATGGCGGACGAAAATATCAATTTTGCCCGATTTTCTCTAAAATTGGTATGAAGGAGTTTTCGGGGTCGTACATAACGAATCTTAGATTATTTTTAAAAAATTCGATATGGCGTATTCAATATGGCGGATAAAAAATTATTTTGTCCGATATTTTTCAAAATTGATATGGGGGAGTTTTTAGAATCGCACGTTACGAATCTGAAATTAATTAAAAAAAATTAAATATGGTGGATTCAAGATGGCGGATTAAAGACCCTACATTTCTTGATTTTGTCTAAAATCAGTATTGAAAGATTTTTGTTACTTTCAACTACGAATTTAAAATATTTTTTGAAAAATTTAATATGCCGGATTCAATACTGCGTCCTAAAAATTTTACATTTTTCGATTTTCTCCAAAACTGATATAGGGGGTTCTTGAGGATGTAAAATAATGAATTTAAAAGTATTTTTTCAGAAGTCAATATGGCGAATCTAATATAGTAGACTAAAAGTTTTACATTTTTCGATTTTGTTTGAAGGTGGGACTGAATCGTTTTTGAGAATGTAAATAGCGAATATAAAATTATTTTAAGAAAATCTAATATGTCAGATGCAATATGGCGGTGTAGAAATTTTAAATTTCCGGATTTCATCCAAAATTGGTACTAGGGGGCTTTGAAGGGTTTAGATTTAGATTAGATTATGAACTTAAAATTTTTTTTTTTGAAATTCAATGTGGCGGATCCGATATTGAAAATTTTACCTTATTCGTATTTTTTCAGATTGAAAAACAAAATTTTTATAAAAAAAATTGAAATGTCTTCTAAAAGTGTGCTAAAAAGTGAAAAATAACTATAAATTTTTATATAAAATTAAAATTTTTAAATTCGGCGCTAAATAATTTCTAAATGAAATAAATAACTACGAATATATATAAATTATGGTAAAAAGCAATTATAAATAAAATATTTTTAATCTGTTTATGCTAATCACATTTTGCCAGGTATTAGTTTGGCGCCGACTTCAAAAATTTTTATTTCATATAAAAATGTATAGTTATTTTTCACTTTTTAGCGCACTTTTAGAAGTCAGTTCAATATTTTTTATAAAAATTTTATTTACTCCTCTTATCAATAAATGTTAAATGGTATTTGAGAAAAATTTTTCGTTTAAAATGAATAACTCTTAAATTCTTTTTTCCACATTTGATTGCATTTTTAAAATTAACTGTTGTAATTCAAATATATAGGCGGCTCAATTGTACCTTAAATTCGTTCCAGTCAAGTACCCCCTGATTCAAAATATTTTGTAAAGAAAACTATATCTTGTATTCTTAATCATAATTTTCCCTAAATGGAAAAATAAATTATAATGTAATAAATGTCTTAATAATAAGAAATTTGTTGTTTTTTGTACGTCATGGGTTTTTAAATAGTCGCAAAAGCTTTTTTAGATATTTTTGGGGAATTCCTAAAATCAAAACAGGTTCCATTTTTCAACTAAATAAACTATTTAAGTAGATTTGTTAATAAGCTTAAATAGGTAAGGGTACCTGGGTTGTATGAATATAAAATAATATTTATAATAAATAGTCCCTAAATCTACAGCCCAATCGGATTATTTTTTTTTTTTATATCTAAATTTATAAATTTATACATTCAGTCTCCGTCTGTAATCCACGGATTAATAAATAAGTGTTGTGTTTGTAAGGTGTACCTAATAAATAAGTAAATAAAATATAGGGGCATATGCCCCGGTACAACAGTTATAATGTGCTGACGCCTGAGGTTATGTAAGGAAGACATTTTTTCTTTCGAGGTACTCTTAATTTAAATTCTGAAAATTTCGAATCCGGAAAATGGAGTATAACAATACCTATTAGAAACAGTTTTAGATCTACATATATTGTAATTTGTTATTATGTGCCTGTCTTTTCACGTACATTTTCATATTGTTATTTTACACATTAACATTTTAGATGGAAAATATAAATCAATATACATTCAAAATAAGAACATATTTAAGCAATATAATACCAATTGTTCAATTAAAAATAATTGTTGCCCTCTAGGTATTCCAAAATCCGTTCGAAATTGCCTGAGGTTTAATATCACTTGTTATATTTGTTATCCGCTTAGTACATGGTATAATGTACGCCGGTGATGTAATTTTAGAAATTTTGACTTGGAATTTTCTCTTCGATTATTCCGGCTTGGTATTTAACATTTTTGAACGGTCACATTGAGAAAATATAAACAATTTTGCATAAAAGGACAGGAATTTATTTGATAACACTTATTATTTCGACTTTAAATATTGTTTTGCGAAGTAGTAGATATCTGTTGGACTTCTATTGTCTAAATTTGTTGCTGAAAATCACGACGTTTCGGCTAGTAGCCGTTTTCAAGTGAATATACATATTGCTATTTATAGTAGTAGAATAAGAAAAAAAAGGTGCTCTATTTTGCTTAATATGGGATTATCGTAAAAAACTATAAGAATCAGTTAGGAAAGAATAGACTAGTGTTTCATTCAAAGATAAAATTAATGTAAAAAAAAATAAATCGTTGGAGTGGGTGTAAAAATTGTACACTCGTATTCTGACGTGAATGTTGACCTGAACTAACTAAACCACAATGTTCTTAGCGAAATAAGGAATACACCATTACACTGTGATAATTTTACAACTGAATTTACCAATATTGTGTTTATCGTAGAGTAATATTAATAAAACATAATAAAACTTTTCGATATTTCATAGCTATTTAGCAGACCTTCAGGAATATGCCGCCCACTTTGCAAAATAGTTGGACGTATTGAGCAATGTTGCCACATGTATCTTAAACAATTTTATAAAATTCATTTTATACAGTGATCTCAAAACTTTATCAATACAAATTTTTTTACACGCTGGGAAACTAATGTAGAGTACTATAATCTAACTTATTATTTACTTTTAAATAAAATCATTTCATATAATCTAGCTAAAACTTTATAAAAAATGCTGGCGTACAAGAATAGCATTCGGCATAAGTCAAAGAGATTAGCCTAGGTATCAAACTTTTAAACGTTTGTTGCCTAAAGTGATAAATCTTAGGAATACTTGAAAGGTGGCGTTGTATATTATGATTCTGAACTTGTTGCTCTTAATTTCTAGACATTTTTTACTAATGGGCCCTCTGCATATACATCTGGTGCACCTGCCGAGTTATGACAACAACACATCTTCAAATTCTTATTGGCCATTTAACAAGATTTCCTCTTGATGAAATTTTTAAGCTGTATAATGAAAATCAGCTGAACCTTCATTCCAGATGTTAAGACACGAATCCATTTTCCATGGGAAGTTATAAATACACACTAATTCTGATTGATTATTTGAATAAAATGTCTAGCTAGAAATAAGAATCCCTTACGCTGCATCTAAACAGGTTTTCTTAATCAGGTTCAGAAGCCTGTTCACTAGTTTGTCCTCTAGGTGGAGGCCTTACAATTGAAGATATGTCCATTAGGTTAGAACTTCGCATTTCAAGATAATCTGTAAGTTGTTATATCCTTCTCGTCACATAGTCTACATTTCAGTTGTTAATTATAAACATCCATTATCTGTCAGTATCTCCTTAAGAATAACCGATTATCAATCCTATCACTAGCCTAATCTGTTGTCTGTTTAGGCATATGACACTGCGGCTTAGTTTGCCAATGACTTGTTCAGCAATAGTTTACTGTGTGTGTCCCGCAATGTGATTCCAGTAGTTGTGATTTTAATATAATGAAAAAATTAGTTTTGATGTAATTAACAACTGTTTACGAATTTTGTTTTATTTATAACTTCAAAAAATTATTTGCTGTTCTTTAAAGTTCCTAAGAACACAATAAACTTGCTATATCTCATTGATTTGGAAGTTTACGAAATTATAATGAATAACAAAAATTGTATTTTATTAGTTGTTTCGAAGGAGAACTTTTTGGAAAAAAAACGTACGAGTAAAAAACTTGGAAAAAAAAAGAGAACAGGCGCTTGTAGTTAAAATGGTGGACAATTAAATTTCATTCTATTTATTATTATAAAATATAATCATTAGTAATTTTATAGATAATTACATTAGGTTGGCAACACGGTTAGGAAAACCGCATAATGACCTTCGCTTTACCAGGTTGTCGGTTGACTGTGAATCATCAGGTTGGAAAAGAAAAAAGAAAATAAATCTTCCACCTACTATGTTTCTGATGAAACAAATATTTACCATATTACCATAATTATTTAATTATGCAGTCATCCCGATTTATAATAACACTAGTTTAATTAGCTTAGAGTTGGTTGTATATTTTTTCCTTATTTTCTTGGGTTTTTTGAGTCCGGGATAATAAAAAACTTCTCGGTTATTCAGATGATCTGATTTTTATTAACGGGGGGGGGGGACCATTTATAAAGTAATATTTACAACAATATATGTACAAAAATACCTGCAAATATCCGGAGTCGGTCTCATTTTTTAATAAATTGACGGTACACTTACATTTACATTTTAAAACGACATACAAATTTAAGACCGCGTTGTTTATTTGATTGCACTTACCGAGATATTATTTTGGTTGGCATTGGATTGACGTTTTTTCGTTTGTTACTTTTTTATGTTTTTATATTGTCAATTTTTTCTTTTTCCTTTTTTATGGTGATTTTTAAAATTAAGGAATGAAAACTAATAGTACTATTTTGTAAAATTATGGTAGATTTTTTGACACCAAAAACTTAAGCAAAATGTATCATAATTTGATAAAGCAGCACCAATTAGTCTTCATTCCTTAATTTTAAAATTCCATATATAGAAAGGAAAAAAGAAAAACTGACAATATAAAAACCTAAAAAAGTAACAAAGAAAAATACTCAATCCAATACCGATCAAAATAGTATATTGGTAATAGCAGCCACATAAACAACGCGGTCTTAAATTTGTATGTTGTTTGAAAATGTAAATATAAGTATACCATCAATATATATATATATATATATATATATATATATATATATATATATATATATAGATTTATTAGTTGTAGCTACATCCGTTTGTTAGTTAAGTTTCTTGTGAAAACATTTTGCCAGAATCCCATTTGACAACTTTTGTGCTGGTTAGTGGAATATAAACTGTGATTCTAACCTGAACTAATGAACTGATGTATTCCCAGATTAATACTCAATCATATATATGAAGACGAACTTATTACTCCTCATGCCACACCAATGAAAAATATTTTCATACATTCTGAAATTCTGCAATCTGTAGCAATTTAAGATTAATACAATCGACATTTTTACAAATGCAACATCCTCAAAACTTCTTATGTAATATCCTGCAGGAGTTTACAGAGAATTTCGTGACTTTGGCCTGGCATCATTGTAGGTTCTATGAATCAAAATATATTCACATGCCACACTGCTTCGTGTCCGTAGTGACTTCATTCCTTTTTCTTAATTCAATTTTTTTTTGTGCGTCCTTCAGTAGTTTCCGACAGAGTGGTTACTTGATTTTAAATCTGACGTCATATATCTTTGCTATGAAATCGATAAAATGATTGGGTGATGAGTATGCTTTTTAGAAGATATACGGAACCGAATTAATCATTTCGTTTTAATTTGAAGTAACTAAGAGCAAGCGAATCCAATCCCATTTTTTTTTTAATTCAAAATTAATAAAATAATAACTAGCGAATTATAACATTACTAAAGTAGACTGCTTCCATGTTAATTCTAGAACAACAATAAACTAGTATCGAATAAAATCCAGTATACAAAAACGACTTGTAAAAAAAACCATGATTAATTTAACCGACTTTATTCACATAAAATTTATGGTAAGAGCGAGGTATTTTGATAAGAATTTCACTATATCGTAGAGGATACTCTCTGAAGATCTCATAAAAATATATCTACGGTAGGTTGTTTATGGAAAAAATTAAAAAAAAAATCAACAATTTATTGATGGGCAAAGTTTCTTACGCTTAACTTTTAATAACAGTGAGACGTTACCATTTGGTTTTCAACATGGTGTAAGAGATATTCTCAAACAATTCGCGTTAAAATATTTCCTCAGTAAGTTTATTGCAAAGAGTTTCAAAAGTGAAAAAACGAAATCAGAAACATTGGTTGGCAAACTTTATCTGTTTCTTTCTTGAGTCGGCTAATGACCTTATCTGAACAGAATTTTTTGTCACATTCACTGCAGACTACCTCCAAAAGTTCTTGATGTAGTTAAATGCGATATGGGTGAAATTTGTGTTTTTTTTTTATTCTTTCAATGATACGACTGCTTATTGCTGACTGACTCGATAAGTTGTACGCGGATTTTTAACTAGAAATTTCATAATCAAAAATTCATTTTCTTCATTTTCTCTAATTGATTTCTGACGGACTGTTTTTTTATAAGCCTCACTTCCTGTTCTTTGAAAAACATGCAGCAAATTTTCTGATGAACACTTTTTGGGATGATGTCTATTAGGATATTTTTGACCATAAAGTCTTGATGCTAGCAAGTAATTTTCTTCACTCTTCCCAATTACTAAAATCATATCAATCGTTTCTTCTTGGAAGTACGTTCACATTTGAAATAATTAGGGTTTTCAAATAAACTCGAAAAGTGTCGCTAAATTATTTGTCAAAAATTTTCTGTATATGGCAAATTATGACTGCTCGACTAATATCTACTTTTCAAAAATAAATTGCAAAAAATTTGAGTCGAAAATTGAAAATGCTACATTACTAAAAAATATGAAAGATAGGTAAAGAAAACCTTAGTACAATTTTAAATACCGTTAAAATTAGAATATAAATTCGATATTAGATGTAAAGTGTTCCATTTTTAATAAGAAAGTTATTGGTCTTTAAGGACAATAAAAATAAAGTGTAAGTTTTTATCAACCCTGTATAATTCCTTAAAATTATTTTTATATTACTATTAACTGTAGTGATTTTACTTAAAATACCAATACAATTTAAAATATCTAGCTTGAATAGGCAAGGCAGGCATAATTTCAATAATAGTCAAATATCTCGAGATCGGCTTGTCTTAAGTGTATGAAACATAACAGTAACTGATCGTTAGTTTATTCGCCCTATCATAACATGCAATAATATACGGGGCATTCTATTTAAATTTCCACAACTTTGATGTGAAAATTTTTTTAAGCCACTGTGTATATTTGAAAATAATTTGAAAACATAATCCCAATAGACAGACCTACATATATCCCTTATTAGTGAGTAAATATTTTAATTTATGAAACTCTTATTCATCGCATATTATTATATTGTCACATTTTCAATTCTTTTATTGATTTCTATATCTTGAGTTCTAGATACTTGAATCGATTTACTTGTTTAATTTCCATATTATCAAGTTCTATGGTAATTTCATGTTAATTTTTGACAAGACCACCACTTTTGTTCTCACTCTATTTACTTTCGTTTCGTCATTCAACAACTCCTCATTCTGCACTTGCAAATGTTGCTGCAAACCTGATTCTCTTCTACTAGCAATCCTTCAAACAAGGACACTTGTGCTAACTTCCTATATTTCAAATATATTTTCTTGGTTTTTTGGTTGCACTTCAGCCTTGACTTTGTCTTAGTCTGTTGTGTGTTTGAGCATTTCTGATATATTATTTTTGAAGATAGGATAATCAAAATAAAAAAAAAAAAGAATGGGTAGACTAAAATGGCTAAAAATAATGGAAAATTTGCAAATCAAAAAATTGAATAGGCAATGAATAACTACTAATAAAATAGAATAGTGGAACCATTGTGTAGAACATTGAGGAACTTTCCATTGAACATGCGTCACAACTAAACCTAAATTATGAAGAATAAGAACACCAAAGGAAATTAATAAAAGGAAAAAATAAGTCGCCAAACCGAATACATAGAAAGATTTTAAAGAGAAATTAGGAAAGTACAGGAATGGAAACCAGAAACTTCTATACATAATACTTAAATTATTTATAAAGGTAAAAAATATTGAAATAATGACAAAAATAAAAATAGTTGCATATTGAATGAGAAAGATATCACAATAGAGACACGAAAGGAATATTTTGAAGAATTATGGAACCATGAAAATGAAAGAATAGAACAAGCAAATAATACGAAGAAATATTGAAAGAATTAAGCAAAACAACAATGCTTAAACTTATGGGCAAAAAGGGAACGGGGATATTTTTAAGAATATGTAATAACGCGTAGAAAGAGATTTCCTCCTTAAAAAGAGACTGAGCAAAAATTTATGAAACAATATTGTATAGAAAATTAAAAATTTTCTCAGAATCCTCTCTCAAAAACACAATATGGCTTTCGTAAAGGATGGAATGCATCATATGGAAGCAATAATAACGTTCATAGAATTCAACTTGTGCTACTTTCATCAAAATAATTCCCAAAAGTATTTTACGTATATTGTTCAGGTTATATATCAAAAAATAAATCACGACATTTCATACTCGAAGTCATAGTTAATAATCATTAAATACGATTAAAGAAATTCGATTATCCAATTAGATTTAAGCGTACAAAATCATAGAGAACAAGTTCTTGACGGACGCTCGTTCTTGAAAAAATGCTTCAAAGCCGGTCTAACAGGTGTTTGGTAAATTACTCCTTGATTTGGTAATCTTCTGTAAAGAATCCGCGTTACGTAAGCACAATTACGTTTTTTTAAGTCTAAAATTTATCTATTCTAACATAACTCTTATAATATACTTAACAAAATAAGTGCTTATTTGGTTATATAATAATATTAATATAACAAGTTTTCTTAAGCTCATAAGCTGATTATTTATTCCTTTGTAACTAGACAAAATCCGATTATATCTTGAATTACTACAGAGTAACTCCCCGTATGTTGATTAAAGTCTCTAGAGCTGATAAATAAATAACTAATTATCCTTAATTTTCCATTTTTTATTGTAGTTGTTACTAATTTCATTGCCGCCATAATCTATCGTCAAACCTATCAAAAAAAAGCTCTGGCATTCATCGAGAGTTTTTGAATTTTGTATATACAAAATCCTAATTATTTGCAGTACCCAAATAGAATTACGTAATATAGTTGAGATAATAATTTTTCTTAAAAAAAATGAACTGACGCAAGTTCCTTTATTTTTTTTGTTAGTGTAAGAACTCCTTATATGTCTTATGTATCCATCCTGTTGATAAATTTTCCACGAGAAGGTATACCAGATAGTAGTTTTTAAATCAAGATTTTTCTTTTTTATTATCGCTCAAGGACGTCTTACAAACGCTCCCAGAAAAAATAACAAATAATCCAAATAAAACTTTCCTTAAATATTTGTTAGATTGAACTAAATTTGAAGCATGAGTTTTCGACTTTTTGTTATACGACTTACTACGTTCACTTTACTATGTAAAATCACCTATCCAAGTATCCTGATTCATTATCCAAACACCCTGTATTTTTCTATAAGTATAAACCGGTAAATCCTAAGTACACGGTTTGAAACGACCTTTCCACTCTATTTGCCTTGAGTGATCAAGTAGTAACGTCAACATATTATTAACTTTAGAAGACTGTTTGTTTTTACATTTTTAACATGACTTGTTGGAATACTTAACGAATAAATGATAATTTTATTGAAAAATAGGACGTAAAGAATCGATTTAAAAAACCTTGGGCGACGATAATATCATAAATAACAAAATACGTGTTTGCAATTGCTATTAATTTAATAAGTATAGATTTATTTATTTACTTGGCACTTTTTAAAATTAATTTTAGATGGACTCATAATTTTGTTCATATCATTATTATATTATTTACATACCTAGCTCTTGATCTTTGTTCCACTTCTGTTTGCGTTAGTAATAAGTATTTTTGCCTGATATGCCGCTATTTTATATGAATTTTAAAATTTGCGACGTTAAAAAAGTGGTTAATAAGTAAGTAATTCAACATAATTAACTTAACTGCTATATAAAATACAAGGACTATGTAATTACATAGAATTGAACCAAATTAGATCAGTAAAGGTGTAAACATGTACGTTTCGGGATTATATTGTTTTAATCGCCGAACCAGATGGACATCTAAAAAAAAATTAGAAATTTTAAAGTAGACAGCAGAAAAATATTCATTAATCAAAAATATAGAGAAAATAAAGCCATCAAAGTTATAAAAAATCAATAAAATAAAGACAAAAAGAACAGATTAGAAAAAAACAGGAAGATCATATCAAGTACTAAGAAAAAACGTGAAGAAAATTGAAAATATACAGGGTGTCTCACGGTTACCGTCCATTAGAGTATTTCGGGAAAAAAGATATAATATACAGGGTGATCTACTTAAAATAATTAGGTTTGGGCCACTTCCGGTATAACCGGAAATTGCACAAGGTCGCTGTTATTTCATCTGAAGAGAGCGTCACCGAAAACTCTATTATACGAATTTGCAGGATTTAAATCGCATTATTTCCCGAGATATTCTAATGGACAGTCACCATGAGACACCCTGTATAATACCATTTAAGAGTTAGAATTAATTTTTTGGTACGAAAACTGGATCTTATCAGAGAGGCTGGATTTAGATAGTAGACATGAGGTACCTTAGAAAAAGTTTGGGCGTTATAAAAATGGACAAAATCGGAATAATGATTTTGAAAAAGTATCTGCTATGATTCGTTAATATACTATCGCAAATGTTTTCCAACTTATAATATACCTTTTTTCGTTTATTATTCCTTTAATATGTTAAGAAACATACTCTTTTATTATTTTTAATAAATCGTGTAAAAAATATTAAATAAACATGTAACGGAACGATATACAACGGTAAATGTTTTATGTAATATTAGTAAGCATTGATTAACAATAAAAATATATTTATTTGCGGTATATTTATAATAAATAAAAAAAAAACATGAAAATATATAACGATAGTTGTTTAGAATTATGTGAACTTCATTGAAAATTAATCACAGTATATCAAAAATAAAAACTTATTTGCAAATTTTTATATGTATACCATCATTGAAAGAGTGCTTAACCAAATTGTACTTAAATAACTGTACTTAATTTGTAATTGTAATATAAAACTTAAATTAAAAAGTTGGGTAAGAAGAAAAATATATTATAAACTTTCCCTTATAGACGATATATGTATAATAATAAAAAAAATCTTTTTTTTCCCAAAATTCAAGACTTTTTTTTTATATAGACAAGATGAATTACAAAAATTGAAACTAATACCACAATAAGATTGGAAAATGTTATAAACATTAATTAAATAAATTTTGACGAGTAGATTTCGTGGTCAAGGAAGCCAGTTATCAATAAAGGAAAGATAAATAATCACACCTTAGTTAACACTTTGCAACATGGAAAAAAAGCCAAGTTCTCTTTCATATTTAGTTTGATTTAATATTTAAAAAATATTCTGGATGTTTTATTTCTCCAAATGACTTTTAATGCTGTCTAAAACTTTTACTGCGTCATTACGATTAGGAATCCCGATTTTCGAGCAAAAAACACAACAGAAAATGTTAGGTTTGGCCATACACATGCACTTAAATATATATGAATGGAATGTGTTAACCTTCGTCTGACATCAACAAATTATTTATAAAATTTGTGATTAATTCCGAAAGAAAATTACATAATCATCATTCATCTATTTTGTTGCCTTGAAAGGTGTAATAAATTTTAATTTAAATATATAAGTTAACGTAGGTGTATGTTGCATCTCAGTAATAATTTTAACTAAAAAATCAACTCATGTCCAGGAAATCTGCAAGTGTACTATTCTTTTTAATGTAAATATTAGGGCCGCATTTTTCATTCCTATAACCTTATGAATTACAGTCAGCTAATAATGTTGAAATTTTCATTAAGTTTTATGTAAGTAAAATCGATGAAACTCTTACACAAATTTTATTTATTAAATATCCTTTAAAATGTCAATAAAATATCATAAAATGCATTAACTTTGCCGAAAAGCCTTCAAATTATAATCAAATATTATAGTTTGATTAAACTAATAATAAGTATACATGGGTAATTTAAAAATTTTTGCAACTCAAAACTTGGAAAGTGAGAGTTTCAATAAAAAGCGACAGATTTTGGATGTTCCGTAGAAATTAACATTTATTAGAATAAATAAATGTTTTAAGAAATTCTAATAACACTTTTCGCTTATTCGATTTACACACCGGCACCATTAGGAAATTTTAAAGTTAATCGTCCAATTTTACGTAAAAATCACTTGCTATTTCACCTTGTTAAACCTAATTTCATAACTTTTACTTTCCGTTAACTGCATTTATTAAAGTGTAATATAATATTCATGTTTCGATAATTATCGTATTCATTTTCCGTTATATTACACGTTCTGTCCCAATCTTAGATTGATTAAGTTCAATTTATTATGTAATATTGTAATAATTATTCTGATTTTTATTACATTGAATTTAATTGGTAAATAACACACAAAAGGTAGTTATTAAAATTTTTAAATTACAACTAAAGAAAATTAAATTTATCAATTTACTTAGAGTTAGTTTAAAAATAATTCCTTCAATTATTGTTGCGCCCCCTTTGAAAAACTGCTAAGTAAATAATTAAATCTATAGGCGAGTTCTTTTATTCCATAGACGGTTTTATACATAAACTTGAAATCGACTAAACCGCTCTTAAAATAAAGCAATAAAAATGCGATTAATAATTAAACCCTTCTTTTTTTTATCGATAGATGCATCGACAAAAACTCGATGGATGTGATGGATTAGGCAGTTGGGGAAAATAAGTTTACTTTGGAGGTTATGTTTTATTGTTATCCACTATTTTTTACAGTTTTAATATAGCCAGTTCTTACATTTTCAGGGTGTTTCGATTAGAAAATAAAGTTTCTTTTTGATGTTTTGGGTTTTAGTTATAATCGTTCTTTACATTTTTGCAATAGTGTATTAGTTGACTGATTTACTAAGCATGAAAATAAACAACGTTTTTAAGTTATTCAACTTTTAATTATATGTGTTTTGTAAGCACTAAAATTTACAACTAGTAAAAAAACCATTGTTTTACACCAGACTAAAAACTCTTTCAATTTTAAAACTATTTTCAAAATATATTTGATAATTCTTGGAGAAGGTAGAAACACACAATTTTTCGATGATTTTTTACATAACTCCTATTTTTGGGTAGTAGAACATGAATATGTTGTCATTTTCAACGATCTCCCGTGGTTTTTGTATTTTCCGATCACTACCTTTAAATTTTGGGCATCTATAGTAAAATACACAAACACTGCACAATATTTAATCATTTTTTTACCAAATTTACAAAAATAACCGCGGAAATATGCGAATTTTCCATAAAACGAAAGAAAACCGTTGTCTTGTCGTTTTATACTGTTTCTAGTCATGCATGATTGGTTGCATACGATTTAAATCCAAACACTTTTATTTCTTTAAATTAAAAAAATATACATATTTGTGATGCGTAGCCAACTTAGATAAAATATTATCATCACAATAATATTTCACGACAGTTTCATAAACTTTAAACAAAATTTTGGTTGACCAATATTCACAATTACAAAAATCGATAGAAGCAAAGCCGATAAAAGTAAAGAATTAAAAATTGTATTCAATGGCATTTTATTTTACGTATTACTACAAAAAGCATTAAACACATTTAAGAATTACAATAGTTAAAAAGTATTATATAAGTAGTTAATTATTATTAAATACTTCATGTCAATATCGCAGCATTGAGGCGATCAAATTTTAAGCAATATTTTCGAGAAGAACTGTCTAAACTTCATTGATTTTAATTACTACCAACTACTGATTTTTGGGAAATATTTATGTATGAATACGACGTACTCTTTTCACAGATTTATAATTGGGTTAAGATCTGGGGAATGTGCTGGCTACTGCAGGTTCCTTTCCTGAAACCATCTTTGCACAACTTATTAAAAGTTCTATGGAACGTGACCTTGAAAAATAAAAAAGCACAAAAGAGACCAAATGAGATTTCCCTGACAGTTGCCACAAAAAATCGAATACGATGTGGTTATTGGACATGTATTGCTTTTATTTTAATTTGCTTGTTTGTACGACATTTCGACTAGGTTGTATCTCTAATCATCATCAGGTAAATATATATATATATATATATATATATATATATATATATATATATATATATATATATATATATATATATATATCGTAATCATTAACAAATTACGTAAGTTATTATTTATTTCTTCACCTGTCTGTTACTTATGAAAAGTTTTTTTCAAGCTATTGTTTATGTAAATTTAGGAAGTCACTGTAAAATTTGAACGGTTAAATAAGGATCTGGATGCTAATCAAAATTACTGAATGTTTATTTGTTGCGTTATACAGGCTTTGTTTTAAGAGTATATTCGTAAAATCAACGGTTGTTTTGAATTTTAATGAGAATATATTAAAAGTAAGCGAAAGTTAATTGGAAACTCTGAGTAGATATAGACAATAGGCATCATAAACTTGTAATTATTATTGACTAGTTTCTTTTATTCGAATTTTTATAGTACTATTATATTTTAATTAAAAATAATCAACAGCAACAGATCAATTTTGCAACTTTTTCCTTATTTTTTTTATCGATTGGATATTGTTATTAACTTTACAGTGTCATACACTTTTTAAATTTAGTTGCTTATAATTTCTAAAACTTTGAGTTTATTTTTTATGACTTTATATTTCTCTGGTTAATCTTATTCTCGCAATTTTTCTTATACGACTATAAACAGTTAGAAACGAAGACTAGAATCTACTCCAGTTTTATAATTTCTTCTTTAATGCATTCATTTTCAAAAAAATGAGGTTAGCAATGATAGACGTGAGTTATTTTGATGCAATTTTCAACATATTCTATGAAGTCTATCAGGATGATTTCATAAAAATATTTCCAAGATAAATTTATTATAAGGGGAATTAAAATCTGAAAAAACTGTAAAAAGTTGTTGGTTATCGAACTTTTTTGCCGAATTAGTTTGTATATAACTTTTTAGAGAGGTGAGATATTTTGAAATTAGGGTTGTTGAAATAGATTTACACTTTCTTCTTTGTTATTTTTACGAGGAAAAAATACCCGTAAATAATTTCTATAAGTCTTAATTATCCCTCATTTAGCACGTAAATTTATACTTAAATGACAAAGAATTAATAGTCCACTACGTACAAAAATATATGGTTTGTCCATTAAAATATTTGGCTAAAAAAAAAGCCAATGGTTCCTACAACCTATATAGAATGTCAAGAATTGGGGTACCTCATTGATAAACATCTAAAACCTTAAAGTATATTTGAAATAACCAATAAATACATTTTTTCTTACCTCAAGTTTTAAATTCCTGTATATTCCGATGGTGTATACTCTAATTTAAAATTTAAAGAATATAATTCAAACTATTCAACTAATTCTCTCATTATATACACCGATGGATCCAAAAGCAACCTGAAAACTACTGCAGCTTTTTATGTACCTAAATGTAAATATTAGCAATTCATTCATCTAAATAAGAACTACAGTACTTTTTGTGCTGAATCTGCAGCTATATCATATGCGTTAGAACGGGCTATTACTCAACAATTTAACATGATAATTATACGTTTAGATTTATTGTCTCTTCTCAAAAATTTCCTACAAATCTAATCTGTTCTCAAACATTTTATTTTTAAAATTATAGAAACCCTTCATCAAACAAACAAATATATTTTCTTTGGGTTAAATCACATACCAACATTGAAGGAAATGTCATTGCAGACCAAAATGCAAAATCTAACAATTTATCAGATAGTTTAACTGATTACACTATTATTCATAACGAATTCTTTCCTAAGCTCAAATTTGTGGAAAAAAAAACAAATGGAGAGGAAGATGGGATATATACTCAAGCCAGGCTAATACTTATTATAGTACAATCCATACAAACATTCTGTCAAAACACTGATACGATTTTTCCACCATATCTAGAGCCGTAATTAGCTGCATCAGCCAAAGTCATGCAAGTTGCATAACATATGATCAGTATGGCGATCCCAACCACTTTTTATTCAAATGTAACCAAAATGTCCATCTCTTAAACAATTTTCACAACTACCTTTTGTTGCAAGGGTTTCAAAGTTCCTTTTGGCTATCAGAAATTCTTCAATCCCCAAACGTTGATGTCTTTAAGCAAATTTGCATATATTTTATTAGAATTGATATCAACCTGTAAATTGAGAATTCTTACTAAACTTCACATACCCTTTGTATTAATCCTTTTTTATCTGGTCCACCCTGTACTTTGTTCCGATAAAATGCAAAATGCTCCAATTGACCCGAAAGCGAGAAGGTGTGGTTCTTGTGTACGTATTCCTTTCCTGTTCCAGTGTTAATATCCCAATATTGGTAATGTTTTCTTTTGAATTTTTTTTAACCATAATTAACATATTTCATGGCTTACACACTAGTTTGTAAAGCCAGAAACCAGAAAAAAAGATATATTTAATGCAATTTTCAATATACAGGATGATTCTCGGGAAACTTTATCGATCGATTGTGTGAAAACTACAATTAGGAAAGATCTGAAAATTTAACTGTATAGTAACGTGTATGGGGGACAGCCGGCTAAAATATTTTCAAGATGGCGCCACTACCGGTTATACTGAAAGTAGATGTCAACTTCCAATTTTTATAATTTTATCATATTAACCATAAAAAATAAGGGTAACTTTGTATAAGATTGTCTATTCCAAAAATTTGTAGTCTTCAAAATATTGGCAATTCAACATTTTTCTATTCTAAAAATGCTATACGGTTGGCGAAACTAAAACAATCAATACCTACAGAATTGTCACTATTTCTTGTCATTTGACATTCATTAATAATAATCATGCCGAGGAGAATAAATTACACGCACAAAGATTATTTAAACTTACTTATTATTTATGGAGAATGTGATAGAGTTATTTCAAGAGCATGCGATACATTCACGATCTGATATCCGCAGAAACAGAAACCATTACCACCAACTGTTAGAAGGTTTTAAACGTGCACCCGTTTAAAGAATTAAATATTGACAATTCTGTAGGGTTCGGTTGTTTTATTTTAGCCACGCCTCGCCGTCATGGCCAACTAATAAAAAACTTAAAAGCCGTATAGCATTTTTACAATAGAAAAATGTTGAATTGCCAATATTTTGAAAACTACAAATATTTGGAATAGATAATCTTATACAAAGTTACCCTTTTTTTAATGCTTAATATGATAAAATTTTAAAAATAGGTGCTTTTTATTTGAAAAAATTGACTTTTGACGATTTTTTAAATATAATTTTTATTCTTCTTTTTTGACCACTCTGTAATAATAATTTTCAAAATATCATAAAAAGACTACTAAAGCCAATCTTCACCTACAACCCAAATTAAATAATAAAGACTTCCTTATAGGAAAAAGTTATAGTTAAGATTTGGTCCGCAAACGTCATTTTTGACATAAAAATTTAAATATGTCCAAAACGGTGAGACTTAAGTATACGATATTATACATAAAATATGTCTAGAATTTTACGTAGAAATCAAAAATGCAATAATATATAGGGTATTCTATTTAAAATAAGCAAGTTGACATCTAGTTCCAGTATAATCGGATGTGCTGCCATCTTGAAAATATTTTAGCCGGCTGTCCTCCATCCACGATAGTACACTGTCAAATTTTCAGCTTCTTCCTAATTATAGTTTTCCCGCAATCGATCGATAAATTTCCTGGAGAATCACCCTGTATTGTAGAGGGTAATAAAGTATAAAATTGAAGAAGAAAAAAAACGAAAAAAAATTGATAATAGGTAACCTGGAGAGGGTGTGAAAAAATGACTCACGAGAATAGAGGTGCTTCCCTAAAGTAGATCTACTACTAGATTAACAAATTTTTACAGAAAAATATCAAATTAAAATTCATTTAAAATGGACGAAATATTTATTTATTGTATGCACTACAACCAAAAAAATCCTCGTGGTTTACGGTTCTCTTGGGTAACCAGGTTTCGCAACCGATATTATCGTTTTACCATTATCGTTTTTTCTCGTAAAGAACGTGATAATATTTTCATCTTATTTTTATTATTGTCAACTGTAATTTAATAGTTGTAACTTTTTTGTTTAAGACCAATTTTATTGTTTTAGGAAATGTGAAAACGTCCTTTCTATCAGGAAGCAAATTCAATGTTACATGGCATTTGGGATATCCTCACAAGGTAAGTTACAAATAAGTGTCGTAAAGTCAAAAATGTAGTAATCATCCAGCCAAAACACGTTAATGTAAAAAAGGGTCAAGTTCTCTATCAGGCCAGTTAATTTCGGTGAAAGAGAATTAATATTTAAATGGATGACATGTTCTGTTCCAAAAAAAAAAATATCAAGTGCCTAGATTAGGAAATTACTGGAGAAATGCGATCCAACACTGATATCAACATGTCGACTTCATATTTCTTCTAATAACAATATGTAAAAAGGTCGAAAGGTCCTCAAGTTGCGTATTATAAGACAATGATATTCAACGTCTTGATGTCGTCACTGCCAAATATGACTGATCGCGATTAGTTTCAGGTTGTGGTGGATATTTAGATTTTGTTTCAGTTGTTCAGTTTTTGCTGATATATTTCTGTTTAAATACTAACAATAAAAATTACTGTCACTTCGATAGAAGTTACCTAGCGTATAGTCGCTTAATGTTCATATAATACTAAAACGAACAAAAAAAACGTAAAACTTTATGTTTCAAACATTCTCTGAGAATCTAAGTAGGTATGTATTTATCAAATTACTAGAATGTATAAAATAATTAGAATAGACAAGTAGACAACAATAGAAAGTTGCGCGACAAAATGTTTAAATCAAATAAGTATAATGGGCTAATTACCCACATTTTTATCCGTTTCGAATGTAATTTGTAACGTGCTTGTTGAGCAAGCGTAATTGTTATTAAGACTTTTTTTCAACAATTAGTGTAGTCTAATGTGCTGCTCGTTTCGCATGTATTTGATTAAATTGCATTATTGCTATTTGCTATTGACGATATTTTGAAACACATCAAATCTAGGCCCACAGTAGCGTGGTGGCCAGCCAAGTTCAAGAAGAAAGAAACAATTGCACGTTATGTCTCTGTTTTCACGAATCATTTCAAGAACTATTTTGCACCCCCATAACTATTTCTATCGGTCGGAAATATAAAACTTACCAGATATCATACTTTAAAAAATTAAAAAAAGAAAAAAATGAAAATTGCATTTTTACAGGCATACATTGAATTATTACTAGAGAAACAAAATTTTTGTTTAAATGTTTCAAATAATGTTAAAAATTAACTAAAATATAGTTGTTGGAATTGCATTATCTTTATTTTTGTTTTTTTTTTGAACGATGTTTTGACTGGGTTGTGTCTTTAATCATTCAAATTTAAAATGAAACATTTTTTCTAAGGCTACCAGCTTAAATAAAAACTGTGTCCGTTAAGGACTAATATTTCGTCTCATCATAAACTCCTCAATAATTTGATGCTACAAAGTGACTACCAAAGATTGGGTATTTCAACATAGGGTTTATTGAAGATTCTATATTTATTTTAAGTCCTGTCTATAAAATTTATCTTTTTCAAATTTGATTTCATATGTATTGTATAGCTTTAGACCATTTTCTAAGGTGTTATTTATTTCAGACGTTTTCTGCAATGCCAGATCTCGAAGTTCTTGTGTGTGAATTTTATTTTCCTTAATTTTCACCTCTAATGGACATTTGGTTTTTCCAATAAACATTTCATCACATTCACATCCTTTATTATCAATGGTATGAGGTTTGAGTGTATTTGGTGGTTCGGAAGTTGTAGCTGCTGGCTGTTCATCTTATTTTCTTTAAAATTCCCTTAATATATGGGATTGTGAAGAATGAATGTCTTGTTGTTCATTGGTCTTTGTCCTAAAATTGGTTATAACATATCCTCTTAATTTTTAAGGGGATTTCAAGTAGGTCTCCATTGTTACAAATATATTTTGCAATAACCCGCACTTGAACGATTTTTCTAAGAGCACTTAATTTTTTTTATCAATATTTTACCACTTATTCCAACATTTTTTAAAATATCTAATTCTTATTTCATTTTTTAGGGTGGATTTAAACTACAACTCTTAGACGAACTAGAAAGACCAGTACTGGATTTAACTCCCAGCATACAAGGATCAGAATATATTGCAAATGATGCCACGTAAGTGAAACTAATTAAAATTTTATACTCGCATGTATAGTATTTGTGAAAATAATTTAATCTTCATTTCTTTCATAGGGTATATTGTAGAAGAGAAATTTTAAATAAACCTCTCGGGAAAGTCGAAGGAAAATCTTTGTTGAGTAAAGTTTTATTTGTGTTATAGGGCCCAGACCTACCAAGTACAACTACCGACTAACTTCACATGTGCCAACTGTACCTTAAGACTGATTAGACAAGCACTCGAATGGGGCGCAGGATACAAATTTTGGTCTTGTGCGGACGTAGATATTAAGATAAGTAAGAAATTATTAAAATTATCAAGTAATGTTACTAGTAAAATATATTAACTGGTACAAACTGATTGGGACACCTAGAAAAAATAATTCAATTTTAATGTTTTCCTTAATTATATTTAAAGTAGTTAAAATTTTTAAAGCATATTGAACCGTTACCTGGTTCTACTTAATAATCTGTTTGACTACTATACATGTATTGAGATTTCTTAAACTTTGCAGGAAATTAACAATTGCTAAATGTCTTTTATGTCGAAGAGCTTCCAAAAGCTCTAGGTAAATTGATCAATTTTTACCCTTAATATTTTAGGGAGGGTATTAAAAAGAAATATGATTAGAAGGTCATTATAAAAGTATAACTACAGAATTATTGCCTAAATCACGATTTCTCGTTTAACTAATGTAATAAAAGCTTTCTTACTGTGTAATACACGATGACAATTACTATTCTGCACGCACATTAGGTGAGTGCATTTAACACAGTGGCGTAAATAACAACCCCGCAGGCCATATGATGCGGGGGGGGGGGGGGGGCGCAACCGATCCAGGGGCGCCCTCAAGACCCTTGATGAAAATAAATAGAGACGAAGGATCAACACCGGTGCAAAATAGCAAAGCGCATTCAAAAATCTGCACATACTCTTAGTTACGCCACTGATCTAAGACACTTCAATACTGACTAAAATGTGATTGTCTGACTTGCACTGTCTTTATTTTTGTCCCTAAAATTTCGATTAGTTTGTTCCCCTAATTATATCAAGTATAAGCTAAAAGTTTTGTCGTAGGGATAAAAGCTTATATATGAATAATATTCGAAGTTTCGCTTCACTGTACATAGTGACACAATGTTACAAAGTAATGGCTGCCAAAGATTAAGTATCTTATCACTAGGTTGTGGACCAGTAATTAATAATTAAATTTGGGTAACCATTCAATATACATTCAATATTTTTTAATATCACGTAAATATTACCAAAGAACATTATTGTTTATTAGATATTCTGTTTCCCTTGGCATCTTGTTCACTTCCAAAGAATCCATAAAATAATTTAATATTCTTAATTTGATGACTTTAATATCTACATTGTTTAAATTTACTTTTCCTATAGGAAAAGAGTTTAGAGAATCTTGCAGTGGCCACGGAAGATACCTCTTGGGACGGTGCAAATGTGACAGACTTTATTATGGCTCTGTCTGTCAATTTAGAGATGAATGTTTGGAAAACAGCGACTGTGGTGCCCAAGGAATGTGCGTTGACGTAGAAGCTACTACAGCGCCCAGGAGACAGTGTTACTGTCAGCTAGGTTGGTTTGGACCTGGCTGCAATAAAAGTGAGTATATAGAGTGCAAAAGTAGAACTTTTATCCATTTATCTCAAGAAAAACTATCAATTTAGATTTCCAGTTAATAAAATGCCAATAGCATAATGAAATTTTTAAAGTAAAAAAAAATTGAAATCGAATCACAACAAACCTAGTCAAGAATTAATTTATTTTAAACCTGTACAGTTCTTTAAAGTCTCTTTCCTTTCTGAAATGCAATAATTATAAAATGTGTCCCACGTTAGTTTATTTTGGATAAAATAGAGATGGGAATTATAAAAATAATATTGTCCAAATGTCTCCCTCGACTGTTTCGACAGATGACCATTCTTTCCGCAATAATATATTGACACAATTGCAGTTGAATTTCATTAATAACCTAACGAATGTCTTGCTTCAGATCATTAATTGTCTTGGGATTATTTGCATTAACTTTGTCTTTCACAAAGTCTCAAAGGAAAAATCTAGAGGGATTAGATCGTATGATCTTGCAGGCAAGTTGATGCGTCGCGCCATCTTGCTGAAAAAATATTTTTTCAAGATCTATACTATTTTATTAGGGCCATATGAAAGTTTCTTAACATATTGTAGTAGCGTTTGCAATTGGCGTTAACAGTCAGCCCACAATATCTATCGCACGCTTACTCTAACAGAATGAAAGGTTCTTTCACTCGAAAGTTTTCACGTTCCCAAATCCGAAGTAAATTTCGTCGGAAAAGTTAATTTCATTGCAAAATTCTATATTAACTCTAAATTGTTTTAAAAAATAATTAACTATAAGCTTTAATTCTTTAGTTAGTTCAGTTTTATACGCGATACAGAGAATTTTGTTATATTCAACTTTTGAGATTGATAACGAACTAAAGTTCTGGGATTTTTGACAACATGTTCATTTACAGCATTAAACGACAATTATAAAGTTTACGAAATGTTTTCATACAATCTTCGTAAAAGATTTACACAATTTTAACACATTCATAAATGATAAAACATTCCATAATTATTTTGCCTGGTACCTAAATAACACGTCAGAAATATAATATTCCAGTGTGTTCTGCAAAAATGACCCTAAATTTAAATTTCTACGTACCTATTGGGATACCCTTTATAAATAAATAAATAACATACAGAGGTTTTCTTCTATTAACGGACTAATTGTACAGATATACTGAAAAGAGTTCTCTTAACTTCAGTGTTTTAGATTCACTTTCTTGAGAATACAACATTTTCCATCCCTGTCAAAAGTAATTACCTATAATTCTGATTTCAATTTCTGTTTCTCTGAAATTTTGCGTAAATAATTTATTTCAAAGATAAAGATTTAGATAGTATTTTCATAATATTTTTATTATTTCAGGATCAGCAATTAAAAGCACCGAAATCGACTTTGACCTCTATACAGAAAAGAAATTGTCAGATACATTCAAACTCTATTGGAGGATACTGAAAGAACATAAAGAATTGGAGGCAGTTATGGTAGTGAATGGCACTAGCTATGTTGCGTTAGGTTGGAGACCTAGAAGTCTAACTAAATCTTGTAAAAACTTCCCAGCTATTGGACTTGGGGAAATATCGACTGGAACTGGAGGTATGAGAATTTTAACAAGAAATTCAACTTTCACGTAACTGAATTTATTTTTCATTAACTCTTCATTTCAGTATTAAACTGTGCAAAATATTTACTATAATTGGTTAGAAATTTATAATAGAAATATAATCATGATATGTTGTAGGTGTTGCTGAACCTGAACCAAAAGGAGAGCCTAAAAGTGAACCAGAACCTGCTTCTCAACCTCATCCTGAACCTAGCAGTGAACCAGAACCATCAGTAAGAAACTCTTTTTATGTCGAATTTATAAATGTGATTGTTCAATTTTCCATCTATAAAATAAGTAAACAGTTATGTTACGTTCCAAATTCGCCAGCCCATACCTAAACTATTGTTTTGCAAATAGGCTCAAAAGAGCATTTCACAGTAATGTTTATGGAAAAGCACATGTGTGTGATTTTTTTCAGAGCGAGCCAGAGCCCACATCTGAGCCGGAACCGACTACCACTGAAAAGGTAAAAAAATCGACTTATAATAGAAGATCGGCTTCACCTACTCCGAGTATCAAGATGTATAGTGATGTGGATAGAGTTGAAACCAGTGTTTCTTTTCAAGTCAGCACAAAGACAGGTAAATAAAATAAACAGTTAGAAAATATAAATTAATATGTGTTAATGGAGTTGAAAATTGAAAAAATATCTTTTCTTGCAGGAAGGAACAGAAGAGATGTCAATGGTAAATATATTTTAGTTTAATTTATAGTATTAGTATTTTAAGGCTAAATAGTAATGCACTACTAAAATTAATTTCTGTACAAAATTTTTAAATCACTTAGTGGCTGATTCAAATTTAAAACATATAAAACATATATAAATATATAATGCCATTATAGATTGCCCCCAAGCTTTTAAACTAGTCAAGAAAATGCTCTCTCGCCTAAAATCAGGACTAAATGATATTATAACCTCACGTAAAATAGAACTATCTTAGATTAGAACTCAGGAGGAGAAATTTCAGTTTTCGCTATAATGTCAACGTTGGAAATTTGAAAAGTCGGTTGAGACATATAAGCAATTATAGTGAAATTTTTAACCAAAAGTCTTTGTTTTTTACTTATTCTTACATTAATACAAACATTTTTAATCTAAATAAATGCATTAGGAATTCATATCACATGTCAGGGGGGCAATTTAGAGCTACACGCATATGGGTAATTCGTAATATTATTGAATTGACTCTAAAGCATATAACAGTAAGAACAAACTTACAAGCACGGAGTACGGATTTTTTTATTTTTTAGCAATTGTTTATTGGAATATTATAAATCTTTAAGATATAATATATATTTGGTGAATTTATCAATATCTTAGCATAGATATGCATAATTTTAATAAAAGCCCTACTTTTACT
Source organism: Diaprepes abbreviatus (assembly GCA_034092305.1). Classification (NCBI taxonomy): domain Eukaryota; kingdom Metazoa; phylum Arthropoda; class Insecta; order Coleoptera; family Curculionidae; genus Diaprepes; species Diaprepes abbreviatus. The sequence goes on along the minus strand of JASJET010000296.1, from coordinate 228,436 downwards.
TCTTAGGGCTTCTTTTAACTAATGGTGTCGGTCTTTAATTCTCTTTAGAACCTGAAGCAGAGTACGAACCTACCTCAGAACCGGAACCTACTTCAGAGCCTGAACCTTCCTCCGAACCTGAACCATCCTCTGAACCTGAACCCACCTCCGAACCTCAATCTGAACCAGAGCCTAGTTCTGAACCAGAATCAACTTCAGAACCTATATCCGAATCCGATTTAAAATCCGAGACTATTTCTTACTTGAAGTCTAAACCAATTCATAATCCAAAATTCCTCAGAGAACCTAATTCTGAACCTGAACCTGGCTCGGAACCTACTCCAGAACCTGAAGTCAATGCAGAGCCTGAGCCTAGTTCAGAACCTTCCTCTGAATCTAAATATAAACCTGAGCCTAACTCAGAGCCCGAACCTAACTCAAAACCTGAACCTAATTCAGAGCCTAGTCCGGAACCTAGTGTAAAAACACATGCTAGTTTAGAGACAGCACCAAAGGCAGAAGATAGTCAAGGTAATGGAATAATTTTAAGATTGTAAAAAATAAATACGTACTGTACAATATACAGGATATCTCACGGTGACCGTCCATCGTCGGGAACTAATGCCATTTGAATCCTACAAATTTGTATAATGGTGTTTTCGGTGATGAAGTAACAGCGATCTTGTGCGATTTTCGGTTATACCGTAAGTTATCCGAAACTTGCGTATTTTAAATAAATCACCTTGTCTATTATTTTTTTAGTATTCCTTTCTTCATTTCCGATAACTGTTACTCACTTTTTTGTAATCGTTTTGAGGAGAAAAATATTTTTTCCAAATTTTGACTTTTAACAGTGTTTCGCCTAAAAGTTAACACCAATGAACCAAAGAAAATTTAGAAACAATGAGAAAATCATCTCAATTATGGAATAATTAATGCAGAAAGAATTTTACGTAACGTGAAATAAAGGTAATCAATGTGTTGGCCTATTTTTCTTTATATCCTGAAGCAACTACTCGTGCAGTAGAATACGTTTTAGGAGTTTCACGACTTTCTATTCAAAGAATTTTGACGGAACATGACTTGCATTCCTATAAATTCCACCTTCTTCAGGCAATTCATCCCGGGAATGCATCACAACGTGAAGAGTTTTGTGAAATCATTTTAGTATGAACACAAAAATATCCGGCATTTTTACGCAAAATTATATGCGCAGATGAATCAAAATTTACAAGAGAAGGTATTTTTAACAGACATAATTCTCAGTTCTGGAACATTGATAATCCTCATGGCGTTCGGAAGAGAAATTTCCAAAACAGATTTGTGTAAATTTATTTGGTCTAATTATGTGCGCTACCATATTTATGGGGGAGTATTGAAGACTGGAAGATACCTGGTCATTTTACGAGTAGTTGTGACAGATTTTGTTGATAATCTGCCGTTAGATAGAAGAGATTTTTGGTATCAACTAGACGGTACTCAGCCACATTGTGGAAATGTGATAAACCAAAAGGTCTATATGTTTGAGGATAGTTGGATTAGGTTTCTAGGACCGTGAAATTGGTCACCAAGGTTTCTAGACCGAACACCATTAGATTTCTAATTTCACTTTAAACATTATACAAATTTGCAGGAATCAAATTGCATTACTTCCCGAGATGTTCTAATGGATGTCCCCAGAAAACAAACTCATAAAAACAGGAAAATAAATCTTAGCTCATTTTTGTTATTTCTTCCAAGCAGTAATGTGACGTGTACGTCTTTGTAAAAGCCTGTTATGAGATCGTTAATTATAACAGATTAGCATAGACCATTTCAGTGATGCTGTTTTAATTATTGTCTTCGTAAAATAGACATTTTTACCAGTGACGTCATTTTTAAACACTTTAAAACAATATTGATAGACAAAAGGTATTTCTGAAAATCACCTATTAAAATTTAGCAAATTTCATATTGACAGCTAGCACTGTAACACATGGTTGTCTGATGATAATCATCATACGACTGGATAATAATTAATTTTGCTTTCTAAGGATGAGATTTTTTCTCATTATTTTTAAAATTCATGTATAGCTGGTATCTACTGAATAAAAGTCTTTAAATATCAATATTTTTTGAAATTTTATAGCCCCGGCTGAAAATCTAAATCCATATACACCAAGACACGATTTTAATCCCATGGACTGTACTGACATTGTCATTGGATCGGCTAGAGGTACTGCCAGTAGAATCGGAGACTATTACACAAGAGATAGGTAACCAAAATAATACTATTAAAAAAACTAATTACATTCGATTAAGTTATTGTTAATTTTTTTTTTCTATCTAGATCTACCCCTCGCATGGACAACTTTTGGGGAGGTAAAAATGACTTAACAGCGGCAATGGGATTCGAAAAAGATGGTGTAACCACTATTTTGTTTAGAAAGAAATTAGAAGCCAGTGATCCATCAGATCACTCCATTGAAGAAGACTTAATGCATGTTATTTTTGCACAGGGCCAAGAACGAGGTACAATTATATTGAATTAAACTATTTCATGTCAAGTATCGTAGTTTTATACTTAACTTTTTTCCAGGTAAATACGTACATATTCCTAAATCCGGAATTGAAACTTCTCAGAGTACGGATAAATATTTTTACAAGCCAGACGAACTTAAATATCACGGGCATGCTGCGCAAAGAGGCGTTATTTCCCTAAATTTCTTCGGTAAGAACATATATTTGATTATTTGCTTTACAATTAAAAGATGTTTACAGAAAAAGTGAGAATCCACATATCTCTATAATTCCTGTTTTTTTTTTTTAAATAACTAGAAGAAAAGAAAATAGTTGTACCGGCAGGGGATGCAGCTACAAGTGATTCAGCTCAAAATACAGACTGTGGTGGGGAATGGAAGATACCTAAAGAATGTAACCCTGATAATTATACTTGTGAATATTCGGCTAAGTGGGAACTAATTCCTAGAAAAGATGAAATAAGGTAAGCAAGTATCTTGTATGGTAAAATTTTATTTTGCCACCATGATATTGATTAGTTAGAATTGTCCCTATTAAAAGTTATATACGAATAGACACAAAGTAGGTTACAAAGTTCCTTAGCAAACAAATTTGTCTTTATTTTTGAACCCCCTTGCAACAAACTTATTTTGAAAATATTTTGATGAGACCTCTGTGGAGAAGCTCCTAGAACATGTTAAACATTTCGTTAAAATATCTCACTTCTATCAATATATATATATATATATATATATATATATATATATATATATATATATATATATAGGGTAATTCAAGAAAGAGCTATGACGTCATCAATATTTTTTCTCAATTGTAAACCCCACTTTTTATTCTTTACTTCTTAGAGTACTTGAATTTTTAGAACTTCTAAATTGTCGGGCTAGGTCAAGTATACTTTAATTTTTAACTATCTCTACAAGAAATAATCAAGGGGGGTCAAATTGGTGATCTGGCTGGCCACTCAATTCTGCCTATCCAGCGATTCGGAAAAACCTCATCCAAAGCATGAACAGGGGCAGTGTAGTGGAACGACGCTCCATCTTGTTACAAAAAAAGATCATGCTGAAACATATCGGATTCTTGTTGGTTTCGATATAAAGAAATCAGATCACCTTGAAGAAACTCCAAACATCTCGCACCAATGAAGGCCAGTTTGAACATTTAATTTAGATGGTACCAAAATTTTACTTTACATTTGTTGGGAAGTATATTAGTTCGTTATTTTGGCTTCTCATAAAAAACTTTAAATACACAAGTTATAGAATTTTTCCCTGACTATCTCTTGGTGATCTTTTTTAATCTTGAAGATAATTTCAAAGCTAAGTTGATTTTTTAAAAAATAATAAACTGTATTTCTTATTACAGAAAACTACGGGAAATTTTCATTTCTATAATAAAAAATAGAGGTTCCTATTTAAAAAATCAACTTAGCCTTGAAATAACCTTAAGGTCAATCTCAAGGTTAAAGTGAAAGTCACCAACGGCTAGTAGGGGAAAAGTGCTACAACTTTTGCATTTAAAGTTTTTTCCTAAACTCTTTCCAAATCATTTTCGTTTTCTTTGGCCGGCAACAGTCATTTGACCTACAAATGTCCTCTAGATGAGATAACCTATAAATATGGTATCGCCTAAGGTCGCTCTCAAGGTCAAAGTAAAGGCCACCAAGAGATAACCAGGGATACATCCTACAACTTTTGTATTTAAAGTTTTTCGTGAAAACCTCGACTCTACAACAAAGTTATTTGAGGGTGCCGATATTAACTGAACACCTGGTATATATATATATATATATATATATATATATATATATATATATATATATATATATATATATATATATATATTTGTCGGATATTCTTACGGGTGTGATGTGTAATCGAAGGTTTTCGGGCATTCCGTGTATGTGCTGAGTCCCTCTCAGGACTGTAAGGCAGCTGACGTTCCGGTGAAACCTCATTCACCATTTTCAGTTGCACGAGTTTTAAATAAAAAATATCTGCCTGCTATCGAAATTTTCACTTGGCATGTTTTCAGTTTTTTTTAATAGTTTTTTAATGATATGTATAGAAACTTGCCAAGTGAAAGTTTCAATAAGAAGTGGACATTTTTTTATTTATATTAGTTAGGACTGGATGGTGAATAAAAAAGGACAAGGGGATGCAAAATATAGACAAACAGATGTGTGATGGATGTTATAAGGGTTGAAACTTAATAGTTCGTTTCATTTTATAGGTTTACCATTACTACTAGTAATACTGACACGTGGACTGGTATAGCATTTTCAAACGATGAAAGAATGTCACAAACAGACGCCATTCTTGGATGGGTCGATAAAACTGGCCGGCCGTTCCTGATGGACACATGGATTGTTGGATATACTCAACCGTTCTTGGATGCTAGTCAAAATGTTTACAATACAAGCGGTAAAAAAATTTTACCAAATAAAAAGAACTTCTTTAAATGAAATTATCCACTTTTTAAGACCATTTTTTTTTGTAAATTGCAACAGTTTTTTCAATAAATTAGAATTCTATATATTGTAAGTCGTAAAAATATAATTAATTATTTTTTATAATTTACTAGGTCGAATTGTTAATGGCGTAACAACCCTTTCCTTCTCCAGGAAAAGACAAACAAACGATGTCAAAGATTGGGCTTTCACAAACGATCAATGTTTATTTATGATGTTCCCAGTAAAAGGAGGCGCATTTAATAGTGTTAATAAGAAGATCAGAAAGCACGAAGTACTACCGGTGATTAGTACTGAAAGGATATGTATTAAGTCGTGCGGCAACGGTAAGGAAAGTATATTAATAGTTGTCAACTGTTTATATATTGTATAAAAACTAACATAGCAGTTTCGGGTTTATCTTTTAGAAGTTTACCTGTTTTCCTAAACGAATATATACATTTTTCTATACCTATTTTTTAGACGAAGTTTATGAATACCAAACAACAACCGAAGCCCCGGGGCTCGGTTACATGGTGAAAGTGAAATTAATAGAATTGGGAGAAAACTTCGTTGCCCCCAAACCAGGAACTATTGAATACGAAGACCTCAGCAATTCTATTTCGAATAACTTCCAACCCGTATTTAATAAACTAGCTGGGTACAGAAGAATTATTGTAGAAGATTTACAAGAGTAAGTAAAATTAAATCCAGTCTGTATTTTTAGTTCATTGACAGACTTTATAATTTTCCGTTTATAGTTTCAAAAGCTAGATTAAATTCTACGAGTTTATTTTGATAAAATAGAAAATTTTAGTTGAATCATTAATTTTATCTTGGAATGTTTCTCAATATTCTATTGTATAATTTGTATACATGGAAAGCAAAAGAAAGGTCGGGAGTTTACTATAAAATGAAATATATTTTTCTTTTTGGTTCGACTTTTGTAACCTAACAATTTATTTTTTTGTGTGACCTCACTAATATTACATGGGCTTTTTTTTTCAGCGAAGATAATAACATAATAGCTGTCATGAACCTTCAGTTGGACAAAGCAGTGGCTGAGAAAGGGCGAGCTCTTTCTCCCGATAGTGACGACACTGATGAGCAAGTTCATAAGGTGGTTCAAGAAAGCATTGGGTCAGGAAGAATTGGAAATTTGAAAGTTGATCCACAGTATTTAGTGTTCGAACCACAAAGTTGTAAGTTATTTGTGCTTATTAACATAAACTTAAAAATATAACAAATAAACACCGCCACTAAAACACTGATTTTTTTTAGTAACTACAAATATCATCCCAGACTCCGACACTTCAACAATTAGTTCAGGCTTTTTTGACATGCCATCCACGAAATTGTACATAGTTCTTGGATGCATCGCAGCTCTAGTGTTGGTAGCCCTGGTTCAAGCAGGATGTACCGTATACCGGGCATCGGGAAGAAGAAACGCGAACCGTCATAAGGTAACGTCTTTGTGAGAAAAACCGATGGAATCTAATGGAAACGCAATAAAAAGCGCTAAAGTACGTTGCAGATATTCAATGAGATTTTTATAGAGAAAAGAATATTAGTGAAAGGAAAAGGTTTGGTGGGTTAGTGTTTTAGACACATAGGGATATTAGCGATGCTTTAAAGATTACAATGCCTAGAATGAACATCAATTTTATAAAGATAATAAAATAACTGCTTAAATGATTAGTTAAATCGTTGCCTACACAATCTACCAAAAACCATAATCGCAACAAAATTACATTCACAAGCTTTTTAATTTTACATTAAATTGCATAAAATCTTTAGAAAAATGAGTGCCATTAAAAAGGGCGATTCCTATGTTTATCGAGAAAATTTATAAGATGGTTTCTAAAGGTACGTATAAATAGGGCGAGTCGCGCCCATGACGAGCCTTCTTTCAACCTTAACGACTTCGGTTGATGTCGAACTCACAACGCGAATTTCTCACGAAAGCATTATGCCTTCGGCGGCTGGTGGCAAAGAAGTTAATAAAAGCATCTGGGTTACAACAAACCGATTTCATCATATTTCTCGTATCGTTGGTTTAGCTGCAAAGTAATTTTTTTCGAAATAGTGTAGCACAAAGCCTTCCAATTGGATAAAAAAATCCTATGAGTTCGTACCAAAAACCGACACAAAATGGATTATTGCGAGCCTCAGAAATACGATGACGCTTTTATTAGCTCCTTTGACGCCGGCCGCCGAAGTCTGCAAAATTCAATGGAGGCTCGTCACGGGGTCGACTTACCATGTTTATATGCACCTTTAAGATTGTTCTAAGATAAGGAAACTCCACAAAGGATATAACTACTTATAATAATAATTTTTTGAACCGATTAAAATAGGAATAAGGTGTACCAGTTTCAAATCGATAGAATATTATTCATTTTTGAAAACATCTCTAAATTTTCTTGATAATAGGTTTTTAGTGTTTTTTTTTCTCTAAAATTATCTAGTGTGTTGTACATATAGCCTACTACCATCGCTTGTTCTGAAATTATAAGTATATCTCGAAACCACCTTGTGAATTTAGTATAGTACCATAGAAAAAATTTTTTAATCTCAAACAGCAATTATAGGAATTAAATTCGATTAAAGAAATTTAATTTGTAACATCAATAATTAGCTGATATCAGTACTAACAACGCCTTTTGATTATAATATTTTTCCTGCAGAGGGTGTACAGCGTGCAACTGAACTCCGCCCACTTCTACGAACCCCACTGGGGTTCACCGCCTCATCAGCGTAACGGTAACGCTTATACTAACGGTTACAGTTACGGTAACGGGGTGCTTCGCCAACAAAGAGGGATATTCTAACAGAAAAAGCTATTGTCGCGTTATGGCCCTAGTGGGGTGAGTCCATCGAAGCACATTTAATTTAAACTTTGTATTTGGGTAAATACTGTGATATAAAAGAATTTCTAAAACTCCAAAATGTAATTTTTCAATCTCGTGAATATATTGTCTTCTAAAATGTCTTGTTTCTAAAATACAAATTCTTTAAAGTATGTACTTGTGTTTATAGCTCGATGAGAGCTAAAAACACTTAACTGGCATTCAAACTAACTAAACAATTCAAGTTGAAAATCATGCTTCATGGGTTTAGACCGTGTCAAGTTGGAATTATTATCAGACGTCTTGCCTACGATTGCACGAGGTAACTTCGGAGATCTTTACTCTACGAGATTACAACACATGGAGAAAAGATCCCTGAAGATGCCTCGTGTAATCGTAGGCGAAACGTCGGATAATAATTCCAATTTGACACAGTCTAAACCCAAGAACCATGATTTTCCACTTGACCAAAGCCGTAAAAGCTTTCGTCTTTATTAAACAATTCAAGTTTGCTAAAATAACAAAAAAGTTGGAGCCAAATAAAAAAATTGTATCGTAACTGACAGAAAAAAAATTCGCATTAGTATACTTTACGATTAATTTAATTTAAATTAGTTTTCAAGTTTTTTGCATCCTGTATCATGGAAACAAGCATTTGGGACAAATATTCATTAAATTTTATCAAAGTCTTCATTTCACCTTTTATTTTATTAAACGTAAGCCTTGGTAAAAAATGGCCATCCACAGATTCTGCTGAGGACTTTTTTGTGTTTAATTTGTATTTCTTTTTATTGCACGCACAACACGGGGTGTTATTTCTAACTAATAATCCTGTGGTTTAACTGTTTGCACTTTTGTTTCATGACAGCACCAAATCTTAACTTTATCCTTTAAAAGACAATATGAACAAACAGCACCCTGTGTATATAATACCCCTCAGCATGAAAAATTAAACTTCAGTAAAATATTTATTGCAATATATTATAACAAATACGTTCAATGCAAATATTTATTTTCTGGCTCTTCTGCTCGCTCTCAATTTTTAAAAGAGGCATCTGCAAACATTTTGATCAGCAAAAGAAAGACCTCAAAGCCTAGAAAAAAATTTGGTAGGTTCTTTTCAATCCACCTATCTAGTTACTTGTACATTGCATACATATTAATTTTTATATAAAAAAAATATTTTACTGACGTTCCCCCAAAGGTATAAGCCTCAAATTTTCGCAGAATGGGATAACGATAGTTTCTAAACTTAATCCTATTTGGTTATATACTTATTTATCAGTATTCAAATTACTATTTGATATTTTTCTAGGACCACCTTATCCCTAACTCAGCCTGGAAGGACTATTCTGCTACAACTAACACCAACTACGCTTTCGACTCCTTTGAACGAGAAGAAGCTTCCAAAAAACAACAGCAAAACGGAAACGGGCGTGCTCCTCCTCCTCAAAGTCGCCCTCGATCACACCCGCCTAGACCCCAAGGTCGACCACCCAGTGTTCCTCCTCAAGCACCCCCAGGGGATTCGAGAAGCCTCCAAAGGCCTAGAAGTGCCATCATGCCGCCTCCTAATGACAGAAGCACGTTCTCCTTGCCGAGAACGCAGTATGATAGGCACACTGTGGGCGCGGCGAAGGGAGGACAAATGCCTGCCGACTTTTACTTTATGCCTTCGCAAAGAAAATATTCTGGGGAAGTAGTCCGGGTATATGTTGATTATAATGGACAAAAGAGGGAACACTAAATAAAGGGCATTTTTATGGAATGTATACATGTTTCGGCGATCGTTTTTAACTGGTGATATATGAATTAACTTATGAACTGGTTAAAAATGTAATGTCTCGGTGAGTGCTCATTTTCATCGGGTTAATGGAAATAGTTGCAACGCATTTATAGTACGGTGAGATAAATTAACATATGAAAGAGGCGGTCTTTTAAAAAAGTCTTTCTAGGGGTGTAATCAACATATTTTACTTTGAAACTTTATCATGTTACAAAAAATATTACCTTTTATATGGAACGGAATGAAATTTTTGGCACAGAGACTATTTTTAAGATTTTAGTTGAATAATATTATTTCTAGTCGTACTTTTACCATACACTCTACAATTATTAAATATAGAACCTAAACAGTACCTTAATAATATAAAATACTTAGTCTAATCTCTTTTATTTTTAGTGATTATAAATTAAAATCTTTTTTTATATTTAAGTATCTATTTTTATATGATGAATTAGAAGAACTACTCAATTCAAATAGTTAAAATGTGCTTATTTTCCAAAATTATTACTTTCCTCGGCTAAATATCACTCATTTTTCTACTTAGTTACCAAAGAAAAAATGTTAAATTTAAACAAAAAATTATTATTATTATTATTATCAGTTATCTAAAATGGGTCTTGTTAAACACTGACATCTCAAAGGCAATTTTTAAAGTTACAAAATCATTTTACAAAACTTTCACGTATTATTTTGACGTGTTTTTACTTCAAAGATATACTTCAGATAGAAACAGAAAGTCTTGGGTAAAGACAGACTTAAAATCTAGACACATAATAGTAAGTCAAGATCTGGCAAATATGGGTAAGCGCACGACCTGTCTATAATACTATTCCCCATTTCCACCTACGTATTTGAGACTTGAAAATCATAAATATTTAAAAATAACACGTTAAAATGAGACCAAATTCTCTGCTATTTCAAGTTGTTTCAAAATAATTAAAATTGAAAGGTATGTCCAATTCTCTTCTAAAAAAATCTTTTAAACTGTTAAGTACTGTATATGTAAAAAAATGAAAGATTCATCAATGGACACATTATAAACTCAAATACAATTCCGTAAAAAATCAAAACATTGAAAGGACGTTACATGAAAATATTACATATATTTTTGACTATCGTAACCATAAACAGGACAATTTCATTTTATTCGTGCTTTTGAAATTGTTTATTACATGATCTTCTTTGGGAGCTCGAAAAAATAGGAATAACAAATATTGGATTAATAGAATGGCCTCATGTTTAGTTCGTCGGACCCCACAAATCTTCATTAAATAAAATTGTTGTGCCACGGGGTAGCACTTACTATATTTTATTACTAAAAAAATACCTTGTTTCCCTCTATAAAAAAACTCATTAAATGCGCTTTCTTCCCAAAAAGAATCCTTAGAAAGCGTCTGCTGATCTAATTTGACAGTGGTTGTAATGTAGCGTAGACGAACTGAACAAATTGTCTTGGAGTGAAGATGAATAATTTGGGAACTGCACAATAAATTCCACATAAACTTTTCACTTTAACTTTTTAGAAAATCGGAACCTTAAGTTATTGATAATCTATACATTCAAAGTACTTAAAAATTATAGATGATATTAAAACTAAAAAAAAAACAATTAAAAAAGATCATGCTACCTAGTCCTTTCTAAAGTTTAAATTTAAATTTTTTCTTACGTTTATTCTAATATTAATGTTTGTATTTTTCTTTCTACAGTGTGCATATATATGTACAAGGATGTAATTTATTTAAAATGAAACACAAATAGAAAATGTAAAATACTTATTTTCATTTTGTGTGGCATGTATTCCACCCTTTATTGAAAAGTTAGAAGCCTATTTAATATTGTGCAATTACTAAATATATTTTTCGAAAACCTACGATCCGAATTTATAGATATAATGCTAAAAAGTACACAATAAATCCCATCACGGTATTCTCATAAACGATTATAAAATTGCGATTCGATAACTTGACTCGACTTCGGTAAAAACTAAAACAATAGCTGTACCAAGTTATGGTACCCGGCATTTTTATCCATGATCGATTCAGTTCTTGATCTTTCAAGCAATCATCGATCACATGGAGGAAAATTAACGACGATTTATTTGGAAAGAATGTACTTCTAGATTTATACAAACATTGATTTGATAAGAAAATATATTTGTATTTTATATTTAAATATTAATACCACAAATCAATTAGTATTTTGAAAGTAAAATAGGAATTGCAAAATTTGTTTGCATTTTGGATTTAAATAGATCAAGGCAATTTTATTGCACATGTCCGCATATTCTACAAACGTATCTCTCTTTTTATTAACTAAATTTTATATCAAACAGGAAACTTTTTATAAATTTAATTTGAAAATCTACTTACTTAAGTAGCAGATGTAAATCGAAATATAGGAAGTGAAAATTAATAACTTTTTTTATACTGTTAAATATTTAACTTATTTTTGTACATATTATACTTATCATATAATATAAATTTATAAGAAAATTAAACGCCATTGAATAGAACATTCGAGAACACAGGTTATTATTAAAATATATATATATATATATATATATATATATATATATATATATATATATATATATATATATATATATATATATATATATATATATATATATGTATATATATATATATATATATATATATATATATATATATATACACACCTGATTTCGTAATTTAATGACGTTTGGTCTGTAGATTTATAGTGTACCTAACATAGGAGGAACAAAGCAATTAGAGTGGTACCAATTATATTTAAAAATTAATGTAAATAAGATGAATAAGACGTTTACAAATTAAAATAGATCAATCTTTTTTACCAATATTATTAGTTTTAAAATCACCATTTTGTTAACCATTTCCCAAATGCAAAATTACTATAATAAGTACCATAAATTTCTGATGTACATATTCTAGTATAATTTTATATAATAAAAATAAATTGTAAATAGAAACTAAAAGTATTTTCTTTACACTAAAACTTAAAGGAGGTTATTTGAAATGATTCAAAATTGTTTTTTTTAGCTATTGAGTATGTTCTTTTATTCTCATAGAGAGAAAATCAACAAGTCAACTTTTATATTAGGTCGGCAAGAAAGTCATTTCAATTTTATAGTGTGAAATAAAATTAAATATTTTCTATACAAAGAATAAGCTGTAATCAATTATATATACTTCATAATTCTGCATTCATAGAAATATTGGTTCTTATCAGCAAAAAACTGTACCAAGTATGATTGACGGTCATCATCCTTTGTAAAAATTTTACTTACCATTCAAAGGGTTTTGCAAACTTTGAAATGAGTGGTAATTAGATGGTGCCAGGTCAAGGCTTTATGGGGAATGCAACATCATTTTTCCAATCAAACTTCAATAGTTTCCCTCGAGTTACTAAAAATGAGTGAGGCTTTGGATTATCATGATGAAATACAATTTCTTTGCAATTTGCCAATTCCGTTTTTCTTTGATTGCTTCATCCCATTTCATCAGTTATTGACAGTAAACATTTGAATTAATCGTCCAATTTTTTGAATTTATCATTGAAAATCGCAGTCCTTTCCATAAGACATACCCATAAAAAGAAGGTCAAAAAGCGTTGCAAGCATTTGATCATAAAAATAAGTGAGATCTTGTGTAGGGCGTCTATTGAATGCCTTATATTATGTGTATAAATTTTTGTACGTCGTCAATTCTTAAGCCAATTACCACCAAGTCATTTGGCAGTGAGGTAAAACACGAATATGGCAGCTGCACAGAGTGATTCTCCGGGAACTTTATCGATCGATTGTGGGAAAACTATAATTAGGAAGAATCTGAAAATTTGACAATATACTAACGTGCATGGGGGACAGACAGCTAAAATATTTTCAGGATGGCGGCACTTCCAGTTATACCCTACATACTATTGCATTTTTGATTTCTACGTAAAATTCTAGACACATTTCTAGTATAATGTTCTATACTTAAGTCTCACCATTTTGGTCATATTTAAATTTGTATGTCAAAAATGACGTTCGCGGACCAAAACTTAACTATAAATTTTTCCTATAACGAAGTCTTTATTATTTAATTTGAGTTAGTTTCCTTGTAGACGAAGATCGACTTTAGTAGTCTTTTTATTGTATTTTAAAAATTATTAGTATCAAGTGCTCAAAAAATAAGAATAAAAATTATATTTAAAAAAATCGTCAAAAGTCAATTTTTTTCAAATAGAAAGTACCTATTTTTATAATTTTCTCATATTAAGCATTAAAAATAAGGTTAATTTGGATAAGGTTGTCTATTCCAAAAAATTTGTAGTTTTCGAAATACTGGGAAATCAACATTTTTCTATTGTAAAAATGCTATACGGCTTTTAAGTTTTGTTAATAGTTGACCATGACGGCGGGGCGTGGTGAATATAAAACAATCGAACCCTACAGAATTGTCGCTATTTCTTGTCATTTGACATTCCTTAATAATCATGCCAGGGCGATTAAATTACACGAAGAACATTTAAACTTATTTACTAGTTATGGAGAATGTGATAGAGTTATTACAAGAACAGGCGATACAGTCGTGATCCGATATCCAAAGAAACACAAACCAACACTACCAACTGTTAAAAAGATTATAAAAAACGTCAAGAACTTTGGATCTATAAAAGCTAAAAGAAATAGAAATAATCCAGTAGTTAATAAAATAAAGTTACAAAAATTATTTGAATAAAAGTTCAAATTGACGTCTTTGAACTTCCAAACATTTTTTGTACTTAAGCAGGAACTCTTCATGGGCGGCTCTTCTTATTCACTGAGGATTAAATTCTTCAAGTGCTATGGTTAATGAGGTGTTGTATACTCTATTTTTGATTGTCCCCAAATAAAAAAATCAAGTACTGTTAGGTCGGGGGAGCAAGGTGGCCCATTCTTGACTATCCATTGATCATAAAACAAGCTTTACAGATGATTGATAACTAAATGACTATTATGTGGAGACGCCCCATCATATTGATAAAATAGATTTATAAGATTATCGAGTGGCAAGTTATCTAAATAGTTCACTTCCAAATTTCTCAAGATGTCGAAGTAGTGCTCACTTATAAGTTAAAAAGGTATTTTGTATCTAAAAGTCTTCAAAAATTGCTCACTTACCATTCAGATTATCTTGGTAGAATTCTATGGTGACGATGCCGTCATTTCTTTTAGCACAATACACGTAAAACTGCCAAGACTCTTGAAAATTTAATTCTCTAAATGAATGTACGTTTGAATCGCAAATAGTATTATCCAAAAAACCAACATTTTTTTATGACCGAAGTAAAATAAATTGACAAAACTTTACTCTTCGTGGAAAATCAGTGCTTTTTAAATATTGTACTATGGAATATACATAGGGATGAAAATTGTGTTTCCATAAAATCCTTAACTGATGTTTGAGATAATCCAGACTCTAATGCTACTTGCCTTGTAGATATTGCGGATTGCGGCGAAATATTCTAAAATTGTAGTTTCAATATTTTTATTATTAACAACTGGTTTATTTCTATTTCTTTTTGCTCTTATGGATTCAAAGTTCTTGAAGTTTTCTATAAACCTTTTAACAGTTGGTGGTGTTGGTTCTTGTTTCTGCGGACATCGGTTCGCGAATGTATAGCATGTTCTTAAAATAAGTCTATCACATTCTCCATAAATAATAAATAAGTTTAAATAATCTTCGTGCATGTAATTTAATTCATTATTAATGAATGTCAAATGGCAAGAAATAGTGACAAGTCTGTAGGGTTCGATTGTTTTGTTTTCGCCACGTCTCGACGCCATGGCCAACTAATAACAAAACTTAAAAGCCAAATAGCATTTTACAATAGAAAAATGTTGAAATGCCAATATTTTGAAAACTACAAACTTTTGGAATAGATAACCTTAAACAAAGTTACCCTTATTTTCAATGCTTAATACAATAAAATTATAAAAATAGGTGCTTTCTATCAGGAAAAAATTGACTTTTGACGATTTTTTAAATATAATTTTTTTTCTTCTTTTTTGATCAATCTGTACTAATAATTTTCAAAATATCTAAAGGACTACTAAAGCCGATCTCCGTCTACAAGAAAACTAACCCAAATTAAATAATAAAGACTTCCTTATAGCAAAAATTTATAGTTAAGTTTTGGTTCGCAAACGTCATTTTTGACATAAAAATTTAAATATGTCTAAAACGGTGAGACTTAAGTATAGAACATTATACATGAATACGTAGCAATTAAAATGAAATAATATATAGGATGTTCCGTTTAAAATAAGCAAGTTGACATCTACTTCCGGTATAACCGGAAGTGCCGAAATCTTGAAAATATTTTAGCCGGCTGTACCCCATGCACGTTAGTACACTGTCAAATTTTCAGATTCTTCCTAATTATAGTTTTCCCACAATCGACCGATATAGTTCCCGGAGAATCATCCTGTATATATACACATGTGAAATCGATAACCGCCTTTTTTAAAATCGGTTAAAAACACCATTTGCCGCAAATGTATCAAAACACAACTAACAGACTAGGAAAATGAACAATGACTTTTATTGAAAAAAAAAAATACAAAAATAAAAGAGTGATATGTTTTAAATGATGATCCCCTCGTTCAGCTAAATATAATGTATTCGTTGGTAATCTCAAAAATTACTTTACCAAAATCCAAAAATTCAATTTTTAAATATTTTATCCCATGCACTATACAGAATTTTTTTTAAATAATAATAATAATAATAATTTTTTATCTGGCATGAAAGCCAAGTCTACTGAACACTGGTCTCCACAGATAAGATTGTTTCACTCCCTAAACTATCCCACCAAAGGTGACGAAAAGTTGTTAAGCAAATAATGTACTGTTATTTTACAACGATAATAAATTAATTTAATATGTCATCTACAAAAAAAAAACAGATTTACTGAAACTGATTCATTTTTCACTATCTTCAAAACTACACTTTTGATATTTAGATAGTGTCCTCTGGTGAGAAGACAGGGAAACAGTTTTACTTCTGTCAATGAGAGTATTCATTACACTTTACCTTTGTACTGAATATTAATTTGATCCTTTTAGAAATGAATTAAATATAAACTGAGAACAAAATAAATTACCTGTTACTGGGAAACCATTGATATTTTGACCTCTTTTTTTAAATAATTTCTTACTTTTATTATAATCTATAGAATCACCTGTTTATGTTTCCTGGCGTTATTTTCAGCCACCCTATTTATACAGGTATTTTCTATTAAAAAATGAGTTGATGGATTTTGGTTACTATTTCTTAAATAAAAAATTTTACATTGAAAAATATGTTTACTTAATTCTTTACCTACTTAAGAACAATAAGCAACAATAGATATATCCAGGAAAACTTTAAAAATCGTATTTTGTATAGTCTAAAAAATTTTTATATCTCCCTGTATATTACTTTTAATAACGTATTAGCACCCTTAAAAACTATTAAGCTTTAAAATACATAACTTAGCCTAGCCTATATTAAGTTAATATCACTTTTTATACGACGGTAACGACACAAAATTACAAATCACAATGTCATTATGGTGAGTACCTATAATAGTACTAATATACAGAGCTTTTTAAAAACATATACATTGTAGTCTAAAATAGACTTTTAAAAAATATATTCATTTGAGTAATATTTTACATAAGAATTTAAAGAGAAAGGCGCATTGTGAAAGAAAAACTTAAAACAAGCCCTTAAAAAATGCAAAAATTCAAAAAATGGAAAAATTTTTTGATAACTGCATAGTAAGTAGTTACTATATTATTTAAATACACCCTGTATAAATAAAAATAAATATATAAACTGAATACATAATGATGTATAAACTTTTATCTTAAATTAACAAAAAATATGTACACTGTCTTTCTGGATTTTTATTTCGTTATTCGCTATCAAGGAAAAGAAATTACCAGGAAAAAATTAATAACACTTGAGCAAATTAAAAGATTAACAGGAATAATAATTCTCAGTAGAAATATAAAAAGTACATAAAAAATATCCGGATAAATTGATAGCATTTAAAAAAAAACGCATGAGTGTAAAGGACGGGAAGGTATATTAATATGAGCATGATCAGAGTCTATAATATGAAACAAATAGGATTGATACCCTTATGGTTCATACTTCTAAAAATTATAACCACCACTATGAAATGAAAATGCGTGGTTCATACTTCAAAATTTAACAGTCAGTAAAAATTAAGGATGCCAATCAAAATCGTCCATAAATAACTTAAAACTAAAACGTAATTTTATTGCTTTTCAATTGTAGTTGAAGGAATAAATGAACAAACGTAGCGATACTTGATCATCGATGCCTAGGCCTTATTGGGCACATTACATCCCACCATAGCTGCAGGACATTCGAGGCCGATCACCTTTGTGAATCCAGCAGCTACCTAACTGCTGCCGGTAATAAAATTGTATCTCCAAAATGTCTCTGTCTCAGTCCGTCGAGTGCTGTCCACCCTTTGAAGCGATGATCCTCCAGAGACCATTTGCACGTCGGTTCGTCTTCGACACCGATCTTATGAAGATGACCCCTCAGGTGACAATGTCTTGTCAACAATCCCACCACAATTCGCAGCTCTTTCCTTCCTAAGAAGAGAAGTTCCTTAGTATGCCATGCGCTAGGTCCAGTTATATGTTCCTTAGCACACCTCATTCCAGGAGCTCCCCTCCACGATTCAATAAATTTGCTTTCCAGCAACAATTTCCATTCCCTTTTGCAAACGGCAATCGGGACAGGTAAAATTGGTTGGGGTTCAGTTGCAGAACCCAACTTAGCCTGACGATCCGCTTCCTCATTCCCACGTATACCCGAGTGATCCAGGATCCATAGATGTCTGATTTTGTAGCCATTCCTTATTAAACTGTTCAATACATCCTTGCACTCAGACAGCAGTCGCGAAACTACGACACTGGACTTCAGTGCCATTATCGCAGCCTTACTGTCTGAGCATATATTTATTACCCCATTCCTGTTTATGTCCCTCTCACAAAGATGAACACACTACAGAATAGTATAAATTTCCGCTGTAGAGATCGTCGCACGTTGTCCAAGAGGTTAGAACTCTCTTACTCTTCAATTGTGGTTGTTTAATTAATTTTATTCTAAAATGTTTCGACTATTTTATAACGCGCTCTTAATAAGTTTTATTTGTTTAAAATATTATAGCCAGATTCATTAAGAAGGTTTAAAACCTAAGCCTGATCTAGTTGCCACGAAATTTAAATCTTCCAGTTGACCAGTTTTGTTTTGCTTATGATATTGTCATAATTTATAGTACACATATTAACAAAAAATGTTTATTTAGGGATATTAATGATAAGAACCTTACGATAAAGCCTTGAAATATATAAGAGAACTAGTTGTATCCTGAAAATAAATAACATTCTACATTTTTTCCGGTTTATTAATACAAGAAAATGATTTTTTTTTGCTTGTATTTTTAGAGTTTTAAATTTGCTCAATTTATTATTTCTTTAAGCCCTCTGCTGTCAAAGCCGATAACATCCGAAGGCGGACACAAATCATACCGATTTTTTTTAAAGTTCAAGGTTGACCAACTTCTTAATTGATAACTGATAGTTGTTAATTTTTAGGTGGGACTATGAACAGATGAAAGTAAAGTATATAATTTAACTTGCAAGTGCAAGTTGATAGTGGAAATTCTTAGTGGTAGTTGGTAATTTTTGGAAGTATGAACCAACCATTACCCATACCTCACACTGCTTAAATAGGAAATTCGGTATTATAGAATGGTAGGAAAATATTTAATCATTTACCTCTGAATGTAACGTCAATGGAACCTTTAAGGGAAGTTAAATTTGCGGTAAAAGCTCTACTACTGAAAAAGGCAGATTATCATATATCCGAATATTTTAATGAACAACTTACAAGTGTAATTTTATTTATGTATATATGTTTTAAACGCGTGAATGTTCTATTTCTAACTGTTACCTTGATTTTAATTCGTTGTTTTTTAAAATATAATTATTTCAATCTTTGGCTCTATATTTAATTTAATTTATTATAAATTTTCATGGTCTAAATTTATTATACAAATTCAATGTTATACTTGCGCAACACATCCATTTAAGTTGCAATAGACGAATACAAAAAGACTAACAATGTTTTAGTCAAGAGTGGAAAGTATCATATCTCGCTCTCCTAAATTGTTGATGTTGTCTTTGAGAGACGTCTTCTAAATTGGCCAAACAAAAGTATAATCATCAATGGCGTATGCCTAACTATATAGGAATTTGCAGATGATATATCATCCTTATCACCAAAGCAGTGGACGAATCAAAAATATGGTGGAGGAACTACACCAAACATCGTTATGGTTAGAACGGAGATGAATCTAAGTAAAATTAAAGTAGTGAGTGTAGATATCCAAATAAACATTGAAAATTTCTTTATTTTTATAGTGTATATATTAACACAATCCGATTTGACCGTGGTAATATATACACTATACAAATATACAAATCTGATCGTGCCCCAGGCGAAGATGGTATATCTAAAGAAATGTTGGAACTCGGAGGGTCTGCAACGCTCCATTCAATGAGTATTCTTTGGAATAAACATCTTCAAAACGGAAAAATCCCTGACAACTGGAAAAACGCCTGAGTCATTCTTCTGGAAAAAAAGGCGACAAATTAGACATCGGAAATCATAGCCCTATAAATCTTCTACTACATCCGTACAAATTGCTTACAAAAATTATTACTAATAGACTAACAAACAAATTTGACTCCTATCAACAACCTCCAGAAATGCCACTGAACAAGCTGGGTTTCGAAAGGGCTTTAGTACACCAGAGCAGGTACAGGACATCAAATTACTAATTGAAAAATGCACTTAATATTATATTCAAATAAATGTAGCATTTGTTGATTAGAGCAATGCTTTTAACTGTCGAGCTATGGGCCATATTTCAAGCAATGGACAATGCAAGGATTGACTCCAGATACAGAAATCTTTGGAGATATATTTACGATAAGGCCACACTGCAAGTATAGATAACAGAGGACCTAGAAACACAAAAGATAAATATTGGTTGAGGGATGCGACAAGGAGATACGATTTCCCCTAAACTTTTTACTTTAACACTGGAAGATGTTTTTAAACAACTAAACTGGGAACATAAGGGCATTAGCATGGATGGTAGATATCTCAGTCAGTTATGTTTCACGGATGACATGGTATTAATAAATAAAGATTTAGACCAGTTACAGGAAATGCTCTCCGAGTTGAAACATGCTTCAGAGAAAGTTGGATTAAGCATGAACTTAGCAAAAACCAAAATAATGTCTCCAGAAGATATTCCACTTTATGTAGGAAACAACGAAATACAAAGAGTCGCGGAATATGTGTATTTAGGGCGTCTAATTAGACTTGGGAAAGAAAACCAAGAAGCGGAAATGAAATAGAAGAATTAAAATGTCATGGACAGCCGTTGGAAAACTGAAATACGCTCTGAAAAATCTCGATATTCCCATTAATTTGAAGAGTATTTGACTGATACGTTCTCCCAGTAATAACCTATGGAATGGAGGCAACCACATTAACAGTTAAAGCAGTCAATAAACTGCTGTAGTACGCAGCGAGCAATAGAAAGATTCATGCTGGGAATATCACCACGTGACCGAATAAGGAACGATGAAGTAAGAAGGTGCACGAAAGCGGAGAATGTAATAAAACGCCTTGCTACTTTGATATGGACCTGGGTGGGACACGTCGCTACGCAAGACGTCCCTTTACAAGGTGGACAAAACATATATTGCAATGGAGACCTAGGTCGTCAAAAAGAAGTATTGGAAAACCCCCAAAAAAATGGATATACGCCATAAAAGGAAAAATAGGTAGAAACTGGCACCGGATTGCAGAAAATAGCTTGGAATGGAAGAGACTAGAAGAGGCATATATCCAGGAGTGGACCAAATTGGGCTGCTAGAGAGAAAAATATTAACAATTTTTCTATGCTAATTAAAAAATGTTACTGTGCAGCAGACACCATAAGAAAGTGGGACACCTTCTGTCAAGAAAAGGATGAAAACGGGTTTTTTAAGTTATTCTAAGAGTTTATTAAGGCTTATTTTGGTTTTATTTTTTACAAGCCTTTTTTTCATACATACTGTATAAACTTGTTCAAATGTGTTTTAGTAAAAGTAGCAAATTTTAAAGGAATAAGTCGAAAAATATGGGAACATTTTTTAGAAAAACTAACAGACCGCAATTCATATTTTCCGATTTTAAAACAAATAACTTTATGAAATGAAGTTCATCAAAATAAGCAAAATATTTCTATAAATGTTGCATTAGAGCCCTTTCAGAATTTTAGCCAAAGTCAAGTAAAAAAGAGGGAATGTGTGGAAGTACCGTTACAATTTAATTTTTACAAAAGAACCAAAACTCGGTATTCCTGATTTGTATAATTAAAATATAGTATGTGTATTTTAATGATATGAGGAGCATTTTTTTGTAGAAACCTGGACATATTTTATGTTATAATTAATTTTAAAAACCAATCATTTAAGACGTATATTTATAGGAACATTTTTCTTTTTGTAGAGAAATATGTCGTTCCTCGCAAAAAATTTATAATTTGTTAATTTTTAAACATTTTTTTTAATTCGATAATTTTAATATAAATAAATGTTTAATAAAAGTTTTTTAAAACACACAACTTGTTTTAATAAATTTCTTAAAAATCTTTTTGATGGGTGGTTGACTTAATGTAAGCAATAATTTTTAGCTTTTTCCTTTTAGTTCATAATGGTATTAAAATTGAGCAAAATTTCATAGAGATTAGGTGACCGATCACAAGTTTGTAAAATTTGGCACTAATATCATGTCCGATTTATTTGATTGAAATGTAAGTCTTACTACGCTCATTTACACATAAATATAATTGAAAACCACGCTTTCTTATTTAGGGCGAGATAACAGTATGTAGCCACTTGAAAATATTGTACTGTACCAGCAACAAGCTCATATTGCAAGTTAACCTCATATAAGAAAGATTAGATCGAGATAAAAACGACGACGATGACAACGACAACACAAAATCAAATTAATGAAAGCATAGCAAATAAATATATATATATATATATATATATATATATATATATATATATATATATATATATATATACAAACTTAAAAGGTTATTATCTTTATTAGGCCGTGTTTTAATTATTACTAGTGAGTCTGAATAATATTTTTTTTTAAAGTAACAATATCACACTTTTTGGTAATTTCAAGGAACGTTTAGTCAAAGAAAAGATCACAACAATTTATGTATGTATATATATATATATATATATATATATATATATATATATATATATATATATATATATATATATATGTTTGTCGAATTTTTTAAACCCGATTTGGTGGCCATGGAAGCTATATCTTCTAGTTGGTCAGTTTTGTCTTGTTTATGAATCAATACCCCCTAGAGAACAAAGCCACAGTGCTTACTGAAAATGTTCTGTGACGACAGGCAACTTAGGCCGATTTTTTAGCCATAAGAATACACTGACTAGTTTTTCTTATTAAGTAGATAACATGTTACGTGTAGTCGACCAAGTTTAACTCAACCAATACTTGCGAATAATCGCTTTTTAGTCAAGCACACCCTCGGACAACTCTCGTTATCTCTTCCCTTCCTATAAAGAAGGTAGACAGAGGAAGTAAGCGATACCTTGTTTCATCCACCCGTATATTTTTAAGGTTAGTATAATGTTGCCGGAAATCACAAGCTAAGTTTATGCATAAATTGTGAATTTAAAAAGTGATTTTGTGTAATTACTAACAATTTATAATAATGCCCAATAAGTGTTGTTTCTGGGTGTGGCAGAAATTATAAAAACAGTCCCAA
Organism: Diaprepes abbreviatus; assembly: GCA_034092305.1. Classification (NCBI taxonomy): domain Eukaryota; kingdom Metazoa; phylum Arthropoda; class Insecta; order Coleoptera; family Curculionidae; genus Diaprepes; species Diaprepes abbreviatus. The sequence goes on along the minus strand of JASJET010000296.1, from coordinate 204,918 downwards.
AGTGCATGTTTTTGGATTTCCAGACGATAGTGTTTTGCGAAAAAAAAAACGATTAAAAACTATCCCACAAAAGATTATGAGAATAATCAAAATTCAAAGATTTGCGAATTACATTTCTCTGAAAGTAACCTAATTCGGACAATTTCAGAAGAGGACTCACAAATAGGTAAAATTGTTTTATGTAGTTTGAAAAATCCTCGATTGAAGGGGGCTCCGTTCCATCTTATTTTTCAAATTTTCCTAACCTAAAAAAGTGACTTAGAATTCAGTCTGTATTAACTCTCCATAACTATAAAAAATTAGCATACACCAAATCTACAAACTCTCACAAAATGAGCCAGATGAATAGCTCGATTTAAGCCTTAATCGCTCACAAAATATCTTATCTAAAATTAGCATCCAAAATTGTGACATTGAGGCAATTACAGATGAAATGTCACTAATAACCTATTTAAGCGGATACTGCTGTTACATTGCTTTAGAAAAACGTGAGTGTGAATTTGACAAAATAAAACTAATTTACAATGAGACTGTGTTATTGAAGATCATTATAATCTGGGTAATAGTTTAAATTGTAGAGGGCTCTCATATCCACGTGAAGAAGTAGGCAATATTGCCTCGATAATTTTCAAAAAATTAATTCATTTTTTGAGGACATTTTCTTAGATACTGTTGCGGAAAGAACATCCCACCGTTATTCTCCGACAAAATTTGACTTAAATAGGAGTTTTAAATTGTTGAACGTACCACAAAGGTGTCTGGAAAAGGCATCGGTAGATCCCACTGACGCGTCCACCACCGATGCCAGGACGAAACATCCTAACATTTTGAAGGTGGTCGCAAATAAGTTTGTGATTATATGTCCTTAACACCAGGGGCATGATTGCCACAATACTTCCAATAAAAGATCATTTTTATCAAACATAATTCTAAGATATCTCATTGGACAAAAAATATTAACTGTTTTTGAAAAATGCAAGTTTTTAAAGAAGTATTTCAATTACTTTCATTAAAAAAAACCGTTGGGAAGAAATAAGAAACGAAAATTATAAACTGTTTCAAATAAGTAGGGAGAAATCCCAAAAAAAGGTGATTTAATCCTTATCATGAGATATATCATAAAGCTATATCTAACTAACAAGTTCAAAATTTCTTGACGTTTCCAGAATAAATTTTGAAGTACATTATCATAATAATTTCGTATTGTTCGTTTCATTTTATTAACTAGTTAGTTGACGACAATTTATTAACTTTTCTCAAAATAACTAAGTATGGGATATTTTCTAATATTTTGGCCTTCTAATTATAGATTTTGAACCTGAAAACACGTTAAAAGTCATAAGTTAGTACTTACAAGCGAACATGGATTTTTGCTTTAAAATTTCATTTTCTCTAAAAAAAATTATAATCGCGGTGCGATTAAGGGTTCAATTCATGACTGGCAGCCACCGTTTAAATCGGAAACCCTTAATTAATTAACAAAAAGAAAAGTTATTCTGAACTTTCTTTATATTCTGATATAAGGGCAATAAAAATGATTGGCTCAAATAAGATGACGTTACAAGTAAGCACTGAGGCTTTGTGTTTTAGAAGGTATTGAATATATAGATTACTAATTATAACAATAACAAAAACAAAGCAATGAAATTTTCCATTTATCACAGAAAAAACTCTAAAAAAAATACAGTATAACAAAAGAAAAATTTCAAAAGGATATTAATAAATTTTTATACTGAGACCATCTAAACATTAAACACTTTAAATGCTTTCTGATGCCCACCATTTGTTTGTTGGTATCAAGTACAATGTTCCTTGCACATATGCAACAAAAAAAAAAAAACTTAAATTGAACATTACGGCACAAATGCGATAAATAAAACTTACTTGAAAAATATACATATTAAAATTAACATTTCGATAATTTCTTCATCTTATTTGTATAAATTTGGTTCCTACCTTGGGTAAAACTCATTTAATTTGCACCGAGTTACACAGAACATTTAAATTTTAGAGACACTATCCAAATAACATCGTTGTTAAATGTCAGAATTAATTTATTCCTCTGTTAAATGTTTTTTGCAACTCATTATTGATTCTTTACCTTCTAATTTTCTGAAATGATTTCAAGTGTGCACCGAACCTCTGACTATAGGCACTTGCTCTGGATCTAGCAGCTCATCATCACCTTTAAAAATAAAATCAGAAATGTATGCATTTATTTCTATTGATGAATTCCCAACAAAATCACTATACATCTATACATACAAATAAAACTGTTGTGTTTTTGTTTAAATTGATTGGGAACATTATTGATGATAGAGTTTTTAGAACGGCTTCCATTTAAAATAGGCCGAGTTAACAACAGATCCAGAAATTTATTTTATATTAATGCCCCTAGGACTAACCTGTATAAAAATTCCCCGTTAATAAGATTATATTCATATTTTAGTAAGTATTGTGGTGCCATTGACATTTTTAACCTAAGTTGTAACAGGTTTAGAAGGGAAGTGAGAGATGAGTTATGTAGGCAATTGTAGTGTCTTTTTATTTAGGTTCTAATTTAGATTGTAGTCTTAGTATATTAAGTTTAGCTGTATCTGTAATTGGCTTTGTAAAAGTTGTTGATACAATAAATAAATAAATAAATAAAAACTGGAGCGTCTGGCCGTCTGTGTAAATTATTAGCCCATATTTTAAACAACTAATTGAAACGTCGGAAATAAATTATAAATACAATTGTTATAAACAATAAATAATTAAACAAGCAGCCTATATCATTCCGGGCAACCTCTCTATATATCTGTAAAGTTTCATTGAAATTGGTTCAACCATTTCGAAGATTAGTCTATACAGACAGACAGACACCTAAATTTTATCTATACATATAGATACATTATTAGTGTGGCTACAAAATTTAGGCCCCTGGCAAAGAGACCATTCTATATGTCATGATTAAATTAAGTCAACTGTGATTAAAAAAGCTCACTCATAGTGCCAGTGTCCCATAAGTGAACTACAAAAAGAAGCTCACTCGACTTAAAAAATATTTCTATATTATCAGAATTTATTATCATAATTTGAACGGGATATCTTTAATAATGATGTATTGTAAAAAAAACTATGACCAAGATTCTTGAATCTTTGTATTATTTCTTGAAATAATATGAAAAAATCAAATAAATATATTATTTAATTTAATCCATTTCAAACATATTTGACTCCACCTCTCTGCCATTAACCTCGCTTTTTTAATATTAGTATGTGTATTTCTACCATTGTAGAATACTCCTAGCAATGATAACGTAACCATCGTCTACAGCACTCGAGTAAGGAACAAATGTCAATATTAATAAAGACGACTAGATAGACACTGAAGGCCAACAATTACTGAAAACCGTCTGCGCAATGCTAGAAAAAAGCAGAGAGCTCCTGGAAGTCAAGACAATGAGAACCATACTTTTCATGAGAAAATTAACCAGCTCGAAAATCAACTCAGTATCACTGTACAACAAAAGGATGAGCAAATATAGACACTGACAAAGAATCTAGAAGAAACCACTAAGACAATAAAGAATATTTAAGAAAAGACCATCTATTTACAAGCCACCACTGGTGGTGGTCGCCATTTTGAAAAATTCAAAAAATACCTTTGAACATTCAATTCTACACGTAAAGTGATAATATTTGAACCCTTATACATTACAACCAAATAAATTGTGAACGTGATTACTTTTCTTTTCATATACCAATGAAGTAAGTTATTTTAAAATGGTCATGAAAAACACAATTAAGTTTTAAATTTCACTTGATTAATATACATAATAATTAATTTCTCACCTGACAGAAGTATATCGCTTTCAGAATCAAATTTTTTCTTTTTAAAATTTCTGTATTTAACTTTGGCTTTTTCTAGTAAACTGACTTCAGAACTATCTCGTCTTCTTTTCGTTGGATCTTTGTACATTAAGAAATTATCAGTCACCCAAAACATTAACATCTAAAAATAAAATTTCCTTTTTTTCAAAAGATCATCTGTATAATATTTAAAACTAATTATTTAATTATTTTAAATATAGTTACTTAGCAATCTAAAAAGGACCTAAAACGACAAGACTGTTGAATTTTTTAATTGATAAACCTAACTACATTTCTTATATTATTTTATCCCCCTAAAATTATCATATAACAATGTTATAATCTTATCTTTTTTATGGATACAGAAGTACTTACTATAGATTTAAACTTATTATTTCTTTTAATGGTTGAGGTCAATAGCTTCACAGGAATTTAAGTAAAATTAAAATATTTTATCTTTTCACATTTAAACTATCTTCAGAGTATTTTTTTAAACTAAAAATAAAAAAAAATAAAAACATGGTATTTTTGATGACATCGTTAGAAGTTAAATTATAATTTTCTTAGCTTAACAGATATTTACTGTGAACAATTCTAAACAAAATCTAAACTTAAGTAATCATTAAAAAAACAAAAAATATAACAAATAAATGTAGTTTAAATAGTTAGTTTTAGTTAAATAAATTGTTCACAATAAATATACTTAAGGCGATAAAATTGTAATTTAACTTCTAAAAATTGTCATTATAAATACCATTTGGTTTTTTTTCCAGTTCTGAAAAATACTCTGAAGATGGCTTAAATGTGAGAAAACAGGTTTTAATTGTAAGATATTGAAAACAACCCATTAAAACATTGTAAGACATTGAATACAACCCATTAAAACAAATAATAATTGTTGTAACCAACAGGGTCAACAACAAAAATCATACATATTAATGAACAAGTTAACTGTCTCATGATATCACCTCCACGCTATAGCAATTATAACTAATCAATTGTTGCACATTAGTTTACCAAAAGAATTTGAAAATAAATATTGAGGTTAACTGATAAATTTTCCTTATTTTAACAAAAGTGAAATTTATAAAATATGTGAAGCATTAAAGTTTTTACTTTTAAAAAATAAATTTTTTTAAATATTTCTTTTTAAAAATATTTATCTAAAAACAAGTAAAGAAAATCATCTTTTCGAAAAGTCATCAATAACAAATAATAATTATTGCATACTTTAACATTATCACCATATAAGGAGGAAAGTATTTAACATTGAAGTAATGACATATTCACCTAATGTCTATTTATTTCAAAATTGGTGAAAGTTTTGACCTATTACAATATTTGACAATTCATTTTTTACGTCATACTTATCAAATAATTAATATGATTATAAAAGTTTAGAGAATATTTATAATTACGGGAGTGGTCTAAAACAGATCAAGCTCTCAGTGTCTCCCTTCTTACCCAGGTTACATCATTAATATTAATGATACTTACATTTATAAAAAAAGGAATAATTAACATTACAAATGCCAGTTCCACCTTGGGATTATCAAAGGGGCTCAATATAAAGTCCTTAACATTTTCCCAGAAATCAAGCTGCATAAAAAGAGTAATCGAAACTTTAACGATAACCATGAGACCAATATACAGACAACATTGAGCCAGCCATGCATTTACATTAGGTGGCTTGCCATATTCCCCAAAATTTATAGCCTCCCAGCCCTTTTTCCTGGATAAATATTGGGACGTTCTTATTCCTATGAAAATAATAAGTAACCCTAATGATGAATCTAAAAAAAAAAAATTATGTTGCCCAGAAATCTGCAATATTTTAGGAAACAGAAAGGCTTAAAATTATTAAATAATATGAACCTTAAAAGTATCAATTGATAATTTATACATACCTAACAAGAAATTAATTAAATACCAGGTACAGGGATCACCTTGATACTGTCCAGCTAACCAAACATTAGCTAAATGTATAGCCATGGCCCCCATTCCTTGTTTTGAAGTATCATAGAACCATATTTGCCAGGATCTGCGATGAAGTCTAGGCTCACAAAATCTATTATAAAATACATAGGTTTTAAGTTACATCAAAAAAATTATTACTAGTAAAAATTTCAGAACTATATTTTTCAACTGTATATAAAGTGTACCTTTTTGCAATAAGGCATGTAAACGCTAAACAAGCCAAAAGAACTTGTAAAAACCATCCAAACATATCAGTCAATGCGTCTTTATCACAGTGTAGACCTCCTTGATATTTTGGAAGCTCCAGCTCACTTAATGAAGCATTCATTGTCCTAGCTATAAGTACTTAGATTATTTTAAGACATATACTTAGTATGTATTTGTTACTATCTATTTTCCATTATAAAACCATAAAATAACATGGGAACTATTCATTTCTTTACGACTTTACTTGAAAACTTTAATTTTTAAAATTTTGATTATAAAATCACTAGAAATTTAGCTTTTCGAAGTATTTTGACAGATTTACACACTACTGTATGTAGTTAACTCTGAAATTAGAATCGAAGTCTATTAAAGTTCATTTTCGTGTGAACTATGCTTAGATTAGTAAAGCAAAGCACTAACTACAGCCTACTAGTGTCTTGATTTAGGATAGAATTTGAACCCACTACCAGGTCAGGATCAGCCATTATAAAAAAGCTGAAGATAGCATGTAATCCACCGAGCGCGTTACACGGTAAAGAAAGAGAGGGCAAATACAGGAAAATGTTATCTCTCTTTCGCCGAACTGCTGGTTAGGATGGAGAACAACTAAACGTCCCGAGCGAGAGAGATAGCTTTTCCCCGTCGTTACCCTCTCTCTCTCTTTCAGTGTAACGCATGCGGAGCATTACAAGCTGCCTCCAGTCTCCAGTAGTATATGCCTATGTATGTTTGAAACCACATTATACTTAGTATGGGCTAAATAGTTTTGTTAGTTCAAGATCCCAAAATCTTCAAATTTTCTTTTTATTTCGAAAAATAACCGCTTAAGTCTCGAATAAACGAACCTGAACTAACTTTTCTTGTTCTGGGATGTAAACTAATGGGAGTTGAATTTCAAATTCTTATCTCAGTTTGGAAATATCCTTAAAAAAAACAAAATTTTTAATTCTTAGAGAAGGGGTAATAATTTTTTTTAATTTCCTTTTTGGCAGTTTTATGCCTACAATATTAGAATGTAATAATTCTAATTATTTTATAAATACACCTTAAAAACAATGCAACAAATTTCTATTATGCCGCCAAAATTCTCTTAAGTCTGTTTATTTTGACAGTTGACATCCCTCCTTTGAAATCGTCCATTGTTGACGATCACTTTAGATTTTTCAGAAATCTACAATCATCGGCTTCAAATAGCTATAACTTAAGTTAATTTTACATAAAAACTTATAACAATGCCTCCAAAATTTGATCCTAATGAAGTTAAATTCGGTATGTAGACAAATAAATTTAAAAATGGCTATATACGGGTAGTGGTCTAACACTGAAACCTATTTTTGTCTTTTTAGTGTACCTTAGATGCGTAGGGGGTGAAGTAGGAGCTACTTCTTCTCTGGCTCCTAAAATTGGTCCTTTAGGATTGGTAAGTGTATATATTTGGGCTTTAAATTTATTGTTTTTTTGGAATTTTTGCATAGAATAGGGTTATGTTTTCTAACCTGAATGATACATTTAGAAATCGTTCTGTTTTTTATTCAATTTGTCAGTCAAAAAATAAATAGACTCTAATTAGTAAATGTGATTAAACTATCAGGATACAGACAGAACTCTGTGATGCTTAAAAACTTGCCTTATTTTTGTATATGAATTTTTTAGTCTCCTAAAAAAGTTGGTGATGATATTGCCAAAGGTACAGCTGACTGGAAAGGTCTTAAAATCACAGTCCAACTTAAAATTCAAAATCGTCAAGCTACCATTTCAGTTGTACCATCTGCAGCTTCTTTGATTATCAAAGCCCTTAAAGAACCCCCAAGAGACCGTAAGAAGCAAAAGAATAGTAAGTATTCAATTTATAAGTACTAATTTACTTGGAAATAGAGAATTAAGTCATTTTTCTATAGTTATCAGCATGTAATCTGTGCACTAAATACTAATATGACAAAAAATTGCTTCTTACTTTGTCATTGTTGTTAGGTGCCACAGGAACTTATTCCTTATTTGCAACTCATGCTTACAATATACTAAGTGTGTTACTACTTGGGAAAAACAATTGTGTTTAAGTTAAGCTCAAAGTAAGTTAAAGTAATAACTTGTAACCAGATTCACTAAGAAGATTTATGACTTGGAGCCAATCTAGTTGCCATAGAAGTTTGATCTTCTCGTTGGTCGGTTTTGTTTTGCTTATGATATTGTTGTAATTATATATGTCCACAAACAAACACTTATATAGGAAAATTAAGAATAAAAACCTAGAAATAAAACCTTGGATTTGGTGAGAGGAAGTAAGATGTCGTATGAAACTAAACAAAATTTACAATTTTTGACTGGTTATAAATATAAATGATTTCTTGTATTTTCAAGATTTAAAATTTATTTGACTTAAACCCTCTACTGTCAACTGGAGATTAATATTTAAGATTTTTTCAATCACAGCTTATAGGATTTTTTGCTGGTTCTTAAACAAATTATTTTTGACAAAATTAGTTACATATTTGTTGCTGTTGAGAGATAAAAGTAAAGAAAATATTCTCTCTGTGGTAAGAAATATTTACCATTTCTATGTTCTCGGAAGATAAAAAAAGGCAGTTTTATTTGTATATTTTGATTGTAATAAAGTTATAAGAATATTTTGAAAAAACCTACATAATTTATTCCTTTAGGGAATAGTGGCAGTACTGTTTGAGAAAGTATATTTATTTGTGATCCGTAAATATACAAATAGGGTTTAACTTTATTATTTACCAATTCTAACATACCTTTTCTAAAATTATATTTGTAATTCTGACCTAATTTCAAGATTACTTTCTTTTTAAACTTAGTATTCCTTTTCGATACTAAACATTTTATTTTTTTCTTTTTACAATTTTACAACAGCAAATTTTTTTTAGTTAAGCACAGTGGCAATATTTCCTTCGATGATGTATTGGCTATTGCAAGACAAATGAGGCCACGTTCTATGGCCAAACAGTTGTCGGGAACAGTTCGAGAAGTTTTAGGTAAGATAAATTAGTGTATTTGTTTATTTAAAATAATCGGTTATTTTGTAAATGATATCTCTCCCATTAACAACTTAAAGAGAAAAAGTCAACATTTTAATTAATTAAAGTAATATGTTTAAAAGTCTAATATTAAAAATAGCCAAAATAGCCTTTTCTGTTATGTTGAGTTAGATATGAGCATTGAGTTAATTTCTGATTCTTGTTCCTATATTCAAAACTAGCTGCCTCTTACTCTGAATTATTTTTTTAGGTACTGCACAATCTGTAGGTTGTACGATAGATGGCAAGGCTCCTCATGATGTCATAGATGAAGTAAATGATGGTAGTATTGAAGTTCCCGAAGAATAACTTTTATAAATAAATGATTTAAGTAATGGTGTTTTCTTAAATTTTTATATATCCTACAAAAATTCCTTTTTTATGATGGGATCTTTAAGCATACACTCCAGAATAAGGAAATTTGGCATAGACTACTAGAGGCAATGTTGCCAGGTGAAAAAATAATCACCAGAACTCAAAAAATTCACAAGATTTGGAAAAGAAATCACTAGATTTTTTTAAAAATTTGTTATAAACTCATAAACAAGCGCAAAAAATGAATAAATATTTTAATAGCGGTAATTGGAAAATAATTCGGTGACTTGTTGATTCTTCTCGATTATTTAAATTTCTTGACACGATGGTGAAGCAAAAATATTAATATTTGCCAAGACGCGTCATCTTGGGTATATATTTATAATATGTATTCACTTTATCGTTTTATCATATTTGGAACATTGCTTTTTAAAAATAATAACAAATGTGTGTTTACATTTTAATCAATAAACGTGCATAAGTTACACACAAAATAAAGGCAAATAAAAGAAAAATGCATTTTTTATTTATAAAACCGCCTTGAAAACGAGGACCATAACATACATAGGCATGAAAAAGATATAAAATATAATAGCTTAGACTTTGGCAATATGTCATCCATACATGCAGCATCCATATTGGACTCGCTGCAATAAGTAGGCATTTAAATAAATATTGTATCGTTTACAATTAGACCCTATTCAGTACGGTACAGATATATTTTATCACTTTTTAATTGTGCAACTTTTTACCGGAAAGGCGCATCTATTTACATTACCAACCAGCTAACCTTTATTCTCCGATTTGCAGACCATAGTCTGTATTTATGGGGCATCATTTATCCCTGTTTGCGGGCTTTTAGTCACTGATTTGTTATTTTAACCATATCCTACAAAAATATTGTTCGAAAATATTTTATTAAATTGTAAACCGAAGACAAATTGCAAACTGTATTCTTCACAGAATTCCGCTGGTAAAAACTTGTTATATTTCTGAAGGCGACCTTACTAAACAACACGAACTTGACATATAAAATCATGTTCGTGCAAAACAAGAATAAAAATATGAACTATACTGATTGTATCGATCTTTAAAACATCGATACCTTTAAACCCGCGAATCATCCTAATAGTACTTTTTTATTCAAATCGATATACTTAAAGATATCGCCCGGCCCTAAGTTAGGTTTTAACATTTTCTTTTTCGGAAAATATGAACACTGTAACAACCCTTTGGGTTTTTTTTATCTACGAGTTTATTTGGCAGCTCTGAATAAGACAATTTAGTAAGTTTTTCTTTCTCCCCTCCCGCGCTTATACCTTCTTTGCCCTGGAATACGTCGGTAAGGTTTACACAATAACCGGGTTGGGAGACCGTTTTCTAAAAAAAAAACACAGAAACATGCCAGAAAGATACCTCAACTAAGAAAGCCTGGATCCTTCTATCATTCAACCAGGATTGTTCTTCCTGTTTTTTGAGTTGGCTGCGTCTTTTTTGATTCGAGTGACGTACTCTTTCCCCTAGGCACTTTATCGTACATTCAGCCGGACCCCTCCATCCCCAAACAACCAAACCACGTTTTTTTCTTACTTTTTGCAAGGGCGTACCGGCTACGTGTTGACAATTAAACGACCAAAACGGAAGTTCACCCTTTAGGTTCACAAGTTGTCTTTGATATTTAATATTTTTGGAAATTATTTTATTTCTAACCAACTTCATATTTAGTGCAATGCTTCTACCCAGCAATTTGTAAAACCCAGAACAAGTAAGTTTTGTCAATTAATTACATTAGATTGGTTCAATTACCGGTCCGTAATGGAGATTAAATACAACGAACTCTCCCACTCCAGGTCTATGATTAAATATATTTTTGTACTATATTAACAGAATGTAAATGACAATAATAGAACTATATTATATTCGTTCTGACAATAAAAAAAATATACAGATCTATATGATCTTAATTTATTTTATATATTCACTTATATATATGGCGCCAGGCATGAATATTCAAATATCAAGGATAATAATTCCATAAATAATAATGTTGGCAATGCAACATTATAATATTTACAGGACAAAACAAAAAATCACCAGAAATGGGCAAGAGAAGTAGCATAATCCCTATATTCATCCTCTCTCTCTCTATGCCTTCTTCTTCTCAATTACCAATGGCCACATGTCTTTCAACAGTCAGCCAGCCGTAAACAGAATTTTAAATTAAAAAAATATATACTTGGATAATAAAATAATACGTTGCCAGGTAGTCATGGCCAAATATTAAAGAAAAAGAATAATTGAAAATCAACCTTACTTTTGTGTGAACATAACCTCAATCTATGTTCACTTATAATAAATATTACCGAGGTACATTTGATATTCTTAAATTTATTATACATTCATTAATAATTAATAACTTATTTTAAAAACAATGGATGATGAAGCTGAAACTTATAAATTGTGGAGAATCCGTAAAACAGTAATGCAGGTAATTGTAAAAATATAAATACATTCGATTTTTTATCGGCTGTAATTGGTTTTTTGTTGTAGTTGTGTCACGATAGGGGCTACTTGGTAACGCAGGATGAATTAGATCAAACTCTAGAACAATTTAAAGAGCATTTTGGAGATAAACCAAGGTAAAATATTATAATCTGTTAAGTATATTTTTAATTTCGAGTTGCGTTCAACAAGCTTCTCATATTCACTTAGATCAGTGAAGCCCAGTTTAATTTGGTTGAATTTTACATATGCTCATAATCTACACCTGCCTTTTTTTTTGGTATTGGCATTAGCTGTTTAACCATTAAATCATTCACAAAATTAAACCAATAAACATTTGTTTTGTTGCTCTAAAATACATCAAAATTAGTAAAAAAGAATATCTAGTAATTTTTTAAAGATAATTATTTAGATTAGAGTAAATCAAGGAAATGGAAATGGCAGGTGGCATTTTGGTTTCAATTCATAAATTTGCATTTTTTTTTTAATAGGAAAAATCAAGAAAATTATCAGAAAACAAACAAAACCAAAATGACACTTGTCATTTCCATTTCATTGATTTACTTTACACCAAATAATTACTTTATTAAATATTAAAAACCAGAGATATATGCTTCTGGCCACTGGGATCTGTCCAGGCATCTTTTCATTAAATAATTGAGAAAGACCACTGAAACATGATATACATGGAGGGGTACAATTAGGAATCTGTAATTATAGTTTTAAATTTATTTTTTGTAGATAATGTAAAAAATAATCACATTATATACTTTTATATTTTGTAACGTTAGGAAACTACGGACATTACATAGACTTACATTCTAACAATTTTTAATTATTGTGGTCTTTCCTGCACTAAAGAATTTTATGATCCAGGTCACATCTAACATGACAGTAAATTAATTCTATGTAAATGTGCAGGATAACAGGCATGGCCAATTTCATATGAATAATAGTGTAATGTAACATTTTGAGACTGTTATATCTTTGTCCCAGCATTTACCTGACTTGTTAAAAATAAAGTGTAAGAAGGCTAAGGTTCCATATTATTTGTATTGAAGAATGTTAGAAAATCCAAATTATTTTTTTGTTAAATATCACGGTGAAAAAGAATAGTTTGAACCTCATATTACCAAAACATAGATGCAACTGAGTTTTCAGCTATAAGAAATTTTTCCAAAATGGTGGTTTCAAATTCCACTTTAAATATGAAATGTAATTATTTTAGTGAAAAAAGACCTTCAAGAAGTGATTTGATAGTACTGGTAGCTCACAACGATGATCCAACAGATCAAATGTTTGTCTTTTTCCCTGATGAGCCAAAAATTGGTATTAAAACTATCAAAACCTATTGTCAAAGGATGCAGGATGAAAATATACATAGGGCTATTATTGTTGTGCAGGTATTATTTATAATTTATTACTTTATTGCATCAATGAAATGTAATCAAGTATGTTTTCATTTTGTACATACAGTCATTTTACGTATATTTTTAGGCTGGTATGACTCCTTCAGCAAAACAATCTTTAGTAGACATGGCACCTAAATATATTTTAGAACAGTTCTTGGAATCCGAGCTGTTAATCAACATTACAGAACATGAGTTGGTTCCAGAACATGTTGTAATGAACCCTGAGGAAAAGCAAGAGTTACTAGCCAGGTAAAAAAATTTACATAGAAATGATATCTAAATTAAAAAAAAAAAAATTGAAATGACTTCTGAAAATGTCCTAAAAAGCAAAAAATAACAATATAAATTTTTATATGAAATTGAAATTTTTGAAGTCGGCGTCATACTAACATCTGACAAAATATGGTTCACATAAAAAGATTGAGAAATATTTTATTTGTAATTGTTTTCTTACCTTAACTTATGTTATGTTGGTAGTTATTTGTTTCATTTGGTAAAATATATATTGTTATTTTTTGCTTTTTAGCTTTTTTTAGAAGTCTTCAATTTTTTTATAAAATTAAATTTTTAGAATTTTTTCTTTTGAAATGGGTTAAGTTTCTGACATCATAAAAAAATTAATTTTAAATTCATAATCTAGGTTCCCCCCTACACCGTTATTGAAATAATTTGAAACTTGTAAATTATTTAGTCCTATATATTTTATTCTGCATATTGGATTTGAAGAAATTAATTTAAGATCTGTAATATACCCTAATATTAGTTTCTGCAAAATTGGAAAAATTAACTTCAGGTTCTTAAACTATGACCACAAAAACCGTCTACCAATTTTGAAAAAATGTGAATAACATAAAATTTTCAACCTGCCATATTGACTTTCAAAAAAATAATTTCCTCAAAAAGGATTCAGTACCAATTTTGAGCATAATCTGGAAATTTAAAATTTTTAGTCTGCCATATTGAATTTTTTTTAAAACAACTTTTCATTTGTTACTTACACTCAGAAAGTCCCCAGTACCAATTTTAAACAAAAATGAGAGATGTTACAGGTTTAATCTGCCATATTGATTTTTTTTTAAACAATTTTAAATTAATAATTGACTTCCTCAGAAACCTTCCTATATCAATTTTGGATAAAATGGAGAGATGTTAAATTTTTAGTCTGTCATATTGAATTATTTGAAAATAATTTAAAATTCTTAATTTACATATACAATTTTTAGTCTACCATATTGAATTTTTTGAATATAATTTTAATTTCGTTATGCACGACCCGAAAACTATCCCATACCAATTTTGAAGAAGTTTTAAGTTTTGTACTTTTATTTTTTATTCTTTAAAAACTAAATTTTTTTAAATCTTTTTCTGCAGATATAAATTAAAAGAAAATATGTTGATGAGGATTCAAGCTGGTGATCCAGTAGCAAGATATTTTGGTTTGAAAAGAGGGCAGGTACGTACAGAATTTTGATTTGTAAAAGGGTCCTGTATATCAGCATAAAATACATGAATAATCTGTATCTGTATCTATACAATGCAGAATTGTTGAAAGTAACATTTGCTCAGATGTCCATTTATAATTGACTTTTATTATTCAATTTCAAGTTGCTACTCTTTATTAAAATAAAGTCTTGGTGTTTTGTAATATTTGGTTACTCAAAGAATTTTACCAAGTGTGAAAAATGTTGTTAGACTTTTTGTGGATTACTGTTGAAATAAATGTAACAATTTCTAGAAGTTTAACTTGAAAAATTAGTTTGTAGACTTTAGTTTGCTAAAACTCCACTTAAGAACAAAAATAATACTAAATAATCAACATCAAATTAATTTAATAAGTTAGCATTAAATAAATGTGGGCGATAAGTAGTCTCAGGAAAAGATTTTTGAAAGAATTTTTACAAAAAACAAATTTTATTCTTATCTGATTTTTACATTTTAATGTAGTTTTTACAATCTCATAGGAGAGTGATGGTTATTTCTTCTATAATATTTTGTTAACTGTTAAATGGTAATTTATATAAATATCAATTTACTTGTTCCAGTTACCATTGGAGAAGGAATTTAAAGTGTTACAGTTAGATTATTATTTATCTAAATATTTTCTGTGTTAATAAATTCTATAGATCTAGCCAAATGGCTTTTATACTCCCGTCAGACAAACATTCCCTCATCCCAGATATACTCAAATATTACGAGAATGGAGTTATGTGGGGCCCTTTGCATATTGTAGAGACCTCTGAATTTCCCATAAACTTAAGGACAGTTCCTTTGTACAACCTTATACAGGTGTTTGCCAAGGCTTACTCTCTTGATATTATATAGGAAATTCTTCGGTACAACGCCGGTTAGAATATGAATAGAATTATGGGGATCGTTTGAACGCTATTCATTCCCCACTGTCTGCCTGTATTTGGTGAGCTTCTCATTATGCTTTTCCCTTAGATTATTGTCGTTAAGGATGGCAACTTGCTGGTCTGTTCAAAAGGTTAGGAAAAAATAAGATCTTTGATCACGAATTCTTCTTTTTTACACACTACTGTTTCGTTGGTTATTAAAAGGAAATGTTATTGGCCCGATCTTTGAATTGAAAAACTAAGTAATCAATTCTTAGAAATAAAAAGAAAAAGTGAGTAGCTTATTTATCTAATGTTTTAGATCAGCTAAACAAACTGAATTTGAAACTGTAGGGTAAACAAACGCACATTACTTACTTCGGAGATAATTTGCAGGCGTTCCTATTAAAGCTGCAGAACTGGCGCCATAAAGTAAAAACTTTGGAGAAATTTGAACACTTTTACACAAAAACTGAAGATTTGGAGGCGAAAATTGTAAATAATCTAAGAAATAATATTAATAACTATTTTTAATCCCTTAAATCTGAAATTTTACGGTTTTTCTCGAAGTCCTTTGAAGAAGAGGCGGCATTAGTACTAAGTCTATTTTATATATTTTTGGATATTGCCGACATTCTCAGTGAAGTGCGAGATGGATTTTTGGAGCTACTAATTGACTCCTCTTAAAGTTCCCTTGAGCTCTTTGTGAATATTAGTGACATTTACAAGGTGTGTAAATTAAATAATAACGCTGATTTTTCCAATTGTTTTATTCAAGTAGAATTG
The DNA here is from genome assembly GCA_034092305.1 of Diaprepes abbreviatus. Taxonomy (NCBI): domain Eukaryota; kingdom Metazoa; phylum Arthropoda; class Insecta; order Coleoptera; family Curculionidae; genus Diaprepes; species Diaprepes abbreviatus. The sequence goes on along the minus strand of JASJET010000296.1, from coordinate 188,496 downwards.
AAATCAATGTGGCCTTCTTCAAAATAACTTCTTTGGGAAGCCACACAATGCTGAAGATGGTTCTTCCAATCTTCATAGCAATACTGGAACTCAAATACTGAAACAGCCTTCAGCTGCTCGGTTACAGCCGTTTGAATGTTTTCGAGTGTCCCTTGAGGTGATTTTTGGAGAAAATATGATCGTCAAACAAGTTTAAAAAATACTAGAGTAATGAAGATTAGCAAGGCCTTAAATATATTAGAAAAATTAACAGCCAGATTCACTAAGAAGATTTAAGATTTAAACCCAATCTAGTTGCCATAAAATTTAAATCTTATAGTGGACCAGTTTTGTTTTGCTCATGATATTGTCATAATTTATATTAGATATGTCGACAAATAAACGCTTATATAGGGACATTAAGACTAAGAATCTTGCGATATAGCCTTCAAATATTTAGGAAAAATAATTTTATCCCAAAAACAAACAAAGTTCTCCATTTTTGCCGGTTTAGTAATAAAACAAAATGACTTTTATTTTTAGGGTTTAAAGTTTGCTCGACTACTGTTGCATTTGTCAATTTAAGACCTCAGCTATTAATTTAGGGCGGTTTTAAATTTAAACCATGTTAGTGAATCCGGCTCTAAATATATTATAAGAGTTTAAAGACTAGTTGTATTTGAATGATTATATATTAGAAGGATTTAAATTCATAAGGTGGAGTAAATACCATTTTTATATTTAAATACTTTTTTTAATGTAGTTATAATATTTCCTTTTAAGATAATATATTTAGCTCTAGAGCACTTAAATACTAGAAAGTATTTAGATGTTAAAAAGTAGTTAAAGTAACAAATATATACTTCCCAGCTAAGCAAAAACCCTAATAAAAAATTTTAATATTTAAAGATCTTCTAAATGATGTAACATGTTCCTGTTTTTCGTTGCGGAAAAAATGTAATTTAGCGCTACAACGGAATATTGAATAGTTGATATAATCGATAGGAGGCTATAATAATAATTTAAATTAAAAAATCGGTAGATTAGTGAATTTTTGGTTCTTGTTTTATATTTGTTGGCGCATACCATAAAAACTTGACGTATCCTAGAAGTTGAACGACCCTGTAAGACCACCCTACCTTCATCATTTGCAATACAGGTGTTCGTAAATATGTTTAATGCAAATAGCTTCTACCGCTATTCACTATAAAAATAATTAAGTCATTAAATTAATAATGTAAATTTAAACTAAAATAAGTAATGCGCTTTCCCATTAACTTTTTAAATTGTTGAAAACAGGCGCTACATACGGGTATTTAATTTGGTATAGTTTCCAGTGGCAGCAGTGGCGTAACGAAAGAAGGTATAAGATTTTACAAAAGTGGCTTAAGCGGTAAGCTCGTCAGTATTTGTTGATATATAGGTATATTGCAACAATTCTCGACCTATTGGCATATCAAATGATGACTTCAAGTTTGACAGATTTATACATTGTATTTTTAAATTTGCTAATAGTGAAAAAATGGGATTTATGATTGGAAAATTGGACATAAAAAAAATCACTTCTTGCATGGCATTAAAACACTGAATTATTTCCAAAAATTGCATCGAATGTTGGTTGCTTTTGAGATGATTTTCAATGCAGTCAGCTGAGATCTTTTCGTATTCCCCTGAAAAATAAGTTTCGGGAAGTAAATTAACCCAAATGGCCAACTTTCGACTTCTTGTCTCTAATCTAAGTTCAGAATCTTGTACTTCTCCTACAAAATCCAAGAAATGCAAGTAAAGTAAGTTCAAATTAAAATCAAATGTCTGAATTCAATGATTATTTCGTATTTTGTGCTGTAATTTCCTTATTTTCCTAGAAAAACAGAAGTATCGAAAATGCAGGTTTTTATAAATATTTTACAAAATTAAACAATAATCTTAAAGATCTTTCCGTATTTCCCTGAAAAATAAGTTTCAGGATGAAAATTAACACAAATGGCCCATTTTCGAGTTCCTGTCTATAATCTAAGTCCAGGACTTTGTACTTATCCTACGAAAAAAAAAAGAAATGCAGCAACTTCCTGAAACCTATTTTTATCGATAATGAAACGAGAGTATACGAATTTAATATGATTATTTAGCCGTTAAGCAGCCGTTCAAAAATTCGACTAATATTATTCCAGAAGCACTTTATTTGTCTCATATGGCACTTTCGATTATATTAATAGATTTAAACGACAATAAATTTGTTTGGTGGTCATTTATGGTCGGTGTCTGTCTAATCTAAGATTATACATATTTTTTAATCTTGCATAAAATACAAAAATAGTACGACTCAGTATTCCAACGCATATTGCTAAATCAGTACAAATTGGGTCCATAATTGCTAAAATAATCATATTAATTGTTTTACTTATCCTACCATGTTATTGTAAATATTATTACGTTTAGGAAAATAGGTTAGAGATTTAATTTGTATATTTACACTATAAGTTTCGATAATAAATCGGTAGTAAACCAAAAAAGTTTTACTCACCACCTTAACTATAACAACCTATGGAATAACAATTATAAGAGGTTGCTATCCTTATTAGCAACTACCGCAAGAACAATTGGTTAGTACAACCATTTTACTGTAGCTACATATAGAGGGTTCCTGACAACATTAGTTAGTAAAACTAACAGTGTCGGAACGGCTTCTGAGTGTGTTTTTAAGTTTTAGTTTATGATTAATATCAATAAGATGATTGAAAAACTTATTTTTGTCGGTAAATATTGTGATATTATTTCTTTATTGCCAGGTTGTATGTATGTGTATGTGCGCAGAGTTGGGGGTCTGTACACTGCGAGCTGGTAGATCTATGGTGCCCCCTACTGCTGCCCAGTCGTAAGGGTTACCTTATCGGCTAGAACAGGTCCTCGAATCCTATTTCCTTCAGGAATCTCTCACGATGTTGGACGGCTTCGAAGTGGGTAGCTCCCTTTCTTTGATTTGGTGTGCTCCCAAGAACCACATCCTAGGGCGCTGCACTCTGCAAGGACGTGAATAGAGGTTTCGTCCTCATCCTTACAGAATCTGGACTCTTCTCTTTCTATCAGTCCGAGTTTCTTGAAGTGTCCCTTCAGGTGGCAGTGCTCCATCAGGACCCTTGTCAGAACTCTGAGCTGGTTTTTACTCAAACTTATGCATTCTTTGAATCTCTTCTGATCGTAGTTCCCCAGATGTATCTTCGCTTGTCTCAATCCTTGCAGCTCCGTCTGATAATTGGATCTCCTGCTTTCTTCCTCTATCTTTAGTTCTTCCAGCGTTACGCTGCTACTGATTTCACAGAAAGGCTCTGGCCCCAGGAAAGGTATTTCAGCCCATTTCCTCGCTAGCTTGTCTACTATTTCATTCCCCTCTATCCCAGTATGTCACGGTACCCACATGAGGGTGACTTTATTATTCTTTCTCAAATTATTCAGTTCCTCTAGGCATTCCCAGACCATTTTGGAACTGATAACTCGAGAGCTCGGCGCACTGATGGCTGCTTGACTATCCGGCATGTTGATAATCTTTTGGTCGTGATAGTTTTTCTTCTTGTTAAATTGAATACACATCCTAATGGCATGTATTTCTGCCTGGAAAATGCTTGGTGACTTACCCAAGCTTTCGTAGTGTTTTATGTCAGATCCATACACTCCTAATCCAGTTCTCTCCATTGTTTTGGAGTCATCTGTATATCATAGAATGGACCCCCTGCCGAGTTCTTAAATGGTGTTTCTGTCCCATTCGCTCTTGCGACTCAACTTTGTGCTGAAATTTTTCACAAAGTTGAATTTCTTTTTTATTTTATCTTGGAACATGTCCCAAATTTGTTGATTTCTGGATGAAAGATTGGGCCTTCATTTTATGACCTCATCTCTCATCTATAGCCTAGTTACTTTATTTTCTACCTGCATTATTTAAATTAGTATTACACGTCAATCAGTACGTCAATGTTATATATGTTAATGTTATGTTATTCTACGGGAGAATTCTTTATTTAACCCTAATAAAATAAAATGTTACTTTTAATACTAGAAAGACTCAGTAAAAAGCCTACTTTTAATAGTGTTTGTAGAAAAAAAAACTTTTTTTTTCTTATTTCGATGAGTATTATTTATCACAAAAATCTGTTACACTATTTTTTTTATAATTTGCCAAAAGTAGATGCTTAAAAATTTTACTGGTGTGATCAATAATATTATTAAGTTTTGGTTAATTTAAATTTTCTTACAAATCGGATAGACATATGGTACGGCACTGGTGGGTGAGTTGTTGATAACTTTGACCGTTATGTGTTGTTGCAGGTGGTGAAGATCATCCGTTCGTCGGAAACGGCCGGCCGATACATTTCTTACCGACTGGTTTGCTGAAAATGGAAGAAAGAATACGTACAGGAAAAAGTAATATAAAGAAAATAATTTAATATTGTTTAATAATATAAATAACAAGTATAAAATAATTTTAAGGATAGCATCAAAATTAGGTAGTTATTGAAATTGTTTATTGACTATTACAATTAAGGTAATAAATAAAGTTTTGATAAATCTGTTATCGTTCAATTGGTAATCAAATCCTTCCTTTTAAGTAAGTTATGTGTTTCCAATCATTCAACATCTTAAATTCCACAACAGACATACGAACAATGGTGTCTGAACATTGGAAAATTTTGAGGCTGGCAGAACGACAAACGACGCGCAGTTGTTCATTGATTAGCCGTTAGCCTGGCCTAATGAAATAACTGAAAACGGGAAATCGGTTCATACTATCACATCGATCTGTAGGCAATAAAACTCAACTCTCCCTCTTCATACACTCTTAATTCAATTAATTTAGGATTCAAGATATCTGAGGGTAATTTTCGGAATTATACCACAATAAAATGATAAGAGAGAAATTTATTTTTAGATTTAAAAAAACGTCGCTGGTATTCTTGTGCTTGACTCAATTGTGGCCTTTATCAGTCGTAAACAATACATTTTCATGAGACATTTTGTCGGAAGCTGAGATTGTGATATCGATCATTTTAAATATACATTCAACCAGATGAAGTAATTAAGCATGAATAATGTAATATTTATACCTACATTTTAATATGCTACAAAAAAGATCCAATTTTAGTTCATTCCTTTGTCTGAAAAGAAGCCATACTGGGTCATCTTTCTTCAGTTGAAACACGAAGATCATAAATAATAAACGAAAAGAACCAGTTTTGGGTGATGATTTCGGAAGAATGCTCGTGACTGTGACGACCGTGGTGGCTTCTAAGTGCAATAAAAAGCGCCTCATTATGGTGAACACGAGGCTGAAAAAGATTTCAACTATAATAAATATTTTACAAATTTAAAATTTACAATTGTTTGTTGTTTACGGGGTTCTCCGGGTAGTCCCAAAAAATATTTCCAAAATAGGTTTATTACTAAATGGAAAACTGAACGTTAGCGAATCTTTCGTTCACATACTTGGTGTCTTCCAGTGACCGTCCATTAGGATGTCTCGGAAAAAAAATGCGATTTGAATCTTGCAGATTTGTATAATGGGGTGTTTGGTGACCCTCTCTTCAGATGAAATAACAACGATCTTGTGCAATCTCTGGTTACACTGGAAATTGTCCGAAATTTACATATTTTGAATGGATTACCCGGTCCATAATATTTTTTTAACCGACTTCTAAAGGAAGGAGGTTCTCAATTCGTCGAATACGTATTTCTATTTTTTTTTTCATGTATGTACACCGATTACTCCGGAACGACTGCACCGATTTGAATGACATTTTTTACGTTATGTTCAGGAAGTTGCTGCGGTGGTCCCATATTTTTTTGGACGAAATTGGTGCAATAAAATCCAAGATGGCGCTTACAATATGATTGCCAAAAAAATTAATTTTGTCCGATTTTCTCCAAAATTGGTATGTGGGAATTTTCGGGGTCATACACAACGAATCTGAAATTATTTAAAAAAAATCAATATGGCGGATCCAATATGACGGTCAAAAAATCAATTTTGGTCGATTTTCTCCAAAATTGGTACGGGCAGGTTTCGGGGTCGCACATAACGAATCTAAAATTATTTTTGAGAAATTCAATATAGCGGATCTAATATGGCAGACAAAAAAATCAATTGTGGCCAATTTTCTCCAAAATTGATATGAGAGAGTTTTCGGGGTCGCACATAATGAATCTGAAATTATTTTTAAAAGATTCAATATGGCGTATCCAATATGGCGGATAAAAATTAATATTGTCCGATTTTTTCAAAATTGATATGGGGGAGTTTTTGGAATCGCACATTACGAATCTGATATTATTTAAAAAAAAATAAATATGGCGGATCTAAGATGGCGGGGATTAAAAATTCTTCATCTCACGATTTTAATAAAATCAGTATTGGGGGATTTTTGTTAGTGTTAATTACGAATTTAAAATATTTGTTAAAAAACTCAATCTGGCGGATTCAATATGGCGTCCTGAAAATTTTACATTTATCGATTTTCTCCAAACCTGTTATAGGGGGTCCCTCAAGGTGTAAATTATAAATTTAAAAGTATTTTTCCAGAATTCAATATGGCGAATCCAGTATAGCGGACTAAAAATTTTACATTTTTCGGTTTTGTTCAAGGATGAGCCTGAATCGTTTTTGAAGATGTAAATAGTGAATATAAAATTATTTTAAGAAAATCTGATATGTCAGAAGTAATATGACGGTCTAGAAATTTTAAATATCGGGATTTCATCCGAAATTGGTACTAGGGTGCTTTGAAAGGTTTAGATTTATATTAGATTAAGACGTTAAAATAATTTTTTTTGAAATTCAGTATGGCGGATCCCATAGGGTAGTTTGAAAATTTTACCTTATTCGGATTTTTTCTGATTTGGTATTAGGAGGTTTTCGTTGAAGTTAATTTTTTACAGCTATTAGGTTGATAAGATACAACATGAGGGACTGAAAATTTTACATTTTCCGATTTTGTCTAAAATTGATATTGCGGGGTTCTTGGGGCGTATCCAAACTCAATATGCAGTATAACATATATCTCGTTCTAAAAATCTTCGTCTCAAGTTCTTTTAATATCTATATTAGAAAGTTTTGGGGACTGTATGATAAATCTAAAATTAATTTGAAATTTAAGATAGCGGATTTACTATAACAGACTAAATATTGGTTGGACATAATTTCACTGGTATTTGGAAAACTTTAAGAATCAAAGAATATTTAGTGGTTCATTTTAAGATGATTTACAACTTTGGATAAAATGGGTACTTTTTTGCCACCTTGGAATCATTGCGAGGTACACCAATCTCGATAAATACTTAGTTCAAATAATTTATGAATATCATAATGAATTCAAAACTAAAAATCGAAACACAGAATTTTTATAAAAAAAAAAATTGAATCGACTTCTAAAAGTGCGCTAAAAACTGAAAAATAACTATAAATTTTAATATGAAATTGAAATTTTTGAAGTCGGCGTCAAATTATTTTTAAATGAAATAAATAACTACTAATATACAAATTATAGTAAGAAAGCAGTTACAAATAAAGTATTTTAATCTGTTTATGCGAATCACATTTTGTCAGGTAGTGATTTGTCGTCGACTGCAAAAATTTCAATTTCATATAAAAATTTATAGTTATTTTTCCCTTGTTCGCGCACTTTTAGAAGTTGATTCAATTTTTTTTTTATAAAAATTTTATTAGAATTCGTTGTTGCTCGCTTAGGTTAAATATAATTGATCGTTTATATATTTATGTTTAAATGTGTCAAGTAGGGAAAAAAACTGCAACATTAGTTTGAACAAAACAACCCAAGTACTTTTAAAAACACTATCATATATTATTCAATATTGTTCTTGGTCAAAAAAGAAAGGAATGTTGTGACATCAGAACGGTACCAGATTGAGTAACAGAAATTCCTGCATTAAAAATGCATCTATTTTACATACTATCGCGTCCTATGGCGTTTTCACTTGTGAAATTTGTAAATTTATTTTACAGTTTTAACTGGTTTTCTCATTTTTCAGTTTAATATTCTAATATACGAAAACTTGTAACTTAAGAATAAATTGGTCAATTAAAATTTTAAGTATCGGATGGATGTCCTTATATTTTAGACCTAAAATTTATATCACAATATTTCCAAAAATTAAGTTATAAATATAATTATGAAAAAATTTCACCAAAGAATAAAATATTTACGGCGGCTTAATTGTTTACTATCACAAATAATTTAATAATCGTATAATTATTTATGTACTTTGCATCGAAATTTTTAATCGGCTTCATTTCGATATCATTATTGTATTCTTTAGATGGTCTAGCTTCTGATCGGTGTTCCATTTTTTGTTGGGTTCATTAAAAGTGGTTCTATATAACTTGTAGATATTTTCTACAAATTTTCAGTTTGGTACCGACGTCAAAAAGTGCTAAGTAAAGAGATGAATCTTATTGAAATAATTGCAATACAAAACAGTTAATTTATTTTTTAGTTATTAGAGCAATTTTTTTAAGTAGGTTTTGTTTTTTGTAAAAATAATTTATTAAATTTATTAATTTTTTTTAAAAGGAAACCTAGATTCGAGCGTTTTTTTAACTAACTTCTAAAAGAAGGAGGTTCTCAATTCGTCGATAATGTATTTTCTTTATGTATGTACACCGCTTACTCCGGAACAGCGGCACCGATTTGAATGAAATTTTTTACGTTATGTTCAGGAAGTTGCTGCGGTGGTTCCATATTTTTTTGGACCAAATTGGTGCAATAAAATCCAAGATGGAGCTGACAATATGGCGACCAAAAAAATTAATTTTCTCCGATTTTCTCCAAAATTGGTATATGGGAATTTTCGGGGTCTTACATAACAAATCTAAAATTATTTTTAAAAAATTCAATATGGCGGATTCAATATGGCAGACGAAAAAATCAATTTTGTCCGATGTTCTCCAAAATTGATATGGGGGAGTTTTCGAGGTCGCACATAACGATTCTGAAATTATTTTGAAAAAATTCGATATGGCGTATCCAATATGGCGGATAAAAAATTAATTTTGGCCGATTTTTTTCAAAATTCATATGGGGGAATTTTTGAGATCGCACATTACAAATCTGAAATTATTTTAAAAAAGTTAAATATGGCGAATCCAATATGGCGGATTAAAGATTCTACATTTCTTGATTTTGTCTAAAATCAGTATTGGGGGATTTTTGTCAGTGTTACTTACGAATTTAAAATATTTTTCTAAAAAATTCAACCTTGCGTATTTAATATGGCGTCCTAAAAATTTTACATTTTTCGAATTTCTTCGAAACTGATATAAGAGGTTTTTGAGGGTGTAAATTAAGAATTTAAAAGTATTTTTTCAGGATTCAATATGGCGAATCTAATGTATTTTCCATTTATCGATTTTTTTCAAAAGTGAGACTGAATCGTTTTTGAGGATGTAAATAGCGAATATGTCAGATACAATATGACGGTATAGAAATTTTAAAATTGGTACTAGTGGGCTCTCAAGGATTTAGATTTAGATTAGATTAAGACGTCAAATTTATTTTTTTGAAATTCAATATTGCGGATGATGGGTTGAAAATTTTACCTTATTCGCATTTGTGAGGGACTGAAAATTTTGCATTTTCGAATTTTGTTTAAAATTGATATTGCGGGGTTCTTGGGACGTATACAAATTTAATATGCTTTATAAAATATATCGGGCTAAGAAATTTACGTCTCAAGTTTTTAAAATATCGAAATTGGAAGGTTTTGGGGTCTATATTACCAATCTAAAATTAATTGGAAATTTAAGATAGTGGATTTACTATGACCGATTAAATATTTGTTTAATACAATTTTACTGGTATTTGGAGAACTCTAAGAATCAAAGAATTTTTAGTGGTTCATTTTAGGGTGATTTACAACTTTGGATAAAATGAGTACTTTTTTATCACCTTGGAGTCATTGCGAGGAACACTAATCTCGATTAGTACTTTAAATTCAAATAATTTATGGATATCAAAATGAATTCAAAACTAAAAATTGAAATAAAAAATGTTTGTAACAAAAATCGAACCGACTTGTAAAAGTGCGCTAAAAAGTGAAAAATAACTAGAAATTTTTATATGAAATTGAAACAAATAACTACTATATATGCAAATTATGGTAAAAAAGCAATTACAAATAAAATATTTTTAATCTGTTTATGCGAATTGCATTTAGTCAGGTATTAGTTTGGCGCCGACTTCAAAAATTTCAATTTCATATAAAAATGTATAGTTATTTTTCACTTTTTAGCGCACTTTTAGAAGTCGGTTCGATTTTTTTTATAAAAATTTTAATTATATATACTTTAAGGTCTCAAGCAATGTTTAAACCATTTTTTTATATGCTCCATACATAAGAAACATTTGCTTTGCTCAGTCGTCGAATGATAAGTAATTCATGGGAAACGACGTTACCTACCCACGATTGCTCAAAAGTGTAGACCAAATTATTCATACAGTTTTTTTCTCTTGGTTTTGAACAATTTTCTCTATGAACTGCAAATTTCCACCTTCTTTTTATTTTTATCCTACCTTGGCAACATTGTAGGCTCATCTTTGTTCGCCCGCACATGGCCGACATAAACAAATGATGGTCGTTGGAGGGAGTAATCAGCTGGGCGGAGGGGCGGGACGAGCACAAGAAAAGCAGTGTTGCCATGTGGTAATCCCGAATGTCTGAAGCCGTCAAAAGTACGTCTTGAATTTGTTTTTTTGCTTGAATAGTGAATATTTTACTTTTTTTTTATAATTTAGGCAGTAATTATGGTTAAATTTGTCGAAAAAACTGTAACAAAGATACACACAATACTAGTTTTAGATTTTTGTTTAATAACCTTTTAAACTAAACAATAAAATGATTTCAATCAGTCTTGGAAAAATAAGTACACCAGTACATTACTCCTTTGGGATAAAATTGGTAAATGTAGAATTTTTGTCTTCCGATATAAACTTAAAAAAAAATAATTTTCAATTTTTCTACGTCCTCAAAAACCAATTTTAGACGAAATTGGGAAATGTAAGATATACTTACATATATATTGGATCAGCCATGTTTCATTTTAACTAACTAATTTTAGATTCACGCTCTTTGTTCCCCACACCCCTCAAACAAATAATTTTAATTTTTTAATCCGCCATCTTAGATTTTTCGAACCGGTTTCAGCAAGTTACTATCAAAAACGCAAAATAACGGAGCAATCCCAAAGTAATGAGTATCGATGTGATTCTCACCTTTTTATTAAAATATTTTGTTAAAGTCCACAAGCCGACAACTTCGCGCGCCTAATCAGGCGCCCCCCACTTTCAAGGCGCCTCGGCGCTCCGTCAGTGTGTGATCGTTCGCGTTCGGCGTCGGACGCATGGCGCACGACGCGCTACCGCCTCGGCGCCCCCCTGTGGGCGCACTGCCCCCTTGTTGTGCTCCTCTACGCCTTAGGGCGCCGCCCCCACGTAACCCCGACACACTTTTAGACATTACTGCAAAAAAAGTGGCCGAAACGATCCCCTTTGCGAGAATTGAAGAGAAGTATGATCGTATTCCGGAACCGGTTCAGCGAAGGATTGTTTTTTGGAGTTTTCCCAGGAACGAGAGGGATATATGCATGTATTCGAGTTTATCGCGGGTACAGAACAATCAGGAACCTGGCAGTCTGGCTTTCTGTAAAGGCATGAAGTTGTTGGAAACAGGGTGTGTTGATAACGTCCTTCAAGTTGGTAAGTATTTACGACCAAAATTAAAATCAGTGCTTACTACGAGCGGATACTTGCCAATTAATCATTTCCATTTTGATATAAGCCAATCAATTAATAAAATTATGAAGATAAGCCCACGGAAAATAAAATTTTACACTTTGCACTTTATTGGAGTGATTAAAATTCATTTATAATTAGTTAGGTATTCCGAGAGTCATTAAAATATTAAAATGAATTTGCCATTTAAATATTTTAAAAGCTTATGTATGATAAATGTTAAAAGTTCGGGAAAATCTAGAAAGATGTCGGTCCAAAATCGATTATTGACAAATCAAAATAGGCTCATTAGAATATTACTATTATATTACTTTAGCTATTTTCTAGGAAATGAAAATCTAATAAGATTTGTTTGTTTCGGTCAAGGCATTATTTTTACTTGGTATTTTGTGTAACATAAGGATTTTTATTTTTTTATGATAATTGTTGTCAAGCTCAAGAAAGTGTTTGACTTTATTAAGCCATTTCCGGACTTAATTTTCTCATAGTTTCCTTTGAAGAAATAGTTTCAAAGACGCTCAATTTGAAGCTAAAAAAACTATACCCTCAACTTAAATTGAAACAAAATAAAATTTAAACAAACCACATAAAACAACATAACAATTGGTCACTAATAATCTTCTTTGAGGAATCTCTTTTGGGTCAAGGGCATACAAATTGAGTTTTTTAGTGTTACCTCCGCTCGCGGCGCTATCGACTCGCACGTATATCATAAGATTAGTTTGCAATTGCCCTTGTCTTCCACCTATTTTTATTTAAGTATAAATTCATTTAGTAAACATTTTCCGACAAAAATGTGACTAATTACTCGGAAGGTTGCCCGTTAAGAAAATTTTATTTCACCTTTTTTCAATTATTATCATTTTCAGCCCCTCTTGCGCTATCCTCTTTTTATAAGATTGGATTAAAAGTAGCCTATGTTCAAACTGACAATGTTAGTCCAAGAGGAAAATTAATATCCTTGAAAGTTTCGTACTAAATGTAGGTAGGTCTTACATAAAAGTAAACTTTATAATTGTTTTATTAGAGTACATTTACCCATCATAATAAGTATTAATAATATTTGAATAATTTCACTATTTCCACCAATGGAAAATAGGTACGCACAACCCACGCATCGTTCTACGTAAGCACAATTAAACAATACTGGTAATTATTTTAATAAAAATTAATGAAACCAGTTATACTTGGGTGTGTCGATTTGTCCAAGGCTGCGCTTTATACAAAAGTGGAAACTTCAACTTTATGCTTTGGTAGGTAACGCATATAGTTCAACTAAAATAATAATTCAAGTAAAGTATGATATTGGGAATTATTAATTATCTAGTGACATAAACATAAATATTGTATTTACAGTCATGTTCAGTTCCCTATGTTTGTACTCCATACGGACAAATCTCGAAGGAATTTCCCAAATTATACATCTATTTTTATATACTGTATTATATATTTTTCCTGGAAAATTTCAGGACTTTACGCTTATTCACCATGCAAATAAACTTTCTACAAAATGTAACTATTCTGATTTGTACTTTGCTCTATGATGTCAGTTATTAATAAACAAAGGTATAATCTGACTGACACCTACGCAATTTGTTGTTTTATCGTTCGTGTATTTTGTTTAATAATATAAAATGTAAATAAACAATTACTTGGAAGTTTAATAACTGTAAAAATATCAGAACCGAAATACGAGGATTTTTTAGCTGACAAAAACGGTCATCTGAGAATGTGACTGGCGGCACGTCGTGGGTTGCTTGTCATCTGAACTACGATGATAAGGGGGGATTCGAAATTAAAATTAATTTAATTGCAGAATGCACAAGAAGTGAATTTTTGTTATTAGGATGCCCTTCTTAAATATTTTTTTTTTTTTGAATTCCGACTCGTATACTAAATGTGAACTAGTTTTCCAACTGAGCAAGTCCCTGAAAAAAAATGACTGTAACGAAGAGGCAAGACCGACCCTAAAATATAGATTTAAATTATTCCTAGAAAATAACTTTATAATTATTTTTTAAAGCAGTATAACGGGTTTTCAGTTTATTTTGCTACATATCGATAACTAAAACTGCCATTTTGAAGGATCCGCGGCAATTAAAGAAATGGGGATGCTCGATTTTAACAAAACTTAATATTGCATGAATTTGGGAAGAACATTTTAAACATTTGAAACGGTGAATTTTATATTTCGAGTGAAAAAAAATGTATCACTCAATTTCTGGAGTATATACTCTATTCAAGAACTAGAGAGAGTAATAAAACTGTCAGCGAAACCTCCGACGTACCTGTTCCAGTGCCGCAGGTAACTGAGGACTGCCATAAATCTAATTATATTTAAATAACATAAGCTTTTATAAATTTAATGCAACCATAAAATTTCTCATAGTTCAGTTTAATTTGTGTCTGTCAGTGAGCAAAGTACACCTTACAGTGTGTCCTTAGTGATTTATCTTGTTTGGGCTTGTTTTTATATATTATTTGCGGTTAGTGAGATACCTAAAAGACATAGCTTCCACCTCTATATTTATTCCAAAATCGTTAAACCAGGACATTTTTTCCTCAACAAAAACTTATTAGGATGAATGTTTACGATGCCTTAAGACATCAATATTCAGATAATAATGTCAAAAGCTCTGTTGAGATGTGTTCCCAAATGACAGGAGTTGGAAAATCTACTATATACCGAATGCTAAAGGAGAAAAAGACGACTAGAATTGTTAGTGCTCCCAAGCCACATTTAGTCACAGGAAGACGAAAAACTCTGTTAGAAGAGATGAAAACTGCAATAAGAAGAATTTTACATACATTTTACTATGAGAAGCAGATCCCAACCTTCGACAAAATTCTAACTAAAATCAATGAAGATCAAGATTTATCTGAAATTAAAAGAATTAAGCTCTGGATATTGCTCAGAGAACCTTAATTTTGGCTGGGAAAAACCAGATAGGAAATCTGTTCTTATAGATCGTCCGAAAACTGTCCGTTAGAGAAGGTAAATATCTCCGAACAATTAAACATCGCGATATGAGCTGAAGTAAAAGGTAGAGTTGCTAGAAATAATGCAAGTTACAAAATTAGTGATTTAACTGAACTTATAAAAGAGTTTTTTGAATTAAGTTACTGCGGAAAATTGGAAAAAAGTCTATGGAGCATACTATTAAAAAATAAAATAAAATGTGGAAAGTTGATGACATGATCTAATAGATTTTGCTGAAGACACCGGACACAGGTAGTTTGAGAAGAAAAAAATGATTTATTACTCTCTCTAGTTCTAGAATAAACTATAGTATAAGATGCAAAATCGGTCCTATTTTCGTGAACTCAAGGATCGCCCCCCCCCCTCCTGGATCCGCGACAGTACCAGAGTAAAGAATTC
This sequence comes from Diaprepes abbreviatus, assembly GCA_034092305.1. Lineage (NCBI taxonomy): Eukaryota > Metazoa > Arthropoda > Insecta > Coleoptera > Curculionidae > Diaprepes > Diaprepes abbreviatus. Next base: position 173,346 of record JASJET010000296.1, on the reverse strand, counting down.
AGGTAGTTTGCGAAGAAAAACAGGGTCAAAAATGATTCATGATTCATTTTTTGACGTCAAGTTTGTCATCAAACGTTACACACGTATTTTACGGGCACTGTGTATATGTATAAGGAAATGCAGGGTAGAGTCACGTGCATGTAATATAGAATAAAATAAGAGAGTTTATGTTTTATTTTTGTTCTTTATTAATTTGTTTTAAGAATACCTTATGTAAAGAAAAAAACATAAACTTTGTACCCAAGACATACACAAAATATGTATTGGCTGTATTCTTTTGAGTAATTATCAATTGATCAAAGTGAAACTGATAACTTCATGTTCTTTTGAATATGCATTTACTTGTCATTGGGTCCAAGTGATCATGATTACTTCAAATGACAGAACTGAAAGTGATAATTACTCAAAAGAATATACCTATTATTTTCACTTAATAAAATTTTTTGTTTAGGGCGCTATAGAACCCTTTCCTGCACAAGGCTGAAACAATTTCAGCTAGTTCGAAAAATTCCTTACCCAACGCAAAAGTTTATTTTCTAAAATATGGCGAGTACTATTCAGTTTTCAATTAAAAGTTGTAATAGAATTGATGGGGAATTTTCGTGAAACATTCCGGAGCACTATGAAGCACTTTTCTGGAAAATATTCCCTAAAAATCCGAAACATTTTTAATTTCGTGCTCAGCAATGCGAAAGAAAATCCGTCGGGACGGGAAATGTAAAAAATTCGCTTTTCCGATACGCGGCTAGCCTGCCGTTTGATTAATGTTTGGAAAAGTACCTTTTGACGTGGCAAGCTGCCGCCGCTTTCCTGAGTTTTTCACAGGAGAAACTGTTCATAAATCGCTATTGGTTTTCCTTGTTTTTAAAGAAAAACGTTTTGCATACCGAGTGTTTTATAATACCTCTTTTCCAAGATGGTATTGTTTTATACAATTAAATGAAGTGGAGTGGTAATGTCTTTATGGTAAATGGATATTTACTGTAAAGTTTTTTCTCCATAATTTCGCAATAGCTCTATCGATTCTCATAAGTTTAAGGTAGAACCAATGCTTTCCTTACTTGTCTTCCCTGATAAACGGTAGAGACTGTTGTTGTATTCGTAGTTGTATTCGTAGTTGTATTCGTAACCACGATATACAATCTGAGAAACTGACCTAAAATTTTACAGCGGTGTTTCGTCCACGATACCAGCGGTTGGATTCATCAGTGGGTCCGATGGCACCTTTCCCAGACATCCTGTGTTGACGTACTATTATATAGTTGGAACTAATATTTGTACTTATTTTCGGGCGGAACGTGTCGGTAGGGTATTGATTATTTGTGGCATTTTTTCTTTATCGACCAGACATCGTGATTTTTAATTTTATTCCGTAGTACTACGACAAGACGTAGTAGCGTGGTCCATTTTTTGAAAGAACGCCTGTCTACCTATGACCTCTTTTGGGCGGTATTTAGTGAATATTATATCTCTAACACCATAAAATTTCAAATAGAAATTAGTACTATGTATTTTCATTTTGTACGCGAACTGAGACTTGTTCTTGAAAGTTCGACAGTTGGTTGTCGCAATACTCCATAACCAATTTTTAAAAAATCAAAATTTCAGTGAGAAATAAAGAAATCTATCTACCGTATTTAAATAATTGTTATATGTGTATTCTCCTTTCAGGCAGAGAAAAGGAAAGGATATAAAAACAGTTTATTTCTTTCCTTTTCTCTGCCTGAAAAGAGAATACATATATAACAACTATTTAAATACGGTAGATAGATTTCTTTATTTCTTACTGAAATTTTCATTTTTTAAAAATTTTCTCACTTACTCCGGTGATTAATAGGTGTCGTTCTGACATCCAGGTCGGTAGGTGACAGGTTGCAATATCCTGCCGACATACCTTGAAATTTATGGTTCATATATCAGTTATTTCCTGCTAATGTTGCTCTCGGTTCGATACAGCTCCACTGACGAGACCATGAGGTGGTCGAAACGCCTATGGAGAGAGGACCAGAGTAGTATTTGCAGGAAATAAACTGTATATATTCTTTCTTTTTCTCTGCCTAAAAGGAGAATACATATATAACAAATCCATAACCAATTGTTAGATAAATTTAAACGATTTGGCAATGAATAGATCATTCAAACATATTTCAGATAAACTGTCGCATGACCTCCTTTTAATTTTTCCGCTTAAAATTACTAAACCCAGTTGTCGATAACATGAAAAAAAATTCTCACAACGACAATTCTTGTCTCTGCCCTGTATATATAACAAAAATCAATCATTAGCTCTACCATATCATTACAAAACAGGGTTTTTGCCCGAGCTAACCTCGAAAATAACCATTCATCTGCGTCTGCAGTAATATTATAAAAACAAAAATAAATTTTAGACCACTTACTGCTGATGAACCTTCCAGAAAATTAGTTCTGTGTGTCTTTTCGGAACTTTTTATCTCATATGAAAGAGGAGTGGTCATTGGACTTTTGAGTTATATTAATGACGACCGCTGCTACTAGGGGGAGTGTCTACTGCAACAAATTTTAATTATGTTTATTAAAAAGATAAAACTATGAGGATGATGAATGTGAGCAAATTTTCTATGTTAGTAATTAAAACAAAAACATCTATTTTTTTTTAGATTCTCACTCATTAAGATGTAAGTTGCTTCGCTTGAAAGCGAAAACAAAGCTATAAGTAAAATATTGATCGTCTTGTTGTATAAACATGTTGTTTAAAGCTACTTCGAATAATATTTTTATAAAAAAATTGAACCGACTTTTAAAAGTGCGCTAAAAAGTGACATTGAAATTTTTGAAGTCGCCGCCAAACTAATACCTGATAAAATGTGATTCGCATAAACAGATTAAAAATACTTTATTTGTAATTGCTTTCTTACCATAATTTGTACATACTAGTAGTTATATATTTCATTTAGAAATAATTTGGCGCCGACTTCAAAAATTTCAATGTCATATAAAAATGTATACTTATTTTTCACTTTTTAGTGCACTTTTAGAAGTCGGTTCGATTGTTTTTATAAAAATTTTATTTTTCGATTTTAAGTTTTGAATTCATTATGATATCCATAAATTATTTGAACTAAATACTAATCGAGATTAGTGTACCTCGCAATGACTCCAGGGTGGCAAAAAATACCCATTTTATCCAAAGTTGTATATCACTCTAAAATGAACCACTAAAAATTTTTAATCCGCCATCATTAATTTTTTTTTAAATAACTCCCCCATATCAATTTTGAAAGAAATCGGATAAAATTATGTTTTATCTGCCATATTGGATAAGCCATCCTGAATTTTTAAAAAATAATTTCAGATTCGTTATGTGCGACCCCGAAAACTCCCTTGTACCAATTTTGGAGAAAATTGGACAAAATTGATTATTTTGTCCACCATATTGGATCCGCCATATTGAATTTTTAAAAACATATTTTGAATTCGTTATGTGCGACCCCGAAAACTCCCCCACACTAATTCTGGAGAAAATCGGACAAAATTAAATTTTTTTTCCGCCATATTGGATCCGCCATAATGAGTTTTTTAAAAATAGATTCATATTCGTTGTGTACGACCCCAAAAATTCCCCATATACCAATTTTAAAGAAAATCGGACAAAATTAATTTTTTTGGCCGCCATATTGTCAGCGCCATCTTGGATTTTACTGCATCAATTTCGTCCAAGAAAATATGGGACTACCGCAGCAACTTCCTGAACGTAACGTAAAAAATTTTATTCAAACTGGTGCCGCCTTTCCGGAGTACTCGGTGTACAGACATAAAAAAAATTCATAGTCGACGAATTGAGAATCTCCTTCTTTTAGAAGTCGGTTAAAAAGTGGCATCGCTCCATGTAACATTTGACTCGCAGACAATTATGAAGTTGTCGGATGCCATCTTGAAAATCAAAATGCCATTGTGTAGATTTTATGAAACATTTCGCCAATTTGTTTAAAAATATTACACCAGCAACAATTGTTACTTTAAAAAATCTTCTTTTAAAGCGTCTCAAAAAATATTGGATATTATGGAAATACGATGTTTAATATGATTCCTTGAATTCAATATAACCTTTCCTGTTGGATTTACTATTAAATTACATTTTTTTTTCACCAATTTCAATACTTTCTTTCGATAAAAAAATACTAAAAATAAAATATACTGGTTTAGTGATCATCGAATTAATCATTCTACTCCTGCTGATTGTTATGTAAAATGACCCCTTGATTCCGAATATGACACCCGTTCTTTCCCATCACCCACCGTTTTCGGGGGAGACCCCGCCCCTATTTTTATCACTTTTCGATAATAATTTTATTTGGAAGAATGAAAAGGATTATTTTAACTGTTAAATTTAAAAATAAAAATAAGATAAGTACTTTCATTTGGTACTTGCTTTCTTTTTGTACCCTGAAATGAAAGTTTCTCGTACCAATCCCCAGCAGTAGTCTGCCAACATGCTCGCAGTCCACTTCCCTGAAAAGTTCTTCTCAAACTTAGTAATGTCTTCGTGGAACCGCTCTCCCGAAACTGCTCCTAAATTTTCAGGAAATAAGTCTAGGTGCGAGTGCAAGAAATACACTTTAAAAGGGATATTACACCCATGGTCTTGTACGCTGACAATAATTCCACCACATGAGTGACATAATCATCACTTTTGTTGTTACACAAAAGGTTCTCACACGCATTTTGGAACACAAGCCAAGCGATCATTTTACATAAGAATCAGCCGGAATGGTGTCAGCGCCGATTTTCATCACTGATTTTTTTAGTTCATTTAAATTTTTATTGGGCCAACCCGGGATGAGAAAATAACGTCTATATATTGCCGAAAGATTATTTCTAAGACATGAAATGGATTTTTTCATTTTTTCATGAATTTCACTTCTAGCAGTTGATGCAAAACAACGCAATTGATGCATACTTTTTTACACCAGAATTATTCGAGAGGTGTTCCATCTTAATTTCTATTTAAGATTTGACACCTTATATAATTAATAAGCGTTGGTTTTCCATCATAACGCAATAGGCCAAGCGGTTCGAAATGATCATATTTATGAGAGCAAAATAAATACACAAAGAACTGTTTTGCTCATGTTCACTAACGTTTCGCTATTGAAAATAGGCCTGACCACCTGAGTGTTTTTGAAATCCTGGTAACAACCACCAAAATATACAAAATCTATTATTTAAAAAATATCTTAGAGTGTTGATTTTTTAATAATTGTGAAAATAAGAAAAACTAAAATAAGACATTTAGGGTGCTCTATTCATTTTTCCCACACACTAAAAACTAACGGCTGATTTGTATACGGTTCACTGGGTTTATATAGTAAATAAGTACTGCCACTATTGTGTGAATTCGAGTAGAAAAACGATAAGAAAGAAATCACAAATGAATAAATAGAAATGAAGGATTCTACTTTACATTTTATAAATGTTCAGGAAAACATAATGACTAATTGATTATTTTAGAGAATTAACTTTAAAAGACACATATTAATACACTTCATTTGTATATATACTTTTAAGATTGTTAAAAGTGAAAGGGTGCATAATAAGTCTGTTATATGCGTTTTGTAATAAAAGATTGACTGTTTGGTACACTAACCAGTATTACATTTAATTTATATAGTCAGTCAAGAAGCAACTCTTACACCAATCACTATTTCATTTATTCCACTCTCGAGGAAAACATATTTTTCTTGCTGCTTACTCACTTACATTTGTTATTTATTTAAATATAAACGTTTAAAAAAATATGAAAATGGTGCCATGCTAAAAATTTTTTTTACGGCGAACATGAGAATAAACGATACTTTCTGGGATCATGATATGAAATACAAATACACAAGGCAAAATACAAGGGACCAACGATCGGGGATTGATTATTATATAACAAACAGACCAATAATACTACAAATGTTACTGGATGTAAGAACGCTTAATGCAGCTAATAAAGACAGTGATCAGAAACTACTGTTATGTAAACTGAGATTGAGTATAGTATAAATGCTACCTTAAAACTTAAATCTCAATACATCCACGAATTTAATATTGAATCGCTAGAAGAACAAAACACAATGCAATTATAGAGGAACTAAAGACTGAAAGATAAGATAATCCAAAATGCAGTCAAAGGAGAAGATGACATTAACCAACAGTGCAATAATCTGAAGAAGAACATTCTAAATGCAGGAGAAGAAGCCATAGGAAAACAACGCTTACATGTAAATAGAATGAATAAGACACCTTGGTTCACACCAGAAATTAAAGATCTGTTGAAACAAAAGAAGAACAAGTGCTTAAAATACCTTAAAAAAGAAACCCAACAAAACTGGACTTTATACACAATATGGCGCAACAGGACCAACGTAAGAATAAGGCAGCATGTAGAATTTGGCACCCATTTATCTCTAAATTCCTTGTCAGCAAAACAAACTAGAATAGCAGAGAATTTGCCTTTTCTATCGTTTTAACGTTTCTGGTGGAATAACATTATTTTTTACACAATTTTATTTAAAGTATTCTTTTTAAATTTCTTTTTGCCCTCGATAAAATTTATGTAATTTATACCACGCTCTCCGTGTGGATTGTATGCAGGCACCGGTAAAATCAAGTTTGTCTAGTAATAATTCCCGGTATAATATGGAATTTTTAAATTTATTTTTTTTTACTTGGAACCTAAATTTAAAGAGTCAATTTCAATATTCTAAACGAACGAATAGTACTCAGTAAGTTTTATGAGTGAGTGAGTGTTTCAAAATAAACTATTTTTGTGGGGCCTTATTTCGTAAGATCATAGAGATTACAGCATGCAATTTTAACAAGGCTATCGGGAAAAACCTTCTGGTGATAGAAAATAGTGCTTAAAATGATTTATGTAAATAGATAGAGACGACAAACTGTATACACCTGCATGTTTCTTCTCGAACTTGATTGGCGCACTACTGTGTGCCTAGACTACTAAAATTAGAAGAACATTTGCAATAAAGATTTTATACTGGTATATACAGAAGTACTGTAAAGATGACTAATATGTAACAATTGTAATAATCATGTTTCATTACCTTGGATTTAAAATGGTAACAAATTGTTATGACCATGATAATGAAAAATTATTCAATATGCTGCGCTAAAAATAAACTAGTATTTCGACTTACAATTAATGTGATTTACTGAATGTTTAGGTCGGTTGGAATATTTATTTTATAGAGTCTCGCAGTGCTAAAAACCATCTCAATATGTGCAAAGGAAGGCCAATTATTTGGTTCCATAGCAAATGATTTATTTATTTAATAATTTCATTGATGTTTAGTCAGAATTTTGGAAGATTTAATTAAAAAGTCTTAAAGTATAAAGACGGCATTCATACTAAAGCTCAAAATCCATATATATATATATATATATATATATATATATATATATATATATATATATATATATATATATGTTTATGCAGCATGTGGATATATCCACATTATGCCGTTGTAGTGCTGAAATCACATTCACCAAACGTACAACTATATGCAGCTTCGTGTATAAATGAAGTAAAATGCGAACAGTAAATGTAAACCTCGTTCCAACCATATCCTTTCCGTGTTAGAGGTTGCACAGTTTGAACAAATTGCTAAGGAAACAATTTATCCTATTCCACCACCATCGAGATGGTGGCTTACCTATACCACCATACCGAGAAGAAAGTCAAAATTTACCCTCCCCGCCACAGTGATACGGCAGAGGTACATGTTTCGTCTCTACTAGACTCATCAGGGTACCGACATGCACCTGGCTTTGCAAAGAACAGAGCGGAAGGAAGCATGCAAATACTGAACGCGGCTTCGCCGATCTCCCGTCGGATGGCGTATATATGTTTATGCGATATATCCACATTATGCCGTTGTTGGAGCTGCATATAGTTGTACGTTTGCTGAATGTGATTTCAGCACTACAACGGCATAATGTGGATATATCCACTGCTATTCCATCTCACACGGAGGAATCCGTGAAAGCCGCATAAACATATATACGCCATCTGGCGGGAAGTCGGCGTAGCCGCGATCAGTATTTGCATGCTTCCTTCCGCTCTGTCCTTTGCACTGATGAGTCTAGTATAGACGAAACATATACCTCTGCCGTATCACTGTGGCGGGAAGGGTAAGTTTTAGATTTCTGATGTTTAATTTTATTTCCTCGGGCACACTAGGACGACCACTTTTAACACTATAGTTAACGGGAAGTTCTCCATTTCATTGCTACCGTAGATATTGTCGCTGGACTACTAGATGGGCGATTTGGTAATTTATCATTACGAGGCGTCATTGAACAGAGGAAATAATGGCTCTCAATCAACCTTCATGTCTCCCAGTGTGACCATTGTTTAAATTTAGAAAATTTTTCGATAACTAATAGTGTTTAAAGATTTTAAATTATCTTCAAGATGACAAAAATGAAACAAAAACTTTAAGACCCAAATGCGGTCTCTGTAGCAGAGACAGATATGTTAATAAAAGAACAGCAATCAACATCACATTCAATACATTATATACAGTAAATCAAATGCCTTATAGAAATTCTTATATCCACCGCACAGCTTTCATTTATTTCATTTAAAAAAGTGACAACCTGGTTTTGAAACTATAATCTATTTGTTTCCGTGAGAGAACCATCACCTTGTCCTTTAATGACATTTTACTCAATAATAATTTTACCAAAAGAATACTAACTAGAGCATAACCAAGTTTTATTATTGAAGAAAGCAAAAACTCATTTTATATAACGTATTATTTAACATTGGCATTTTGTAACGTAACAATAAAGTAGAATGCGTAAAAATGCGTGCACAACGTACTGCATGGAGAGAATAGAAATGTTTTCTGCCGCTGGCCTTCATTAGCTAAAGTTTATTATGCTTTTGATATTGAATTACGACATTTAAATTCATATTTATAATTTTCTTTTTTCATTAGCTCTTTGCTGTATGTAAATTCATTCGTTTTCAAAATATTTGTTGTTTTATTATTTTAAGTGTAATAATTTATTGAGGGTAAAAAATTATGAAAAAATTATTGTAGTAAGAAACAATATACTTTTATAAACATGGCCGTAAAAATTTTGCTTGTTTTCGGGCAAAAACTATTCCTCTTACCGATTCTAAAACTTATTCTAGGCTTTTATCCTTAATTTCCATATATAATGGTTTATTTCTTGATTTATTTACTACAGAATGTAACAATATCATAAACAAAACAAAACTGACTAACTAAAAGGTCTAAATTGCATGATAATTTGATCGGGTCTAAATCTTAAACATTTCTAGTGAATTTAATATAAATAGAATTGCTGCATTTCCCATAAACATCTGGATAGTTCGATTAATAGATCGATAACTAAAATGAGGTTTGATCTGTTATGACCAGTTGTAGGATTCGTAAGGGCAATCGATCTCCTACAACTTAAACTTGTATTCGTAGCCAGACTCTTGATATCAAAATAGGTGGATTTAAGCTAACTTAGTTATATTCGATACTGCTTCGTTTAGGCAGTAGAAGACGTTAAAGTTTTAAGAAAATATTGATTTTTTTTCCACATTTCTTGAAAACGTGGCAACTAAATTTAACCATTTTTAGAGTGTGATCTAACAGTATAGTATGTCTTGGTTGTCCTGTTTGAGTGAGCTCTGGTTGAGTTTCCCGCGTACCATTTTTGGCAGGTGGAGCTCTTGGAGTTGTTTTGCCTTCATGCTGATGTAGTTGTTGTTGCTGTTGGTCTTCAGCGATGTCCTCTCTCATACCGTTGTTTGGCTGTTCTTCTACCTTGCGGTCTGGCTGTGGCTGTGGTAGTTGTTGTTGCTGTTGGTCTTCAGCGATGTCCTCTCTCATACCGTTGTTTGGCTGTTCTTCTACCTTGCGGTCTGGCTGTGGCGCAGGTGCTGCGATTTGGTCATTGATATCGTCGGTGCTTCTTTTTTCTTGTTCGATTTTCGTTTTGATGATGTTAAGTCGTGCTTCTGAGATTAGTTTATTTCGGAGAATAGTTGTGTATTGGTCTGTTATTCTTTGTTGTGACACTTGTAGGAGATATTCCCTACAAAATTCGGCACGAAACTATTGTCTATAGCCGATCGTTTCTCGTCCTAGTTGAGTCACCCTATAAAAATTGCGCATTATTGTTTCAATCATGGATGTTGTTCATTTCATGCGCTATCTTGAAAGTCTCGCCTGAGTGAGCGCTGGCTGAGGTTCCTGCGCAGTACCTTCGGAGGGTCGAGCTCTCGCTGTTATGTTGTTGTTATTATTGTTGAGCTGTAGCTTCTTGTGCGACAGGGGTCCACCTCCTCAACACCCTGCCACTCAAAGGTGGAGATGTCGAAATGTTGGCCCCCCTCCCCAGAATCCGTGGGGCAGACCACTCCTGCAGTGTAGGATTCTGGACCATTGGTTGTACCCACCCGGGGTAATTTGTTTTACAGTCGACATATTCATATTTTAAAATCTGCAATTTCTCCCCATTTAATTACCTCCTACGATTGGTTGAGAGAAACTCTTGATGTTTCGTAGTTGGGTCCAGTCGGAAAGCTAAAAGAATGTGGTTCCTAAGGGATTATGTTAGAATAGTGGGTAGATGGGTCAGTACAGAGAAGTGTTTAAAAGGTAGAGAAAGGATATGGTTAAAGGTAAGTGGCCAGCTGGGGTTGCTATTATTATTTCTTTTTAGCCCTGACGAAGAAAATAAATATTTTCGAAAGCTTGGCGTAGCTAAAAAAGTGTTTTACTTTTGAAAGCCCCACCAGGATCGATACACCAAGATATTCTAATTTCTTTTTTGTTGTTTAACTAGTCGGTGAAGAATATTTTATTATTTGCCTATTGCTTACAGGACACCCATATATTGACCTCTGTGTTGATTCTTCAGGCTTGCTAGATAGAGAATTATTCAGTTAATTATTAACACTTTAAAAAATTTATAGATAAAACTAATCTAGTTACAAAGATATTGAAAAAAAATCATTGATTACTAAATGTTTACAGTGATATTTACTAACCAGAAAATCCGACAGTATTCCAATGGCACAGTACCTGGGAACATTGTACAATATGACGTTAAGATTATTTCGAAATCTTTTTAAGCCTCCCTGAGCACAGTGGCATCTTCTAAAATAAATGAGATAATACAGTGTTGCCGTTGTTGACAGACGAGCCTTAAACACGATTTACCGAGGCTATTTATCTTCGTGCTTTTGGGAATATTTTTGACTTGAGAAAGAAGTGTATGTAACCTAAATTAACCTCGAAGTATTTTCTTGGACTAGTTGCTCAAATAAGTATTACATTCTTTTTCGGTTCCTTGTTTTTTACATTATCGAAAGCGCAGATGAAACAATAAATTCTAGATTTAACGCTATTGATAACGCCTCGTCATTATTTAATCAATTAAAAACATTTAATTTGTTTGGCAGTTCTCTGTCGCAATATTTTGAGAATATTTACCGCAAACAAAGCGGACGCGTAGAACAACGAGAAACTACGCCAATAAATCCGAATAAAATAAAATGTATTTCACCAAGTTTATTGGCGAATTTATGATATAAAATACAGTTAAATATGTTTTTAATGCTTTTAATATTTCAAAGATAATTTGTTCGAATATTGCAATATATACCGACCACCATATAACTATATGTGATGTTATTTATCAAAATGCAATTTATCCGAAAATATAATATTAAATTCATAAGTACCTCTGAATAGTTATTTGTTTATTTTAAATGGTGTTTCATATTATGATTACGCGGTCACATTTTATTTGCGTGTTTTATTGCTACTTTATTATTTTTAATTATGATTTGTTATTAAAACAATGAAAGTATTCGAATATTCAAAACTTAATATATACACGCTCGTTTAATATTTACAGTTCATGGAACTTTTACTTTGATTTTTTTCTTTTTCTAGAATATACTGTGAAATCCAGTAGTGACCCTTTTTTAATACTAACACTGTACAGTTTAAAAAACTCTTAAAAACCGGAAATGAAGAATTAAAACGATTTAGCCGAGTGAATAAGATCAACAGTGCGCACACGACAACACACAACTATGCGATAGTATTATTACACTAATTTTTATTCTTTGTTTATTGTTTTTTCAAAAATGAGCACAATCTTTAGAAGTCGATAATTTGAAAGTTTTGAAATTAGTTTAAGAGGAAAGGTTGATTATCTTATTTTTGAATATCACTAGAAAGAATGCTACTCCCTCCTTGTATTTAGATTTGTTGTATGTTTGTGTACTCAAATAATTACCAACAATCAAATCTAAAAAAATTTTACAGATAATTCTTATACCTACAACAATAGTTCTTGTGATAACAAATCTAATTATTATTTTGTAGGTATGTGAATAATTTAGAAAGATTGTTGTATTCTATTCAAATTTTGGACATGCTTTGTACTTAGAAACAATAAGACTTTATTATTCCGGAAACTCGAGTAACAACAATATAATTAAAAAAACCTGAAAAGCCCGTTGTCAACATTTTTAAGTATTCACGTATTCTCTTCACATTTTTCTCGTCTTTGTTTTTAATGTATTTCATATAGTTCTTCATCATTTCAGTACGCCGTCTAAAAGCAAAGTTAAAAATAATTGAAATGCATCAGCAACTTTTTAAGCTGCTTTAGAGAAGCTAGAGCAAATTATTTTGTGTAAGATCATTTTAAAATTGTTCTAGGTGCACGGAATACGATAGGTAGATACTTTTATTGTGACAATGATAAGAGTTATCTATTTAACTCAACTCATATGTAACTAATTACATTGTGCTCGTAGTTTTGGCAGTAGTGAATTTTTGGAAATCGATTTTAGGGTATTATTTTATGGCTGTTAGCAAAAATGCAGAATAATTAAATATTGTTTGTGAATTTCTTTTCAGTTTTAAACCAGAAAGAAATAACTATAAAACATAATTTTGTTTACAAATTAATTTAAGCGTCGCCATGTTCTCATGACTACTTAAGGTTTCTTCCAGTTACATATGTTCAATTTCTATATAACTAGTTATAAGAAAATTGTGGCCGCTGTGGTCAAATCCAACTTTAAAATTAAACCTTGTTAGTGAATTAAGGGGTAACTCTTTCTTAACTTAAGATTTTTGAGCCCTTACTTGATACCGAGCTTCAGACTTAACAATATGGATTCTATAGAGTTATCTCCAGATCTCGCTAATTTTGATGGCGTCACGAGACTTGAACTTGTTTTTGAAAGATGTTTTTGATTTAATAACATGTTTAACGTTTGGCTTAGCACTTATAGATTTCAATTACTTTGTAGGTTGAATAATTTACTAGAATAGTCATAAATACGGTAAATTATTTAACTGCATGGTTGAGCAATCCTTTTACATCGTGTAGGGCACGAGACTGTCTTCCGGCCATTTTAGCCCAATTTGATGGCGCCTCCAAACTACGGGTTAGAGCGCTAATTGAAGAGGTCAAGTCTCGACAATACCCATTTAAATTGGAAGGCTACGGACACGCAACACAGAACACAAATTTTGTTACATTTTTGGAAACGATTCGTAGAAGCCTTTCGGGCTGGTTTAGAAAATTAAAGACCATAGGCGGTGCTGAAGACTTGAATTTTAAAAACATTCTTCGAGTTTAACGAGAATTTTGTAATTTATTTTAAGTTTTTTTAATAAAAAATGCTATCAATATAGGAAAACTGTTCGTCAAAGAGGTCAAAAGAAAATTTTGAAAATTTGCTTGCCAAGTAACACGCTGTTTATTGATGAGGTGCCACACACAGTCGTCAATTTGTTTAGTACTATAAATCCCCTTCAATTTAAAAACCACAATAAATAAGGTTTAAGTGTTTAAAATAATTTAAGCACAAATATTTGATTAACAATAATCTTAGTTACAATTGATATAGATAGCTTAGGCCTTTAAAGATTTTAGATACATTTAATCTTTAAAAAAATATGCGTGTACTCGTATATTGGTGCCGGGGCGAGATAATTTGTCGAAATTACATGTCATACTTTTATTAGGTTTCCCATTTTTATCTGTAGGCTTTAAAAACTTATATATACATTTTGTTATATTTGATTCCAATGAAATTTTTTATAAATAACTTAATACGGAACCACAGAAACTGATACTACGGGCGAAAATTAACTATTAAATTTCCATCTCGAAAAAATACAAATATATATATATATATATATATATATATATATATATATATATATATATATATATATGTAGTTACCATACATTAATTATTTAGATTATCTGTAGACAGTATATAAGCTCACGGATGTTAATGTATACATTGTGTCCCCAAATTAAACCGACGAGAATTTTTTTTTTATTTTCAAAAGATGTTTTCTCACGTCAAATAAGTAATAATATTTAAGATTTGTCCTCTAGTGTACAGGTTGTCTATGAAATTACAAATGCAAAATGTAATTTTTATAGTTGTATTATAAATTAGGGATAGACATGAAATATCCACAGCATGTCTTTGGTCTGACTTAATTATAGAAAAACTTATTTTTTTAAATTTTTTTGATACGGATATATGACGGAATAAAACACTGTGCTCATTAAACGTATTTAGAAGTCATACAAGCTTTTCATCTAATTTTAAACCGTGAATTTGTCAAGCATATAAATGTAAGTAGTAATTGTGGTATTATGAGAGCAAAAATTGAGAAGTACCATTAAAATACCCTAAATACAAAAAAATACACATTTTCGGTAAAAATGCGTTAATCAAAAAACTAACTAAAAGATTTCGAGATATTTATAACATGTTTTAAAATTTAAGAAGCTTGTTAAAATCAGCGAAGCGGTTTTGAAAATGAGGCTATAAAAATCATAATATCAATTAAAATATTTTTGGAAGCTTCAGCCTTATGTTTTCAACGTACTACCCCGTTTAAGTACATTTATAAAATATTATTATTCTAAGTTTTAAATAATTTTTAATAACGTAAATAAAACAATAAACACTTGTGACAAGATGTGTTCATGAATAAAATCAGTCAGTTAAAACAGCATCGCTATAGATTTCTCGGAGGTCCAATAATCTCGTGAAATCTCTAAAATGTCAGAGATGCAGGCGGCAATACGTGCCTTATGGGGGCTGATGGGGTCGCACTGCATAGGGGTGCGCTAATTTATGGTGCACCATTGTTCCAGGACGTTGGCCCCAGCTTATTATGATAAGCCTGGATCTGACTATTCGATTTAGCACAAAAAGGGTCTTGAGAGAACCTCTAATAAACACGAAACAGTGTTCGAAGGACATTACGAGTCCTTTTATAATATACAGTGTGTTCACGGATGGCACACCGCATTCCCCTTCAATATTTCTGATTTTTCGAACATAAGTCACTCTTGATAAAAGTTTTGCTTGCCTTTGGATTTCACCAAAGTCATAATAACGTATACAGGGTGTTCAAAGTATTCAAAATGTAGAATTAACCTTAAATAAAGTTCACTTATTTGTAATTTTTTCAAGTTTTATTTAAATAAGTTGTTCGGAAATATTGACCAAGCTTAAATATGTAGTTTAATAAAAAAAATTAAAAATATTTTTCACTAAAAAATTAAATTTATAAGGTAAGGCTTTGTATATATTAATAGCGAGTATCTACTGAAAATGAAGGATTTTTAAATATTTTACCAAATTAAATCATTAATCTTAGACATATTTTCGTATGTCTCTGAATAAATTAGTTTTGACAAATAAATTAACACCATTTGTCCATTTTTGACTTTCTGTCTCTAATCTAATTTCAGAATCTTGTACTTCTCTTACAAGATCCAAGAAATGCAATTAAATTCAGTCCAAATTAGAACAATATTTCTGAATTCAAAGATTATTTCCCGTTTTGTGCGGTAATTCACTTGTTTTCCCAGAAAAGTTAGTAAAGATGTATCGAAAATACAGGACTCTTCATTATTATACAAAATTAAACCAATAATCTTAAAGATCTTTCCGTATTTCCCTGAAAAATAAATTTCTGGAGATATTATAATATATATATATATATATATATATATATATATATATATATATATATATATATAATATATTTTATATAGAAAAAATGCCAACTGAATAAAAGAGATAAATTTAGAGGTTGGAGCAGAAATATTAATAACTACTGTAAATTTCAAATATATAGGAAATAATAATTTTTTTATTTACTCATAATAAGTTGTTAAAATACAACTATAGAATCTTAATCTACGACATCGAAAATTCCAAAAATGGCGTTAGTTTTAAAGAAATCAAGACCAAACTCAATTTTTACAATTCTGCGAAATTAACTATTACTACTAAATATGAAATAATAGTATGCGGCTTATAATGTTTTATGGACTAAAACTTTCCCGATGAATCATCCTATATGATGATCAAAACAGTATTTATTTCAGTCCAGTAATCTCTGAAAAAAGAAAGATCACACATACCTATCTATATTGTCTAAAAAACTTCATAATTAAGGCAATAACGCCATTAACAATAATTTAGATGCAGTCTTTTCATTGAGAGAACCTTAATCAAAGATCTGCGAGTCAGCAGGATCAGCAAAAACTTAAGGATTATTCTTTAATAGCAGGATTAGTGCCTAAACTTTGTTCGGAGCCACCTCTGCGTGAAATATGCCAGGACAGAAGGGGACTGAGTTATTTAAAGTAATAACAAGTATAAGAAACTTAATGAAATATTATATAAATAACGTTTATTATAAGATAAAATCATTAACGACGTATTTCTAGATTGACAATGATTAAACCGATTTACAAATTAATCGTAACTAAGTTGTAGCGTAGTATTTCACGGAAAGGAAACAATTTCGTTTGGCATCTTCTGTGCTTGCTGATTGACGTACAACCAGCAAGCACAGACGATGCCAAACAAATGATGAATAGATATATTTTTCGATTAATATTGAATTAGATGTTCTCATCGGTTATATATATATATATATATATATATATATATATATATATATATATATGTATATATAACCAATGAGATGGGGATGTTTAAATTTGTAGGCCTTGGTAAGGAAAAATCCCCTTTTTTGATTCTGTTAAGCTTTCGATAATTTATTTATCTCTTCTTCAGGACATCTCTACAATTATTAATTAAACAGCTAGAGTATTAACATAACTTATAATTATTAAGTAACTCACTACTGTGATTTGAATATGAAACAAGTAAATGCTTGAAAAACAGGGAAAAAACAACATTAACACTTTTTAAATATATTTAGAGGCATTTTTTTGATAAGATTGTCAAAATTTTATTGAAATTCTATTAAACTCGGAAACAGCCAAACGTCCTACTTGACTATTCCACCATTTTGTAGTGACACATTTTATGTGTCAACGGAGAAGTGTCGTGGGTGGTATATGTAGTGGGGGAAAATACAGTTCCGTAAACAGTGGCGTAGTCAAGCATGAGATTTAACAAAAATAGAATATAAATTTAAAAAATTACTTCCTTCATATATACAGGGTGATTCAAAAATCGATCACGAAACTTAAGGGGGTGATTCTACTTGACAAAATAAGGGTAGAGCTTCATATAATTTTTTTTCAAAATGTCATTCGTTTTCGAGTTACAAGCCGTCCAAGTTCAAGTTTTTATTTTTTGTTTTTTGAATTACTCGCTTACAGGAAAACCGATTTGACTAATATTTGAAAGATAGGCTAAGTCTTCTGCGCTTCATCATTTTAGTAACAATTCACATTGATTGTTTGCCGCTAGAGGGCACTTTACCTACATTGAAAATTGTTTTTTTGTCATAATTTTTTAGTGTTGACAGCTACAGTAGTTTTTGGCATAATTTCTGTAAGACTGATGCCAGGCCTTTAAAAAAGGTGCTCTTTATTTACATCGCTAAACCCAACGGTTTAGACGTAAATCACCCTTAAAAATTAAGTGGTAAATTTACTTTTCTCATTTCATTACCACCAGCTACCAGGTAAATAGCTATCAAAGTATACTAGAGCTGTCAGTTTAACATCAAATAAATTCGCTTTTTAAACTATTTAATTTATAATCTTAAAATAACTAATAATGGCTAATCAGTAAATATTCATATTATGGATTATTGCGATATACATTTAATTGATAAAAATTAATGAAACAGTACTAAACAAACTAAAAAAGATTCTCAAAATGTCCCCCATTTTCTTCCATACATTTCCTAACACTCTTCAAAAAATGTCGCCTAACTCGATGAAAAATTCCTGGTGTTTCTTTAATAATTTGGCACTTTTCGATTATCCTGAAGCGAAGATCCTCGACGTTGATTACTGGAATATCGTACACCAATTGTGTCAAATGACCCCAAAAGAAAAAATCCATAGGATTAAGGTCTGGTGACCTCGCTGCCCATGCCAATGGTCCACTTCGTCCTATCCATCGCTCAGGATACGTTGCATTCAAATACTGTCGGACACGTATACTAAAGTGGGGCGGAGCTCCGTCTTGGAGGATCCACATGTTGGCCCTTACTTCCAATGGCACATCTTCCAGATACAATGGGAGACGATTTTGGATAAAATCTAAGTATACGTCACCAGTTAATGGGCCATCAAAGAAATGAGGACCAATAAGGTAATCTCCTATTATCCCTGCCCACACATTTAGTGAAAATCTACGCTGATGTTTCGTTTCTACCACATTGTTTGGGTTCTCGTAAGCATATGTGTGGATGTTGTGTAGATTTGCTATGCCATCACGAGTGAAACCAGCTTCGTCAGTGAATAATATGACGCCAATTAATCGATTATCGTGTTCATACTTAGCTAGGATCTGATTGCACATTTCCAACCGTCTCGGCCGATCATCGTCATAAAGAGCCTGCACCTTTTTTGAATGAAACGGGTAGAGTTGTTCTTCTCTTAGTATCCTCCATGAACTAGCCTGACAGAGCCGCACTTCATTCCCAATTTTTCTAGTACTAATACCTGGATTATCTTCAATAATTTCAAGCACTCTTTCTTCTTGTTGCACGTTTCTAGCAGTTCTAGGTCTTCCCCTATTTCCATTATAACTTTTAAAGGAACCACATTCCGCAAGCCTCCTGTGCACACTGGAAAATGTTTGAGCATGAGGGATATTTCTTTCCAGATAACTCTCCATATAATATCTTCTTGCCAACTCTGCATTACCATTTGCTTTTCCATAACAAAAATGGATATCACAATATTCGATATTTGAATATTGGTGATTAGCCATTATTAGTTATTTTAAGATTATAAATTAAATAGTTTAAAAAGCGAATTTATTTGATGTTAAACTGACAGCTCTAGTATACTTTGATAGCTATTTACCTGGTAGCTGGTGGTAATGAAATGAGAAAAGTAAATTTACCACTTAATTTTTAAGGGTGATTTACGTCTAAACCGTTGGGTTTAGCGATGTAAATAAAGAGCACCTTTTTTAAAGGCCTGGCATCAGTCTTTCAGAAATTATGCCAAAAACTACTGTAGCTGTCAACACTAAAAAATTATGACAAAAAAACAATTTTCAATGTAGGTAAAGTGCCCTCTAGCGGCAAACAATCAATGTGAATTGTTACTAAAATGATGAAGCGCAGAAGACTTAGCCTATCTTTCAAATATTAGTCAAATCGGTTTTCCTGTAAGCGAGTAATTCAAAAAACAAAAAATAAAAACTTGAACTTGGACGGCTTGTAACTCGAAAACGAATGACATTTTGAAAAAAAATTATATGAAGCTCTACCCTTATTTTGTCAAGTAGAATCACCCCCTTAAGTTTCGTGATCGATTTTTGAATCACCCTGTATATATATATATATATATATATATATATATATATATATATATATATATATATATATATATATAAGAAATTTCGACTCAACGAACACAAATTGTCAGTAAGCAATACCCATATAATATATGAATAAAATTTTAGACAAGAAATTAAAAAAATAATTATAATGGAATAGAGACCTAGAAATACGTATTCCCTGGTATTGTTACAAACCTTGTGAGACATTATAAGAATATAGAAAGAGAACCCAAACATGCCAGATGCACTCCTAAAATTGCTTCGCCGTCTGCATTCAGCCGTTTCTCATTATTACTGCTTTAGAGCTTTTGTTGGATCAGCTTTGCTGGAGATATTCAATAACTTTTAGAACTGAAAAATGCTATAAGTACGATGTTGTGAAGATTAGAAGGTATTTTACTAGAAAAACATTTTTAAAATTGTTTTAAATATTGTATGTATGTGTGCTTATTTATATTTTATTATCAATATAGTCCATAAAACAGATATTTTTCCTTTACCCTATTTAAAAATACAATTAAATATGACTGTCACAAAACATTTTTTTGTATTGTTTTATTCGCGAACCTTAACCTTCCAAACAGGCTTTTTAAACGTACGTAATTTTTCAACGGTACATTTTAAAACTGGAAAAAATTAGCCAAAATAGAATTTAGGAAACATATTTAATGCAAATTGTTATCGTTAAATTACGTCCGCTAATATGTGCTGTTAAAAATTTTATTTCGTTTTTTTTGTTTATCCAATTGGGTAGACAGGTTGAACAGATCTTGAAAAATGGTATTAAATATGTCATATATTTTTTATTTAATTCTCTTATTCACAAAATATTAGTCTCTAAACCTACTTACAATTTTTGTATTATTTTAATAGTGTGACTTTTGGTAAATGCGCCGGGCAAGACTGTAGATCAATTAGATAACAGCAACTACTAAATACTTTAAATTGGTATGGTTAAGTTACGTTTACTGATTTATGAAATACAAAAAAAAAATATTTAAATATTAATCGATTATATTTCGACATATTTTTTGTGGGGAAATATTGCACGCGTATGGTTTCGATTCAGGGTGGAATAAAATTGTAGAAAAATCTAACAACGTCTACAACCGAACCTTAACATAATGCCTGTCCGACAGGTACTTCATCTTTTTTCTGTTAAATTTTTTATAAAAGATGAAACGACATTTGTACATTTAGAAATTTTGAAGCTAAATGGAGTGGTATTTTTCTCATTTAATTATTATATAATTTACATAGCTTATGATTTGAGTTCGATTATTTTCCGCAGTTGAGAGTAAAAAAGTGCTAAGTAAATATAAAATTCTGCAAATGTTGTCTTCATTCTAATATAAAAAAAAGTTTATAATCTATTTTTACTGGTAATTTTTCAGATCTATTTTGTTTTAAAAAAAAATTAATATCACTCTTTTTAGTTTCGGTTAGTCTTTAAATGGAGAGCTTCAATAATAAAGTTATATACGAATGCATGATAAATGTTTAAAGGAAGTCAAAATGGGAAAAAATTTTGTTAAGATAAGGTTAAAAAGGCATCGGCTCATATTCTCAAACCGAACACAATCAAGATATCTCACTTCTATCAGAAGTTATATGCGAAAGAAGTCGACTAAAAAATTCGCTAGCTATCCAAATTGTTCTGATCAATTTTTAATCTTCTTAGAAATATTTTTACAGGATCACTTCGGAGAATTCGTTAAAACTTGCTGATAATTTCATTAAAAGATCTTATTTTTATCGAAAGTTATATGCGAATGAAATCAGTTAAAAAGTTCGCTAATCAAATTTTTTAAAAATTTTTGGCTATTGCAGTTGGAAATATCTTTATAGAATTATTCGTATAAGTGAGTACCCCTTAAAATATGCTGTACATTTCATCATCCTATCAAAAGTTATGCATGGACAAATATCAAAAACATTAATATATACATCGAATTGATAACTTCCTTTTTTTCAAGTCTGTTAAAAAAGGACATACAAGTCGTAAATGAAAACATTTATGTAAATTAATGACTATATATATATATATATATATATATATATATATATATATATATAGTAAAATCAAGTTATTTGTTTATTTTTGTAGCGTATTGAAAATGTTTATATTTTATTTGATCTAACCTTTAGAATAAATTGTTTTCAACACGTGTATTTGTTTTTCTTCGTTACGTTGAATGTTTTCTTATAATATTGCATAAAATTATAAATAAAATACAAATTAATACTATCTAATGATTTAATTCATTGATATTTTTTGTATACAATCCGCTCAAACTAATTACAATACGGATTAACATGACCTTAATGATAATATTTACGTATACGTGCAAGTTGCTAATAATTCTGAATAAAGTAACGATTACATGGCAAACGATAAAGAAATAACGGGAAAAGCTTTTAATAAATCATTTATTTAATAAAAGCAAGGGGTAGGTAATCAATTCAATTTTTCAATTTTGATAATTCAGTAAGAAATATTCTTGCTATAATACAAATATTCAACCTTCTATTTGAAGTCATCTTATCTTGGCCCTTCAGAAACCTGATGATCCACACTTCAAAATCTTTATTTGATTAAAATCAAAGATTTCAGATCAAATAGACATCATCGCGATATATGCAAAATAAAATCCAAAAAAGTCCAATTAACTAAATCATATACCTAGTACTTTAGAGCATATTAAATTAGATGTGGCTAAAATTGTATTATAGCATTTTTAAAATTGACAAGATATTGATTAGTTCATAATGTTTTTGTGGTATTTCTATTGAACATAACTTGCAACAATCGAAAAATACGAACCTAAACTTCATTGTCGTCGACATCATTGAGAAAAAAAATTATACATTCCCAAAACTTCTCCAAAATGTCAGTAGTTTCAAACGATTCAATAATATTTTTAATAATAATCTATCCAAATGAAAACTTAATTAAAAACCAACACAGTTATTTCTAGTAATGCATTTTTAAAGAACATTTTTTAGTTTTGTTTTATTGGTTGTGTTGGTAAGAGGCGCTTATTAATATGTTTTTGTGTATTAAACAATTTCCCGTTGTGAACTAAATACATCCAAATTTTTTTTAATATTATATGAAATTTCAAATGCGAGAGCATCACGCACGATTCAATATGGTTCATTTCACCAATTCACACGTCAGTCGCAGCTGGGCTGGGTACATGTCTCATCTGCATACTCTAACCAACCCGTTGCGTTACTCTAATCACTGACAGTGCACACACACACATAGTTTATATTACAGTTGCGATCTTAGTTAAAATATTAATATCATTACAATACAAACCTACAAGAGAAAAGAAAAGAGCTTTTTTTCAAAATCCAGGATTGATAATTTTACAAATATTATTAAACTTGTCTATAATCTATAGGATTTCTAAGTCTTAAATGTTCACGTGGCTCGCAGCTCTCGTAATTCCCACCAGAAAGCCCAAAGAGCCACGACCGTGGCTAATATCCATTGCTTTTGAATTACGTATGCACAGATCAGACATAAACAGCAGCATGGCAGGATCCTGCAGGAATAAGATTAGATTATCCCTGAGGAAAACCAGGGGAGCGGGAGCTGATGGATAGATATGGTGTAGCCATAAGGGGTTATGGCAGGGTTGCAGATTGAACGAACAGGCGGCAGCTTGATTTCATCTGGTATAATATACAATATATCAGCGGTGGGATTTCGGAGAAAGTTAATTTAAACGGTATTAGTTTCAAAAATTGAATGTCACGTTTGTATGAACTTGTAAAATAGTTTTATACACATTTTAAAAGATTGTTTATCAGATATGAACTAAAAATTCATACGATATATGATAGATAATCTCATTTGTGTTCAAAGTGGCATCAAAATTAATTATTAGTGTTTTATTTACAAAAATTTCAGCTGTTGATGCTTAACATAACTTATTAGTACATTTAGATACAAGAAACTAAATATTTAATTTAGTTTAACCGTGCAGTGGAATTTATTAAAATATTGTTTTATTCTCCTTGGGGGCTTGTTCGAAAATTACTAGGTTTTTTAGTGTACCACAACTATTTTGTAGACACTAATCAAACTTGTATGGAGTTTAAATCTAAATTAAATTCTTACCCCCTAGTTTACCAACATGAGTTAAAAATAAATTAGGGTTTAAATTGACAAGTTTAATAATTAGTCAACCAAGTCTTGAACTTTTAAAATACAAGGATAAAAAATCGTTTTCTTTTATTGCCAGACCGGCGAAATTTGAATATTTATTTTACTGTCGGTAGACAATTATTCCGTTTATCAATCCCGAAGCATTACCTGTAGATCTGCATTCTTAATTTGTTGTTATATGTATATATATATAGTAAAAATTATTATATTATATCATGAGCAAAGCAAAAATGCAAAAATTAGAAGGTCTAACTGGTAACTAGATCGGTTTTATATATTAAATTATTTAGTGTGTCTCATCTCCTTATCTTGAACAATCTAAGATACATATAATGAAGCCTATAGGTAAAAAGTTAGTAGTTCTTGAGGGTGTACCTTATTTTTGATAATAAATAAATAGTAAATTCATAGAGGGTACGATACACTGACTTGATCGTTCTTTTTTATAACTATTACTTAAATGGTTATAAATGCTAAATATACAAATCTAAATCAAAATCTTAGTAAACACATTAATTTGTGTTGAAAATTTGCGTGTTTTAATTTTGCTTAATAAGCATTTTTATATAATAAAATGCCATTATTGTTAAAAATTAACATTTATTTAGATTTTTTTTCCAAAATTCTAAATAAAAACAAAAACCAAGTATTAATTATTTCAGTTATAATTTCCAATATTTAATTAACAGTATTAAAGTTACATGTGTGAGGTGTAATTTGATTGAAATTTATTAATAAATATTATTTCAGGAAAGTAAAAAATTTCAAGTAATTTCCAGCCATTATTTTGTTTGTAGGCATCCCCTATGGTTCTCAATCAAAACTTCCAAGTGAAATAATTCCGTAATAAAACGAGTGCATTGTTAAGATTCTTGGGACACAAAGAGCTATTAATCAAACCGCGCCAGTCATCATCATCAGCGTGGTCACGTCGAGTGACCAACCTTCAACCGAGAAGAGACCGCAACGCCGACGGTCCAGGCTATACCTGCCGTAGCTAC
The DNA here is from genome assembly GCA_034092305.1 of Diaprepes abbreviatus. Classification (NCBI taxonomy): domain Eukaryota; kingdom Metazoa; phylum Arthropoda; class Insecta; order Coleoptera; family Curculionidae; genus Diaprepes; species Diaprepes abbreviatus. The sequence continues at coordinate 148,298 of JASJET010000296.1, read as the reverse complement.
AGCGGTTTTCGTCCACAGTGTGTAAATAAGTCATTTTTTTCAAACAGATTCTTAGCATTTTAAAATTTAGGTGGTTGAAAAACACTACAAAATATTATAATCGACCATTTTGGTTTCTTTAACTAGAACCACAAAATTAGAAATCAATTTTTTATTAATGTATATATATATATATATATATATATATATATATATATATATATATAATGTACTGGGGTTTTTCTGGTTTTCAATCCGTTCGTCAGTAGAAATATCTTCACGACATTTCGCCAACATCTCAGCTAGCATTTTCAAGTGATGCTTCCTCGACGGCTGCTCGACTTAGACTTTCTAAGTATATATATATATATATATATATATATATATATATATATATATATATATATATATGTCCGGAAGTTTTTAAAGACATCATATTCGAGGCGATACATGCATTACAACATTTTCTATATATAGTTTTTAAAAGTCTCCGCGTACGCACTGTGGAGTGGCAACGCAAGTTTCAGCAACAAAAAAGAGTGAAGTTTTTTTGGCACCATACGAGAAACAATGAGTTTCTTTACGAATTTTTTTGAACAAAATCACCTTTACCTGAGCAATCTGGTCATCGTTAGTCCATGTTGATAAAAGCTCTTGTACGCGGAGAGACCTTATTAACATTTCAAAAGTTTGTGCACAGTTAATTTTGTTCAAAAAGAAAATTTTAACGCATATTCTTTGCACAATTGATTTCGGCATGCACAATGTCTAAACAAAAGCAACTTGTTTACTTACATGTGTAGCGTCATACCAACTTTAGCAACAATAATTTAAACTCAAGAAACTGCTTTCCCGATAAGTTGCAATGCTCATCTTCTCTGACGTTTAACTGTATCATTGTTTTATGTCGACTAGCTTTCTCTTATATCATTTTTTTATTACTATAAATTTAAATATTTATATCTTTTGTTTATTATAGAGCCTCCAAAAAGTTTTGAAATTACGCGAAACGTTGGTAAAAAGAAAAAATTGTTTTTCTTCGTTTCATGATCCAAATCACAACGAATTTTGACTGAAGAATTTTTATCCGATGTGTTTTTTTTTGGAAACATGATCTTAAAAGAAGAGAACTGATCCAGATCAACTTTTAGTTATGACGTTTCATTACTGACGCTACCGATTGTTCTTCATGACGAGTCACATTTCATGTCATCTGTTGAAAAGTTTTATAACGGTTTCAAATTTTAACCAAGAAATAGAACTGTGTATGTGGCAACATGGTTTTTAATTTGGACCAGGGAAAGCACCACCTGACAACGAAAGAGCCACAAGTGTCGAGGGGTCTAATCCATTGACGTATAAAATTTAAGGGATTTATTCCGAACCATGCCTGCCTCCGTATGGAATAAAATATCGGATTAATGTTTAAAATTGAATTCTGCAAATTCAAGAACACAGACTAGAAAATGCGGGTTACGGAAAAGAATGTTAATATAATGTATAATTACCAAACTTGATGAGATCAGATTTCTAGAAGCATATAAAATTGATACGTGGTTAGAATAGCCAGACTAATTTATAAAATGAAAATATACATAACCTAAAAACGGAAGACATTTTCGTGATTCATAATGTCATTTTTAATCCTACTCTAGGGCAAAAACTGTGTTTGAAGGATTCTTATTTTAAATTATTTAATATATTATAATTAAATTTCCTCTATATATATTTTATTTCTCAGCATAGGCTTTATAGATATTTTCTCGAGTGTGCGGAAATAACGGTTTCTGGTAATTTTAAATCACCGAATATTATCATCTACTTAAATGTATAATCTCAGAAGTAGGAATTATTACTGAATGATGACATTCCCTTGCTGAAGAGATGAAAGGTTAACCTTGTACAATTAAGAGAAATAGAAAAGAATTTTTCGATATAATTATATTGAATTCTGCTATATTAATTTTTTTACACAAAAGCAATGTTTATTTATTCTAATCGTTAAATTCTATTTCATGACCATCGCTTTAATCTAATAGGTTTCTAGCTCTTCTTAATAAAAAAATTGACTTCCGAAAATGACACTTTTTTGACCAGATTTGACTTTGTAAAATAATTTTTTGCAAGATAACTGGGTTTTATAGTAAACATTTAATTACATAAAATCAGAATAGCAAACGAAAGAAATAAAATAAATTCAGACCAATATAGTTTTTTTAATCTAATACAAATCTAGAATTGAAATTATACTGATCCAATTTTAACTTTCATTGGGAAAAGATCCTTCTGGGACTCCACTTCACAGTAATGGCTGAGGGTTACACAAAGTTAGTCTGCGGCCGTGGCTACCTGCGACCTGTCAATATCAAGGCCTCTATACCATGTACCTATAATTTGGAAGAGAATAAAGCCAGGCCAGAACCTAAATAAATAGACTGTTGGAAGTAGCAGAAGAATAGGCAAAAAGTATCGAATATCGAAGAATGTGCTAGAATTTTCAATTTTTAAATTCTACCGTTGAAAAATTTGGGGGGGGGAGAAATTTTTAAGCCCTATATTTCGCCAATGATGCTACTAATTTAAAAATGTTATATATCACATTTAATTGCAAAACACCAGTTGAGGATGATGGAACGATTGAAATAATAAAATATAGAAGAATGGTAACAATTGACTTTGTGACATTATTGTTCAATAAGTACTTTAAAGAGGAAACAATTGCAAAAATTTGACGATACACACAATTAATTACACTTCAGAAAATGGACGACAAATTAAAATTAGACAGTTATTACCTACACCTTACTAAAAATTTGATGAATACAAGTCGGCTTCCGTCTAGACTTCGGTACTAGAGATAATACAATCCGTACGCTTACTAGGAGGAAAGTTTAATGAGCATAACGTTCCCCCGTAAATCGTTGTTTCTGATTACAACAAGGCATTTCACTTCAGCCAAACGGCTTTACTTCATAATATATATAGAAAATCGATACTGGAAATACATATTACAATAGATTCCAAAACTAATAAGAGACCAGTAACTACAGAAATCTGATAAGGAGACATAATTTTCTCAAAACTCTTTAGTCTCGTATTAGAAAACATCTTTAAAATAATAAATTGGCAAAAAAGGTATAAATATAAATGGTGGATATTTGAAACATCTTCGTTTTCATGGCCTTATTGTAGTTTTTAACCAGAATATCAATGAACTGATAGAAATGTTGTGTGAACTTCAAGAAAGGTCGGCTGGATTCCATTTAGGGATGAACGGCAATTAACTAAAGATAATGACATTAGGAGATGTAACTATAACTATAAACAACGAAATTATAAGAAGTATTGAAAAAATACTTTCACTGGGCTCATTAAATAGAACTCGGGAAAAAAGACAGAAATGAACAGATAAGTGAGAACGATATGGGCAGCATTAGGAAAATTAGGAAACGTTGGCAAGATGATGTAAGGAAAATAGCGGGAAAAATATTGCATCAATTGGTACATAACAACGAACCATGAAAGAAACACGGGAAGATATATGTCTAGGTGTAGGCTGTTAAAGGTTGCTAAAGAAAAAGAAGAAATTGTTTTCAGATGTATGTGCATTTGTTTGTGTCAGAAAATTATAACCATATGATTATATTAATATTTAAAAATGATATCCATATTAAAAATTATACGTAATATATTCATAATAAGGAGTAATAGTAGTAAAATTTCTATGGCGAATTTAAAACCTTACAAAACGAACTTCAATTTGTGTAGATGACGTGATTTTTTTACATTGCTATACTCTAGGCCATCTTGATGGTTATCATTTTGCCTAAAATAAACGCATCTTTTGTTCTTCAAATTCGGGCCGGTCTTTCTGTTTTTTGATTGTAAATTAGACGGCATTCTGCTCTGTTGACTTCGCTGATTGGACCATTATTAACTTCATTATTATCTGCGCTACATAATACATTGTAAATTCAAAATTCTAGATATATCGTTAGTATACCGGTATACAAAAATAGATTTCCATAAAATATAAGTTTTCGGCGAAAAATTTATTTATATTGGATACTATGAAAAACTGGACAGACAAGAGCGTGTCAACCACGCTTATATATTGAAACATAGAAGATTAAAATGTTACACAGTTTTTTTTTGTATCTCATAAATCAGTAAACTAACTTAATTATAATAATCTTCATTGAAAGCTGCGTTAACTACCTTATTAATTTCGGTCCAAACAGAACGATTAATTAAAAAATCTGATGAAACTGCTACTCCACATATAAAGAGTCTTGAGGAAACGGCCTATTATTTGGAAATAAGTAACTTTTTATATCATCAAATGGAGACAGCCTTAATAATTTTTTTAATTCGAAATTTTGTAAAAATACATAATGTGGCGCATTTAGTCAAATAAAATGCCTATATCAGTTTTTAGCTTTCAGAAGGATTTCTATACTATAAAATACATTCAAAGATTAGATAGGAAATTTGGAAATGAATTATTAACTTTTTTTTTTAACTTTATTGGTATAAATGTGAAAATAAAAATCGATAAAAATGTGGAACAAGGCTTTTTTTTTAATTAATTGCTTAAATATATTCAGTTTATGGAAGGATACCCCTGAAAGTTTAGTAATTGAACATTTACTTAATGAGAGATAGTAATATTTATGTACTCAGGTGTAATTCATGTAACATAAACATTAAAGTCAGCATAATATATAGTATATTTTTAAAATTATATTTGATCGTCCTCATTAAGAAGCAAATCTTTTGAATAGGCAATGGAAAAATGTACCATTCAACAATAGCCTAACTCTGATAGGACATTCTGCAGAAGTTGTACATGATTTAAAACAATCTCAACAATATTCTCACACCAAAAACAAATTATATTGAAGCATACTAGCATTTTCGCCAAATAAGTAAAAACCTTTAATTCATGTTCAGCCTGTTTCTATATATGCATACTCAAACGCTCTGTTTGCCGATACTAAAAGCAGACATTTGTATCTTTATTTGCTTTTGAAAAATCATATTATGTATCACGGGTAAACACAAGTGCAACAATATTAACTTCCTCTCGTAAATATAGGCCAGCCAGAATAAACGAACGCTAAAATATTTCACTGATAACTTCCACAGGATCGAACCGACGTTAAACCAGGCCAAAAAGACCTTTATATGTATACCCACCCTTTGTATATCCATCGAATTTAAATTTCAAGAGGGTTGCTGAGCTATGCTATCAAATTAAAAGTTACAATGGTAAAGCAATGTATGAGTAAAATTTGCCCCCATATCAAAATAAAGGACCCTTTAAATGGAAAAAATAAAATTTATATATATTCAACTAAATATGACAAATAATAAAACAATGATGTGTGTATGTATATAAGTATTGTGTTAATTCACGATTTGTCGCAAAAATATAAGACTCAAGTTAAAAAGTACAAAATTGAATCATAATTTTATTATTTTGTAGATGGTTGATTTATGCAAAGTCACCTTAATGTCCCAAAAAATGGCCAAAACTAGCAAAACAAAAAAGTGTATCGAAGGTTTTCTTTGTGTTTTAGGCTAATTTTTGACATTTAATTTTCTAATATTATTTGTTAAATTTTATTTTTTTGCAATATCCCCCGTAAGTTGCTTAAAATAATATCACAAATGTAAATGATATACTTGGTGAAGCATAATAAAATTCTGTAGGGAGAGAGTACAAAGGCGACCAATATAAGTGGTGAATAAAAATTCTCCTGCACGCACCATCAAGAGATACAACTGAATATTTATCAACAATCAAGGTACAAAGGAATTCAACATATTAAAATATAAAACAATTAAAGCGGAAAAGAATAAAATATTAATAGTATCAACTCGTAGACCAGTGGAATTAGCATCTAGAAAAAAATTTATCGTTAGTAGACTTCTGACTACGTAGAAACCTTCAGAATGATAATAGTAATTATGCAGTATCTTATGTCTCATTTTCTTTTTTGGGAAAATTTTTTATTTAACAATTAAGATGTGAAAAAGCAGTTTTTTCGAGTTCTAAGAAAAGCTATTATTTTTCAGTAAAAGAGTTTCAAACAAAAGTTGTTCACTTTGAAAATTCCTACAAAATGAACTAAAGTTCATGCAAATCGGATGTTAGTTATTCCAAAAAAACCTGCTAAAATGGCTGTTTTTTCAATTGTTTATAAACAATAGAAAAATATATTGCATTATCTTTATACTACACCGAAAGGAGCCTCTTGTTGCATACAAGTATGAAAAATTTCAAGTAAAAATATTCAATATGAAAGCTAACAATAACAGAAAAGAATCAAATTAATTGTTGATTTTAAATTGTTGAAACAAATAAACAAAGTTGTAGTTGGTTTTTTCATTGTCAGCAAATATAATAACTCTTTGACAATTGTTGATATCGAAATGTCGATAAGTGGACTTGATAGGTGAGATTTTGGCGCATATTTTGAAAAAAAAAAACAAATGCTGTATGATCACTAGACGCTAAGAGAGAAATTGCTGTTGCGTTATTTATTATTAAGGGATTATTGAATTAGGAACTCATAGGGAGATGGTTAAACTATTGTATGCAGCAGTTTTCATCTCAATTATTTCAAAATCGTTGACGTTGCAATAGTTTAAAGTTGCACCAAATCCAAGAGTCAGAAAGTGATAAGTGGAGAGGGGCCTTCTTTCAGCTTGCGGTACGCGGAAAAAAACGTAACTATAACGCTTCCCATTTGTTTCGCCGGAAAAATTTGAATTATCTCGGCGAATATTGGTCGTAGAATCTTTTTTTTTTAATTTGTAGTTTCTCGACGAGATATGAACAATGGATGGTAAGTTTTTGTAATCAGATTATTGTTAAACATAGCAATAAACAAATTGTTGCCCGTGTTTTCAAATTGCGAAAAAAATGTTAAAGTGATTAACAGTATACTACTAATTAGGAATATTAAAAATCAGATTGATTTTTAATGAACCATTAATATTTATGGAGTTAGGGCATGAATCAAATTGCGACTATCATTTGCCGCTAAATTATTGGTTGTTCAAGAAAAACACATGTTAACTTTTTTGTTGATCTATTGGACGAATATTTTTCACATACAAAATTTTTTGCTTAAATCTATACAAAAAATTTATTCCGTTCTCCGTTTATTAGACATCGATGAACACTCATTTTGGAAACTCTTACCGGTTTCATTATTATGATTTACAAGCCCAACGGCTTCGCACTGCCTCCAGGGATTATTCACTCATACCAAGCATACAAAGACAACAAAAGTATGAAGCTCCGTGGAAACCCTTTCCATGTTATCGGGTCCTAGGTGACGTTGTCTGCTGTGTTTCCTACGAACTTTCGGACGGTTCGCGCGGTTGCTAGGAGAATTGCTTTCTGCATCGGCTTATACAGATGCTCACTAAGGCCAAGTCCCTTAATGTTCTGCAGGTGGTTCTTTGGTATCGCTCCAGTTGTGGACAGTATTATGGGAATCGTTTGGACGCTGTTCATTGCCCATTGTCTTCGGATTTGAACCTCCAGATCTCTGTATTTGGCGATCTTCTCGTTGTATTTTGGCTTTAGGTTGTTGTTGTTAGGTACAGCAATGTCGATTAGTGTAGTTCGCCTAGAAATTTTACCTGAGGGATCTCTAATGATGAACTTCCGATAGTTCTTTGTTGGAATAACCTGGTCTTGGATAGCTAACAAGAAGCCCTCCGTTTCCGGAAACATCCGTCCTGAAATCAACCAGTAGTTCAACGCTGATTTGTCGACATTGTCCTGATTGACCTCATTTGGATGCCGTCCATGAAGTGGACGACACCGCAGCGATTTTTTGAAAAAAAAAATCATCTTCTAGTGGTCATACACAACTTTTTTTTTCAAAATGCGCGTCAAAATCTCAGCTATCGCGTCCACTTACCGGCTTTCAATATCAACAATTGCCGAAGAGTTATTCTACTTGTTTATGCCGAAAAAACGAACTCCAATTTTGTTTATCTGTTTCAACAATTTAAGATCAACAATTCATTTTGTTTTTGTTAGTATAAGTCTCGAACTTTCATTTGCGTACCCACAGACCACTCTATGACCTCTAGATCGCTGATAATAAACAATAAAGAAAAACATAAAGTTATAAACAAATTCACTGTGCAAAAACTATTGAATATTTTTATCTGAAATTTTGCCCATTTATTGTATGCAACAAGAGGCTCCTTTCAGTGCAGTATAAAGTTAATGCAATGTATTTTTCTATTGTTTATAAACAATTTGAAAAACAGCCGTTTTAGCAGGCTTTTTCGCAATAATTGACGAACAAATTATCCGATTCGAATGGAGCTCATTTTGTTGGTATTTTCGATGCGCACAATTTTTGTTTGAAACTTTTTTACTGAAAAATAATGGCTTTTCCTAGACTCGAAAAAACTGTTTTTTCACATCCGTAATTGTTAAATAAAAAATTTTCCCCAAAAAACCAAACGAGACATAAGATACTACATAATTACTATTATCATTCTGAAGGTTTCTACGTAATCAAAAGTCTACTAACAATAAATTACACAGTCACCTCATATGAGGCTAACTCCGCCGGCCAATCGGTCAACATTATTAAACGGAGCTTCAGCGTGTGTTTATATATGTATGTGTGTAGTCAATTATTGATGAAATGTTTTAGAAGGTTTTAATCACTAAAGACTAGCTTAGGTGTAATCAGCACGATCAAAATGTTTTCTATATAATTATTTTAGCTATATCTTATTTCATATTTATTCAGATTAATAAAATCTTATATGACAAGTCGATAAAATAACGCAACTAAATCATTTAATTTCCCGTTAATAAAGCCTTAAATAACTGAAATGCATCCTTCCTCAATATGTAAGGAAACCGAAACCACTTTTATACCTTAACTCGTTCCGGTGAGATTTAAATAAATTGGCAATTCAATTAGGTAGTTTCATTAAAAAGCTAATTATAGTCCATTAATAACTTGACACCAATACTCTGGTCTTTTAATATTAATTACCCGTTTAGGTATTCATATATTATGCAGTGCTACATGTATATATGAGAAAAAAAGTCGAAAACCGAGATCGAATTGCCTTCCAGCAACAAAAAATTATTATGCGGCTATATCTAGAATATCTCAGTTACCTACAAAATGTGAAAAGTATATTTAAATAGATTTTGAAATCTTGCTTTAATCTACATTTCAACACTGACTGAAAAAAGACAAGCCTTTATATAACTTCACTCTAATCAGTACAGGTTTAATCTTGCGATCCAATTTTGATCCCTTTCCACATTATCACTTTGAAACTTTGCACAGTGTCTAAGTGTTTAATCCTATTAAACTATGGAAAATACAAAGTTAATGAAATAAAAAATTTATATAAGTTCCAGTTAATCTACTTTCAAGTGGATATTGCAACCACCAGACAAACGTACTGATATTATGATATTAAAATGTCTAATGCATCTTCGAAAAATCAGAATTAGGAAATTTTTAGGATTGCCGATTAGAAATCCATAATTAAGTTAAAACAATTCAATATGGCACCAAAACAATAAAAACATTAACAAAACTCATTTCGATCCTAATAATTTAGATGTTTCACAGTGTGGTGTTTTAAAATTTCAAAATAGCATATCTAATATATCGAACAAAAATATTCTCCACATTCAACTTCGACTAGAATTGTTTTTATTATCGCTCTGATATTAGAGATTATAAATTTGCCATCATTGGTTTAAATTCGCTTTAACAAACAATAAAAATAATATGTTAAATATCATAGATGACTTTAGAGATACTCTCCTACCCTTCAGGGACATTTTAAGGTCAAGTTATTTGATTTCAAATGGGAACCACTATTTTTATTGTACAAATGAAAAGTGCTTTTTTGTAATTGAGATAACGGTACTTAAAGTACTATTTTTTTAAAATCAAATATTCAGTTTTCGTCCTTCTAGGACTTAGACGGACGATAAGTTAAAGATCACCTAGAGGATAGATAAACGATATTAGAAAAATAGGCGGAAAGTACTGGTATCAAGAAATACAAGATACAAACTGATGGAGATAAATGGAGTGAACGATGAGTAGCTAATAAAAAAAGACTCAGGTTTTAAGTACAATTAGCAAAAAATAAAAGAAAATTCTTTCAAGTACTTTAATTCATAATCGTTAGAGCTGCATTAAAAGAATTTTCCCAGAAAAAGATGTCTTCAATGACAGGACTATTAGTTTGTTTAAAGGTTGTAGACAATGTTGAAGGTTGTCGGACTTGCATTGTCTTTATTTTCGTTTGTTTTTACGACGTTTCGATTAGGTTGTATCTCTAATCGTTATCAAGTACATATTTGATAACGATTAGAGATACAACCAAATCGAAACGTCATAAAAATAAACAAAAATAAAAGCAATGCAAGTCCGACAACCATATCTTAGTCAGGACTATTAGTGGTTTTAAAGACATTTATACTCTACGTAAGATTTCGATTATTGGAAAACTGAATGAAGCTATTTATTTGGCTCACAGATGGAAATATTTTTGCTATTAACTGGCCAAACGAGTTTTATGTAACAAAAATAAAAGAAAAAATATATTGAATTCTGATAAATTGTTGCATGTGGGCGAAAACAGGCTACTGATTTTCTGGAAGAAATCCAAATTTTCACAATTAAATAATTTTGAAAATATTTCGAACCAGTTTTTAAGAGAATTATAAAAACTCATAGATAAGTAAATAATGTACCATTTTTAATTTTTTTAAATGCCCGTTATTAAAAAAAAACGATTTGGAGTCATATAGAACTGGTAAAATTATTTTATAAAGGTAACGAAAATGCAATGTTTAAAAAAATGTCGTTTGTGGCCTTGAAATCAGGGTATAGGGATATAGAATAAAAAACAACAAAAAAAAAACACGCCAAAAAAATTATAAATAGCCCATCTAACTTCATGTTGTATCTTTTCACACGTACTAAACAAAAAAAAACGCAACTTCAACAAATTTTTTTATAAACTTATAATCTTTTTATTTTATCCTAAAATTGAGTATTTTTCTTATAGACATTTTTTTTAAGACGCAGGTTTTGTATTCATAATAATTTTTGTTCCTATATTCATTAACGGGATTCTTTTCTCTAATATCCGAGGTACTTTAGTGGAAGCACTATAAAATTAAAAATGTATATAAGCAATTTTACCGTTTAAACAGATATCAAAAAAACTAATGCCAAACATAACGGACGTGTTGATCATAGGCCAGAAATCAAGTGGTTTTATAGAGTGCGGTCGCTTAGACCGGTGTCATAAATTTCCGATGATTGGATTAACTTCCTGATCGTCGACGGGCGCCATCTTTTTTTTTTAGAAATGAGGTGATGTCAGCTGTTGACTAATGTAATTAAATATATTCTTTATTCATTAATGTATTTCTCTTTAAACTGGTCTTCGCGGAAAGGATAAAAGGGAAGCTGTAGTCTTGTTTTTAATGACAACTGTATGTTTGCTTTGGACTTTTGAATATCTTTTTATCAGGTGCGCCGATTTTGTTACTTATTTTTTAAAGCAAATATCCCCAGTAGTCCTCTAATATCTCGCAAGACATTATAGCAAGTTCAAAAAACGAACTAAAAAGTTTAACCATCTCCGATTTTGGAGTTTCCGAGATTGTACATTACCAATCTTTTTTTTGCTAAATTTTGAATATAAATATATTTGAATAATAGCTTGGCATGACGAATTCATGTTCACTGCGAGCAACACTACATCATCGAAATTCAGCAAAAATGTGCAGTGGGTTGCAAGAAGCAATTTATTATCGATTCGGTCATCTGCAATCGGGCCTATACCAAATAAAAGAATCTTGTTGCCCTCTACGTGGATTACTGAAAAGCCTTCGACTCAGTGCCACATTATTTGCTGGCAGTTATACTGAAACTATGTATACAGAGTCGATATATATATATATATATATATATATATATATATATATATATATATATATATATATATTGTGGTCATTCTTAAAACATCTCTTGTCAACTTGAAGAATTAGGATCCAAATGCAAATACCTTCCAGCAAGAACATCGAGACAGACACAATCCCAATAGGAAGAGGAATATTTCAGAGACATTCATTGGGTCCATTATAGTTCTGCCTTGCGTCGTCTAAATTCCACGAGATGTGGCTTCAGTGTTAAAAGAACAATCGTGACGAAATGGTAAAACTAAATTATTTTTGTATGTGGATAATCTTAAATTGATGGCGCTACCACCAGAAGTCCTATGCCGATATGGATGGCGAACATGAAAGATAATCCGACATGTAATATGAGGATGTTAAGTATTTGCCGCATCGGAGTACAAGGAGAGACACGGTTTAGCTATCAAAATACTCCATCAAGAGACAGTGGGAAATGTGTAGCATCCGGATGGTCCCCATAATAGAGTTTTCTGCTTAACATGAAGAGATTGAGTCTTAGCGAACATCTGCATAAGGATGCAAGTTTAAGAGAGATGCACAAGACCATAACATCACCTAGAACCCCCACAGAGATCCATCTTTATGATATCCGAGTAAATCTGGGATAAGTAAATATTCCGCTGGAGGTAGTACGAGAGTCATTTAGCTAAGTCTATGGAATCACTACATAGTATAAAACAAAGTCGCTTTCTCTGTCCCTATGTCCCTTTGTATGCTTAAATCTTTAAAACTACGCACCGGATTTTGATGCGGTTTTTTTCAATAGATAGAGTGATTCAAGAGGAAGGTTTATATGTATAATAACATCCATTAAATAGTGGAGAAATACTGTTATTTTTGAGGTTTCTAATGTGATGTCGTTAATTATCATATTTTTTTCCGCTTACATTGCAAACGCAGGCTGAACCCTACGAGATTTATCAAAATAATGTACTAATTATTTGTACACATTGAAAAGGTCTACAGAAAACTCCGCGATGGTATATGTCTATCTCTCATGGATATCCCACAATAACATTTTTTTGTCATTTACTTTTTACGACAAATAATGGCAAATTTTGAAGCGATTTTAACCAATACAGCATTAATCCTTATCCAATTAAATAGCTTAAATACATTGTTGATTTAATATAGATCTATATGGTCCTTTACAGCACAAGATTTAAATGAATATTTTCGAAGATATTACAGATTTAAAATTGCGGGAAGTAGCGCTTGCGGCGGTACTGGCCGACCGGGGCGGCGGCAGCGTGCCTATAAATAGCGCGTCGGAGGCCGATGTAATAATTGTTGTAAAAATAAAATAAATAGTCACAGTTTTTCTGTAGTGTATTTAGTATCAGCATTGCACCCGTGCGAAGCCGGGCCGGGTCGCTAGTGATTGATAATCTATTAAAGTAAGAAAAGCAATTCGCTTAAAGAGCGAATTAAATATTGTAAGATATTCGATTTTGATCAAAACTGATATTTATGACCACAGAAAAAATACTTCTAGAGATTCAATAACACTTATCAATAAAAAAACACATTCATCGTTTGTATGTAAACCTGGATGAATAATTGCATGTAAAACTGGACGAATGCAAAAACCTATCATATATAAGGACGAATTACATATTTGACCGATTCGTTTATTTTATTGCATATGTAACTTTAATTAATATACATGTCACATAATTTCACTCCGTTCTAATAACTTTATAGTGCTAATTCGGCAATAATCTGACTTGACGTCATTTCGCCTATCGAAATCGTTACTTATTTAAACTGTTTATTATTTTTCTATTTACATGATAAAGATAAACAAATATAATAATACAGGATGGTACACACCATATTGCAACTACTTTTTAAATGCTAAATCTATCTGTATATGAAGGCTTTAAAAATTTGAAATAAAAAAGCTCTATTTCGCATATTATTAAAAAATATTTAACAAAAAATCTTCACGTATTTCGAAAGAATCGGGTTGATACCGTTTAATCACCAAGCGCCAAATGAGATTTAGACAAAACATCCACAACAGTGACTCTCAAAAAGGGGACGGAGTCAATGCTAACCATATTTTTGGTTTTTAGATGTATTACGACCGTGTATAAAAACACCCTACATACAAAATTTCGGCCAGCTTCCATAAAAACTCCAAGAAACAAACTGACGTAGTCCTGGATTAATTGAAAATTACATATTCCCAACCATGAAACACCATGCTCCAACATATATGTATATATCCCCTGCCACGTCTGTCTGTCTGTATACGATTTCCAGTAACTACTAAGCATATAAAATAGGGTTTTAGTTTTTGAATATAACATTATTCAAGAGTGAGCCTTGTTTATTTTAACACTCTTGTAACCTGGACCGGAAATTTTCCATGAACGCCCGACAAGTGCCCTGTGAAATGTTTTTCATTTCATTGCATATGTTCTCTTCTAATTCCTCAATAGATGCTGCATTACTAGTGAAGGAAAAATCCATTGAAGTCAAATTTGGGTTGCGAGGTGGCCAGAAAATGTCATCTCTTTTGTATATGACTTTTTGGCCAAAAATTTCATGAACTGTTGCTAAAGAGTCGCTGAAGATGTGACATGTTGTCCCATTTTGTTGAAATCATGGTCTTTGGTTAAAGTCTGAGCAGTCCTGTAATGTAGGAGCAAAAAAATTCCTTAGCATTGCAACGTATCGCTCTATATTAACAATCACGGGATGGCTTCTTTGATCTTCATAAAAATATGGAACCATGATTCCTCTCGCTGATAAGGCCGCCCATACAGTAACTTTGAGTGAGTGTAAGGATTTTTAAGGCTTCAATTGCAGGTCAGCAAACTGCAGTCTCTGAACATGGTCATTAGGTTTTAATGCCTGTACAATTTGAATTTTGTGCCGATGTAAATGTAAATCCTTGTGTAGAATGCGAGTTAAAGATGTTATTGTCACATTTAAAACACTAGACCGCTTTCGAGTAGACAGACCAGCTTGTTCTCGAACACTCTCTTACACGCTCTATGTTTACAGGATCACGTGACGTCCTGGGTCGGCCGGATCGTGGTTAACCGCCGTGTCGAACTTTTGTACCCATTTTTTGATCGTTCGAACTGTTGGTGCTTGATTTGGGTTCCTTATATTGTATTGATTAGAAAATTTCCATTTAGCTGCGGTCGCACAATCGCTGTTTCGATAATACTCTCAAACGCAAAACGCGCTTTGTACTCTGCTGAAAGACGCCACGGCACTAAATTTCTATTGGCCGCGCTTGTGTTTGGTAACTTTTCCGCTCCGATACCCCTGCCCGCACCAAAGCAGCGGTTTTTTCAAATGTTAATGAACTTTTGGTCCACCTTGTATCGTCAATTTTTTCGAGATAACCTGAAAACAATGAAAATAATTAAAAACCTGAACTACTCTGTAAATTGTTTTACATTTTTTAAAATATCTTACTTGAAGCGAAAATAAGTACAATAGTAAATTCGTGCCCCTCCTATGAAGCGCTCCTGAAGGACGTAAATAAGTTGCAATAGTCGATCAATATGGCGACCGAGATCGGCACGAAAGGCTCCAGGCAAATGAGATCAAACGTCGAATAGGGTGCCGGCCGGCAAAGGCGAAAAAATTATTTGCATACTAAAGCAGTGGCGGACTTTCTCAATTTAACGTTTAACCTGTATGTTGATCGATAATAAAATAATAATAAAATAAATAAACTTCACTAATCGAGATTGCTGTACCTACAACAACAACCTGGGGCCAAAATACAACGAGAAGATCGCCAAATACAGAGATCTGGAGGGGCAAATCCGAAGACAATGGGCAATGAACGGCGTCCAGACGATTCCCATAATACTGCCAACAACTGGAGTGATACCAAAGAACCACCTGCAGAACATCAAGGGACTGGCCCTTGTAGTAAGCATCTGTATAAACCGATGCAGAAAGCAACTCTCCTTGCAACCGCGTGAACCGTCCGAAAGTTCGTAAGAAATACAGCAGACCACGTCACCTAGGACCCGATAACATGGAAAGGGTTCCTACAGAGCTTCATACTTTTAGTATTTTTGTGTACCTGGTATGAGTCAATCTTCCCTGGAGGAAGTGCGAAGCCGTTTGGCTTGTAAATCAAAATAAATAAATTTAACCGACTTCTAAAAAAGCGCTAAAAAATAAAATATAACGATATAACTTATCGAATGTGATTCACATGAAAAGACCGACCAATATTTAATTTGTAACTGCTTCTTTACTGCACCTTGTATATCTCGTATTAGTAATAGTTTCATTTAGTAATAATTTAGCACCGATTTTAATTTCATATAAAAATGTATATTGTTGTTTTTCGATTTTTAGTGCTTTTTTAAAAGCCGGTTCAATTTTTTTTTAGATGTTTTATATTTCGATTTCTAGTTTTGAACTCGTTATGGTATCTATAAATTATTTGAACTAAATACTAAGCGGGATGTGTACTGTACCTCACGATTGCAAAAAAGTACCAATTTTATCCAAAGTTGAACACCAAAAAATTCTTTGATTCTGCGGATTCTCCAAATACCAGTTTTGAATAAAATTGTACCAAAGAAATATACTAAGATTGTAAATCAGCTATTTTGAATTTCAAAAAATTAATTTTAAATTCGTAATTTAGTGAGAGTTTCAAGAAATTAATTTTAGATTTGTAATATACGCCGCTAGAACCTTCAATAGCAATTTTGGACAAAATCAGAAAAATGTAAAATTTTTAATACCCTATGTTGTACCTGTCATACAAATTGTAAAAAAATAACTTCAGATTCGTAATCTACTACCTCAAAATCTCTTAATAGCAAATATGAAAAATATATAAACGTAAAAATTTTATTATATGCGCTATATTGAATATCCAAAAAATAATATTTAAGTCTTAATCTAACCTTAATCTACACCCTCGAAAACCCCCCAATACCACCAATTTTGCACAAAATCGGGAGATGAAAAATTTTTAATTCACTATATTGAATTTTTTAAATATAATAACGCATTCTAATCTACACCTTCAAAAACCCCCTATATCATTTTTGAACAAAATCGAGATATGTAAAATTTTTAGGACACCATATTGGATCCACCGTATTGAATGTTTCAAAAATAGTTTTAAATTCTTAAGTTAGACTACCAAAAACTCCAATACCAGTTTTGGACAAAATCAGGAAATGCAAAATTTTTGGACCAGTCATATTGTATTTTTTAAAAATAATTTTATATTTATTATGTGTTACCCCGAAAACTCTCTCCATAGCAATTGTGGAAAAGATGCGACAAAATTAATTTTTTTGTCCGCCTTATTATAGCGCCGCCTTGAATTTGACTGAATCAATTTCGGTCAAAATGTTTTGAGATCACCACTGAAACTTCCTGAACCTGATGTAAAAAATTTCACTCAAATCGGTGCCGTCGCACATTGGAGAAAAATCAGACAGAAGTTCTACAGGATCTGGATATATTTTTTTAATTACTCAGGACAACGTATTCAAACGGTACACCTGCGTGTATTTTGTTAACCACTTTAGTTAGATATTCAGCGACTAAGCATTTCTATGAGTTTGCCATTTTAAACCCAGTCATTTTATTCCAATGTGAAAATTCGTAGCACTTTCAAATGTAAATTTTCGGAAAATTTACATTTCTTTTCGGGACTGCTGGCACAAATTCAAATTACCCGCCTCTATTTGCATATTTTTAACGGACATTGTATAATTTGTCATTTGAATATACAAATATCGGGACTGTTTAAAAAGTAAAAAAATACATATAACGAATTACAATTCATACAAAATTTGGACACAGTTTTTAAATTCAGTAAACCAGCAAACTCTTGTTTTTGGAGGGGAGTAAAACGAAAAACAAAAAATTGGGGTATTCCCGAAAAACTGTTGACTATGTCCTCAGAGAGTCCTCATCACTCAACGGACTGAGGCAGATGAATTTCAAAGATGCAATTTTGCCATTAGGCAAGTTCTATTCTTTTATTCATTCATTCATCTTAGTTCTGTGACACGCCAACAATTTTTTTCTGCTTTTAGCCTCTTTATATAAAATCTACAATGAAAATAATTTTTCGGAATCTCGCTCCTCTACTATATACTGAAAACCGCATAAAAATATCTCACTTTTATTAAACATTTTATTCGAATGAAGTATGTTAATAAGTTCGCTTAAAAACAATTTTTTTTTTCAGTTTTTAGCATAGTTTAATAGATAATAAAATTTAAAAAATTTTACGACAAAAACGTTTTGCATATGAATAAATTAATAATTCTGTGCAATTTCTGATATTTTTTAAAGAAAACTCATATCAAACTTTGTCTAAAACTTTCTTATATCCTTCTGCTTCTCCCCTGACGGACGTGATGTGACTAAATAAGATATAAAAAGTTCCCTTTGCTTTCGTAAAACTGAATCCAACAATTCCGTACTATACTGCCGAAAAGTTTCGAAACTTTGTCAATTTTTATCAGGTTTTCTTGAACAGTAAAATAAACGTCGACTGTAACTTTGTTTTGGAAATTATAAGACCTTTTCCCAAGAAGTTCTTTAGAAATGGTATTTTTATTTGGAATAGAGATAACTTCATTTCATTGGCTGAAAAATTTGACTGAACAGTTTCACTGAATAATAACTTTTGATCAGGATTACAAAAGCTACATTTTGTCCTAATCCTAAACGTACATTTAGGCCATGCATCATTTTAAGCGACGCATGCATCTGTTAAAATGGTGTAAAATAAGATAAATACCGATTTAAATTTTTCCTTGAAAATTAATACACTATTATTATATTTTGCATCGTCTTATTTGCATTACTTCGTTCTGCGTTGACGTACTAGACCCACGAAATAATATACGAATATCATCTATTTGTGCCGCATCTTGTACTATGACATCAAACATTGACGGGTATATATTTTCTTTGCATCAAGTGATACTTAGATCAGATTTCATGTATATATTATCATAAAATTTATTTTCTTGCGATCAACATAAAGAAAATTTTTTATTATATAGCTAAAACCTTCAAGTATTCAGTATTGAAGACACACGCGCCTTACACGCTAAAGAGATAGTGAGAGAGAGATGGCGAATATGGGGTCGTGCTATCTCTCTCGCTTCAAACTGCAATTATCCGGCGTGCGCTTCGAAATAATGAGAAGGTTCGGAGCGAGAGAGATGACACGGATCCGTATTCGCCCTCTCTCCTCTCTCCTCTCTCCTCTCAGCTCTCCTTTCCTCTCTCTCTTGTATACCTTCGAAACATAATTTTTTTTTACATATCGTTACTGATATGAAAATCCGAAAACAATACTTTTGTATTAATGTTTTATTGAAAAATTTGTCTTAAGAATTAAATTAAGATTTTTTTTTATAAATGTTAAAAAAAATAAAAATAAAGAACTAAACACTGAAGTTTACATTTCTATAAGAAAATAGCCAAAAAAATTAATAAGTCAATTAAAAATATTAACAAACCGACTTAAAAACAAGTCCAGTTCAACGTATATATACTTCTATATGTTTTTACCCTCCATACTACAACACGTAAATTTGTAAATTACAAAAAAATTTCTGATGAAGGTCAAAATTTGATCGAAACGTTAAAATAAATATGCACTACAAATAAATAATATATATATATATATATATATATATATATATATATATATATGAAGTAAAAAGCGAACAGTAAATGCAAACTTCGTTCCAACCATATCCTTTCCATGTTAGGGGTTGCACAGATTGAACAAATTGCTAAGGAATACAATTTATCCTATTCCACCACCATCGAGCTGATGGCCCACCTGTACCACCATACCGAGAAGAAAGTCAAAAACTTACCCTCCTCGCCACAGTGATACGGCAGAGGTACATGTTTCGTCTCTATTAGACTCATCAGGGTACCGACATGCACCTGGTTGTGCAAAGAACAGATCGAAAGGAAGCATGCAAATACTGAACGCCGCTTCGCCGACCTCCCGCCGGATGGCGTATATATGTTTATGCGGCTTTCACGGATTCCTCCGTGTGAGATGCAGTAGCAGTGGATATATCCACATTATGCCGTTGTAGTGCTGAAATCACATTCAGCAAACATACAACTATATGCAGCTCCGTCACATTATGTGGATATATCCACTGCTACTGCATCTCACACGGAGGAATCCGTGAAAGCCGCATAAACATATATACGCCATCCGGCGGGAGGTCGGCGAAGCGGCGTTCAGTATTTGCATGCTTCCTTTCGATCTGTTCTTTGCACAACCAGGTGCATGTCGGTACCCTGATGAGTCTAATAGAGACGAAACATGTACCTCTGCCGTATCACTGTGGCGAGGAGGGTAAGTTTTTGACTTTCTTCTCGGTATGGTGGTACAGGCGGGCCATCAGCTCGATGGTGGTGGAATAGGATAAATTGTATTCCTTAGCAATTTGTTCAATCTGTGCAACCCCTAACATGGAAAGGATATGGTTGGAACGAAGTTTGCATTTACTGTTCGCTTTTTACTTCATTCATAGACGGAGCTGCATATAGTTGTATGTTTGCTGAATGTGATTTCAGCACTACAACGGCATAATGTGGATATATCCACTGCTACTGCATCTCACACGGAGGAATCCGTGAAAGCCGCATAAACATATATATATATATATATATATATATATATATATATATATATATATATATATATATATATATATATATATATCTTTCTAAAATTATTTTCATACTATACAGGGTGTCTCAAAAGCTTAGAAAGTATCAAAGTTTTGTTTTTTTTAAATGAAAACGCCTGTATATTATAGCATTTTTAGATTCCTGGATCCAAATAAGTACCTGTTTTAATAAGGTTTGTAATACCTAAACCTTAAGGATTTTTAAATAATTTGAATTTTGACAAAATCAAACTAATTTCGATGTTTCAAATACTTAAGAAGCATTTCAGTTATATACTCGAAATTTATAGTGAATTGTAACAATAAATCATATTTTATATCCCAATTATAATAAACTTACTATATTATACAGGATTTTCAAAAATTAAAACTAATGAAATAAGAACTTTAAGAGAGGGGTTCTATAGCTAAGTCTTCTCGTTTTTACACAATACGGCAAATAGTCGTTTTCTGCACCATTTTGTGTTTTTTGAATAGATGTTCAATGTATCTGCCTATGGCATTTAGAAACGTCAAACAATCCATTTAGTCTGTCAGTTTAGTCTGTAAAGCTTGTTGCTATAATACCGATATTATTTTTTGTAACTGTGAAACTTCATTTATTGAATTGAATTATTTGAATCTTGTTGATTTATTGCTTTGTCAAAATGAAGATGTATCCAAAGGAAGAGCGTATTGATATGATTTTTATCCTTGGAGAATGTCATCAAAATTGTTTGTTGGCTTCTCGAGGCTGGGCTCAAAGGTTTCCTCCTGAAAGAAACCATCCTAAATCAGCCGTTTTTGTGAGACTCTTAAACCAATGTCGGGACGGTAAAAGTGTCAGTTATAAAAAACCTATTATAAGAAAACCTGTCACTGAGGATGAAGAAAATGTTTTTACTGTACTTGGTTCAGTGATCGAAAATCCCAATATTAGTCACAATCATATATCCGAAAATACTGACATTAGTCAAGCAAGTGTTTCACACACCCTGTATAATATAGCAAATTTTATTATTAGGATATAAAATATGATTTATTGTTACACTATATATATATATATATATATATATATATATATATATATATATATATATATATATATATATATATAATTAAAAATTTTTAAGTCGGCGCCAAGTTATAACTATACTAACACAAACAAACTGCAGTAAGAAAGCAATTACAAACAAAATATTTCTCAAATATTTTTATGTGTATCACATTTTATCAAGTAATAATTTGGTAATTTGACGTCGACTTCAGTAAACTTCAATTCATATAAAAATTTATATTGTTATTTTTCGCTTTTTAGCGCTTTTTTAGAAGACGGTTCAATTTTTTTTTTATTAAAGTTTTAAGTAATTTATTGGTGAATGAATCGTCGAATTTCCCACAGTACACAAAAAGTATGTTATTCATGGGTCACTTTGACGATTAGAAATTGTTAAACAAAAAGGAGATACCCCGCTTGGCACTTTACTCCAATGGCAATTTAATTTTCAGATTTTTTCAACAAATAGGTGAGAGACTCGCAACTCCTTAAACCAGTTTTTATTTGTATTTAGCGCCCCAAAGTGATTTTACGAATCAACAAGCAATCTTACTCCTTTTAACCACTTTTCTCAAATCGGCGTTTATATCATACACCCTTTTGGGTGTCTCGACGCTTAAAGCGGAACTCCGCTGGCGTCGTGAGGCGCCCTTCGAGTATTTCCCCTTTAAAGGGCGGCTAATTATATCCCGGTTAAACGGAATGATTCCCGGGTCAACTTGTTTACCCCGTTCGCCACTTTTGTTTTGCTATCATCGTGTATTATGGGGGTAATTACCTGTATTTTGTTGTGGTATTTTTAGCGGGTTTAGATTTGAAACGGGGGTGAGTTAGGATAATTTAAACGAAATAGCGAAATATCTATAGAGAACGCCAATGATCCTTGAACTAGGTGATATCTTACTGGGAAAGTGTTAAGTTTATTGCTGTAGTATATTTAATCACGGGGTTTTAAAAAAAAAGTTATCCAAATCTACCGAAAAATTGCGTATCAATCCTTAAGGGAGTCGATCCCATTATTAGTATTATCGTAAGATTTTCTTAAAATATTTTTCACTGTTTAAGGCGATATCTTTGATTATCTATTCTTGTCTAATTTGTTGTTTGTTGGAAACAATAACATTAAGATCGGTGGGCATGTCATGTCTAAAATTTAAAAATTATTTGATACAATGTTTTAAAAAATATGAAAAGAAATAACTAATTTAAAGATAGAGATCAATTTTAATGATTCGTTGGATACAAGTGTATATTTTCGTTTGATTTTTTCGGTAGGTTATATGTCCCGTTTTATTTTCAGTACCAGAAACAGTATGTGGCAAAATGTATCTATATAAACAACAAAAATTTTTATATAATTATATTTATATATTATTTAAACCTAATTAAAAATAAAATAATTTAAACAGAGACCAGTTTTTAAATGAATTTTTCTTATGGCAAGGTCGAAGCATAGTTATGTTCCACGTGTTTTTATGTATTGTATGTAGTTTGTTTGCTGCCAGACCTAAAGTCTCAAACAATTTTTAACAAAACTGGGGCATCTGTATCTCAACGAGCGAATCATTCAAAAAATGTGGTTTGGATATTTTAAAGAAGTTTTTATATTTTCACATTGTGTAATTTTTTTTTAACGAGAGTGGAATGATTTCTAAGATATATTAGTTCCAATATGGAAAAGCTAAATAAAGCGCCTTAAGGAATCTTAATACCCTTAAATGATTCCTCTAAACCTCATAAAACTATAATAATTTTGTTTAGAATGAAAACAACAAAATTGTATATCTACGCCCCTGGATGCCCAATATTTTAATTAGAGCTTTCACTTCCTAATTTATTTATTGCTTCTTTTGTTTCATAATTTTTAAATTTTAGTAATTCAATTTTTGTGTTACAAAAAATAATTTCCTACTTTTACAACGCTAAGAATTTTGTTTATAAAATTCCCATTCCATGCGATTAAAAACTCGTATTACCAGGTCATCTACATCTAAAAGTAATATTTCCTTTTATGAAAAATATTTTAATTATTGGCCGTAGTTCAAGTAAAACATAAACTCCGATAAAAATGTAATTTATGCAAAGTGTATAGTCCGTTAATATGTAAATTACACTTTTAGAAACCAGTATGTTTACTTCTTTTTCAATTCATACACTCCCTCTTTTATATGTCTGCAGAAGTAAAAAAGCAGATGAGAATTATTAGAGATACTGAATCAGGAAATTTTTAGGATTCATTCTATAAGAATCTTAATTTAATTAAATAACCCTTCGAATGTTGTTAGTACATGTGTCTACATAAGCCGCCGCAAATAACCACAACGAATGCATACACACACAATTAGTCAAAGTAAAGAAACACGATGTCGAAGAGAAATTTACTTTGATTAACTTTGAAAGCACAAAAACTGAACAACATGAACTATCATTGAGTTTTCAGCATTAATCTAGATATCTTAAATTTCCTTTTTATCATCACTGATCACACCAGGGTATAAATATGAGTACACACACATATAGTAAATTATAAAATAAGCCATTTGTGTCCTGTTGCGTAACTATCTTCCCCTTTTCAGTGTATATATTATCAAATTAAAGACGAGTTAATTGCAATTGACTTGTGACTTGTGTTCATTATTTCTCTTTTCCCCCCTCTCGACCTCTTTACCGCAGCGGAAATGCCGTTTAACTGGTAATTGTGAGCAACCGCCGTCGAAAAATAATAAAGAATGACTAGTAAGACAAAAAAATTAAGTAGACATTTAACATGGTAAATAAAATGGAATTCCGTTTGAAAGTTTCAAAATAATGCATTTTTATTTACAAAATTTTCGGGGGCCACGATAGTTAAGCAAGTATTACGTAGCATCTTCTGCTCGAGACTATTCAGCGAACTTTTGAGCATTCCTTATCTTTAGAATGGAAATGACTAGAGGACCTTCAAACAAACTTGCTTCATGCTTACCTCGTTAAACGTATATATATATAGCTATTACATTCTTGTTATGCTGAACTGCCAATGTTACTAAAGGTCTAAAGAGTTACAGAAATTTGTAAATGATAATTTTTATATAAAAAAAAAATGAACCGACTGCTGAAAAGCCCTAAAAAGCAAAAAATAATAGTTTTTTCATTTAGAAATAATTTGGCGCCGCTTCAAAAATTTTAATTTCATATAAAAATGTATATTTTTCGCTTTTTAGCGCTTTTTTAGAAGTCGGTTAATTTTTTTTATAAAAATTTTATTTTACGGTTTTTAGTTTTGAATGTGCTATAATATCCATAAATTATTTGAACTAAGTACTAAACGAGATTAATGTGCCTCGCAATTATTTCAAGATCAGACAAAAAGACCCATTTTATCCAAAGTTGTGCACAACACTAAAATAAACAACTAAAAATTCTTTGATTCTGAGAAATCTCCAAATACCAGTTTTGAATGAAATTGTATATTTAGTCTGCCACAGTAAATCCACTACATTGAATTTTAAATTAATTTTAGATTAGTAATATAGGCTCCCAAAACCTCCCATTACCGATATTTAAAGAACTTGAAACGTATATTTTTTAGTCCAACATATTTTATCCTGCATATTGAGTTTGTATACACTTCACAAAACCTCCAATATCAGTTTTGGACAAAATCGAAAAAATGTAAAATTTTTAGTCCTCTATATTGTATCTGTCATATTGAGCTAAAAAAAATTAACTTCAGATTCGTAACTTACGACCCCGAAAACCTCTTAATACCAAATTTGAAAAAATATGAATAACTTAAAATGTTCAACCCACCAGACTAGATCTGTCATATTGAATTTCAAAAAAATAATTTTAACCTCTTAATCTAATTTGAATCTATTCCATCGAAAATACCCTAGTACCAATTTTGGACAAAATCCGCAAATGTAACATTTTTAGACCCTCATATTGAATCTGACACATTAAATTTTCTTAAAACAATTTTAAATTCGCTATTTACATCCTCAAAAACGACCCAGTAGGTACCAGTTTTAAATAAAATCGAAGAATATAAAATTTGTATTCCGCCATACTGGATTCGTCATATTGAATATTTGAAAAATAATTCTAAATTCGTAATATACACCCTTAAGAATGTCCCTATAACTATTTTGGAGAAAATCGAAAGATGAAAAATTTTTAGGGCGCCATATTCAATTTGCCAAGTTAGATTTTTTTTTAAATAATCTTAAATTTGTAACAAGCATATTCAAAAATTTCCTTATACCGACTTTAGACAAAATCGAGACATGTAAAATGTTTAACCCGATATATTAGCTCCGCCGTATTTAATTTTTTAAAAATAATTTCAGATCCGTTATGTGCGACCCCGAAAACTTCCCTATACTAATTCTGGAGAAAATCGAACAAAATTTTTTTTTGTTCACCGTAATGAATTTAAAAATGATTTCAGATTCGTTATGTACAACTCCGAAAACTCTCCCATACCAATTTTGGATAAAATCGGGCAAAATTGATTTTTTTCGTCCGCCATATTGAATTTCAAATTTGTAGTGTACGACCTCGAAAAATATCTCTCACGCCAATTTTGGAGCAAATCAGACAAACTATTTTTTTTGACCGCCATACTACCAGCGCCATCTTGGACTTTCCAGCGCCAATTTCATCCAAAATGATGTTGAACCGCCGCAGCATGTTCCTGAACATAACGTCAAAAATTCCATTCAAATCGGTGACACCATTCCAGAATAATCGATGTATGTACGTACATAAAAATACATAACGGTCGAATTGAGAACCTCCTTCTTTTAGAAGTCGGCTAAAAATATCTTATAATCTTTATTAACTTCTAAGCTAGACACAGGAGCCTCTTACTTCTATGACAATATACTGAGCTAACTTAGTCTGGTACTGGTTGTAATTTTATCTACAAATTACATACTGAAAAGTCGACTCTTGACAATCTCTGGTGTTGGTATGTGGAAAATTTAGTATATAATGTAAAAAATAGATTAATTTTAAACGCTAATAAGACCGAAATTGTTATATTTGGTAAACAACTTCCTGGTGACTTAAGTTTGCTATAGTGTAAGGCCAATTTTTTAGAGTTGGCAATGGATTAGAGAATGGCTTGAAATGACCATATTGATCATGTTTATACGAAGCTTATTAAGGCTTACTTTGCGCTGTTGCAGCTTCATTATAATTTAGACAGAATCAGTCATCCAGATGGGCTATGCGATGGGCTAATCTGCATTATGTATCATATTGTAATAATTAGGTACCGAGTTGAAAAATTTCAAATTCATATAAAAATTTATATTGTTATTTTTTGTTTTTCGATTTTTAATTTTATATTTGTTATGATATCCATAAAGTATTTCAACTAAGTACTAAGGGAGATTAATAGTACCTCGCAATAATTTCAAGGTACTTTATTCAACACTAAAATTTTTATTACCAAATAGTTTTAATAAACTTTACCTCGTTTTTGGCTTCCGTACTCAGCTAGAAACTCTTATAGATTCATCTAGTCAGTCCGACTGTATGTCGTAGCCTCGCCCTTTTGGTTTATTTTGTAATAAATGGCACATGCTTTTAATTGATCCAAAAGCAGACAAAGGCGATATGACCTAAAAAAAATAGGATACCTTTCTCTGTCTTAAAAAGTACAATTAGATATATCATATCGCTTTTTTTAATTAGATCATTGAAATATGAACCTCCACATTTGTTTGCAATAACCCTTCCTTACCTTTTTAATTTTCACCCACTAGATGTTAAAAATCTAAAAAAAAAGGAACATTAAAAATTGTTCATTAGTTACATTTACTAATTTATAACAAAACTGTTTAAAATTCAATCTGCCGTGTTTCAATAAGATTTTCGATAAAAATTCTATCACTTGCGATGAAAGTTTGCTGGCACAACCTTTTAATTAACTCGAAAACACACATGAAGCCAAGTCCCTAAAAAAGTAACAGTGTCAAAAACAGCTACGAAACTCTTAACATGATACGTGTCCGACACGCACTTGGCCGCTTTTTTATAGATGAAATTGTATTTACATCAAAAAAACAAAATCTTAAAAATACTTAAGCATATTATAAAATTAGTAATCCACAATTTCCATTCAGTTTTTCCCATAAGGAATAAAAATCCTCTCGTTATATTTTCATGAGTCAGTAAAGTATTTTCCAGGGCTGGTTTAAAACGCAGTGAATTATAAATATCTCTCCGATTTATATTATTTATCCGCGCGAATTCTCCGGGTCGCCATTTTTTCGTGGAAAAGCGGCGTTTTTCCGACCGTTGGTGCCGTGAAAAAGTGCCCCGTCGCGAAAAAGTAATGGCCGCCTTTTTACACGTCCGAATTTAAATTTTATACCAGCTAAAATATTACTGCTGCTGCTCAACGCTTTTAAAGGTATGATTTGCGCATATAAAACATTTAAAAAAAAGCCCGATTACCGTAGATTAGAACGTTGGAAATTTAGACACGAATAATAATAGATCCTGATCACGTATAAAAACGTATAAAATAAGTTTGCTTTACAAATATTTTCCAGATTATGTAATTATAACCGAATAAAGTGGTCAAACAATTCAAAAATTTCATTGTGTGGAAAGATTTTCAAAATTAACTTCTAGTTTATTTTCAATATTGCCGCCCTTGTACTTATAAAAATTAAACTCATCATCAGAAATAAAGAGAAACTTGCCAAGAAAATGTGAAGCCTTCGGGACAACCAAAAAAAATGCAGTCTAAGATTTCTTACCCAAAGTCCAGTAAAAAGATAAAACCATAAAATACTTTTCACTTACCTCAGGTCTAAGACGAGTTCCAGCTCTGGCTCTTCTCTGCAGACTGATTTCATGAAACCAGGTGGCAGTTACAACTTTGTATGTTACATTACATTATATTGTTATGATTTTCACTCATTGAGTGTGAATAATAACACCATTTTTCACCATTTATTTTTCATTCTATATTAACCACTTGTTTCCACTTATAACGAACTCCAATCTACTTATATACCTCTATAGAGTTTGCTAAAATAATCGCGTAGAATCTTACTAAAAAAATAACTAACAAGAGCTTCTGGATGGTATTTCTGTAAAGAACAGATACTTCCATGGTATGGCTTCAACCTGTAGTGATGTACTATTTGCATTTTGGCCTTATGACCTCGTAGGATTTTATAACCAACGTTCTTTGATTCTCTTCAGAACAATATATGATCCTTCCCATGCTGGCCTTAACTTCGGTGATTTGTCTAACTTCTTCGGTGGATTCCATAATCAAACTTTGTCACCTTGCCGGAACCCCGTCGAGGTTGCCTTGATATCATATCTTGTCTTAATTTTGTCCATGGCCAGATCCATGCGTTCTCTAACTAGTCCATGAACTTCTCGCATCTTTTCTTATAAGGCATCTACCAAGTCTTGAATTTTCATGGTCTGAAGCTAAAATACTGCACCAAGACCAACATTGGAGAAAACGGAAATTCAAAGAAGCCACGGTTATACATCAGAACCCGAGTTGTTTTAGTAAACCATCTTTAGATATAAGAGAAGTGTGGAAACCACTTCTTAATAATAGTAATCTAAAACTAAATGCAGCAAAAAAAAATGGGATTTTGCCGTAGCAGGCATGACTGCACCAATCGCAGTCACACTCCACTGCATTTACTTTTAGAATAAATATTCATGTAGGTAAGGGATTTATTTTGTTTCATTTGAAAACGGCTAGAGATAACTATTAGCCGAAACGTCGTGATATTCAACAAAAAATAAAGACAATAGAAGTCCAATAGATATCTACTACTTCGCATGAAATGGTTTAATTTTAGCCTTCCAAGTTGAAGCTCCACTGGTATTTCTTCAATCGCATCAGCTGCTTCTTAATGTTACTTTTCTGGACAATGGTAGGATTTTAAATTTATCAACAAGGTTTGACGTTATCATAGATACTTCTCCACCAGTGTTAATAGTTATAGTAATAGGTGTAGCATTGATCTTTTCTTTAATTATAAGACTGTCAGTGTTTCTTCCTCGGCTACGAATACAAAGAATTTTGGGGGTTTCTCGATATTGGCCAACAACCTCCTCTTGTAATTTTCCAGGTTGTCTTCTTTATTAAAAATTCGATTCTAAGCTTCTTTCTTGATAACAAATTCGATGATAAAGTAAGTGTTGCTATCTTTTCTAGTTTCCAAATAGAATGTTCTAGAACTTCGTCGAAAATTCGGTTCAAATTTTTTTCTTGACGACAAATTAAATGGTAAGTCTATTTTTCGCTATCTCTTCTAGTTTTCAAATAGAACGTTTAAGAATTTTGTCGAAAATTCGGTTCTAAACTTCTTTCTTGATGACAAACTCGATGGTAAAGTCATTTTTTCGCTTCTTTTTGGCTTTCAAAGTAGAACGTTCTAGAACTTATCTTCTTAGTTGATGGCAAATACAAGAGAAGACCGTTTTTCTCTATCTTTTCTGATTTACAAATATAATTTTCTGGAAATGGGGTGGTACTCCTCACTTCTAACACCAATTATTACGATATCTCAATTTTTATATTCTCTTATGGGGTCCAAAAAAAAATAACACTACTTTTCATCAATATAGAACAAAAGCTCTTACGGCTTTGGTCAAGTTGAAAATCATGGTTCTTGGGTTTAGACCGTGTCAAATTGGAATTATTATCTGACGTTTCGCCTACGATTATACGAGGCATCTTCAGGGATCTTTACTCCACGAGATTAGAACACTGAACGACTATCGAAGAGCAACAGCCCGGTATTTATACCCTACTGGTGCTCAGCGAACCGTGATCCAACTTTACAATCGATTTCTACGTGTGATCTAGACTCTGTTCTCTATTAAAATTTTTTTGGATATTTATAAATTTTAATTGATTTTTTACGTTTAAAGGGTCGAAATTTGTAAATATCCAAATAATATTACTAGAGATGCAGGCTACAGTCTACATCACACGTGGAAATCGATTGTTACGCTGGATCACGGTTCGCTGAGCACCATTCGGGTATAAATACCGGGCTGTTGCTCCTCGATAGTCACTCAGCTTTCACGGCTTTGGCCAAGTAGAAAATCATGATTTTTGGCCCGAGGCATCTTCAGGGATCTTTACTCTTATCGAGGAACAACAGCCCGGCATTTATACCCGACTGGTTCTCGGTGCACCGTGATCCAGCGTTACAATCGATTTTCACGTGTTATGTAGACTGTAACCTGCATCTCTATTAATATTATTTGGATATTTGCAAATTTAGATTGATTCTCTAATTTTACGTTTAAAGAAACCAGGCACTGATGCTAGCACCTTATTTTCTTTTACATTGAAAGTGTGACCTGAGCAATGCTGGTGTTCAGCTACTGAAGATTGTACAATTTGTTTCTTTTTTATACATCTTTCATGTTCCTTAAGCCTAGTCGATATAGACCGTCTTGTTTCACCTACATACACTTTACCACAAGAACAAAGTATCTTGTTAACGCCTTTGGAGACTTCAATCATTGTCCAACTTTCTTACATGTGTTGAAAATTGTTTGAATTTTTGATTTTCGGAGCAATCTGGCAATCTTGTCGGTGGTTCCGCGTATGTAAGGTAAGACAATACTGTCTATAGGAGGTTCATTTATGACGTTTTGTATAGGAGTTCGGTTTTATATTTATTAATAGAACGTTTTATATCTTCAGCGCAATATCCGTTGCCTCTCAGAGCATTAGTCAGTTTTTCTGTTTCTGATTTCAGTGATTGTTCGTCACATTTTGAAAGTGCTCTATGTTCCAAAGAGTTTATGACGGATTTTGAGAACGATGATTATCGATTTGTATGTGTTGGTTTCTGTACACAGAATGTCTTAATTTGCCATTCTCTTTCCCTTGAACTAGTACATCAAGAAAGGGAAGCCCATCATTTGAGTCAGTTTCCATAGTGAATTTTATGCTAGGGTGTTGTTGATTTAGATGATCCAGGCAATTATGGAGCTTATCTGAGCCATACCATCTACATATTTGCACCAAAATTTAGGTTTTAGAAGAGCAGAAGACAAGGCGTTTTTTTCGAAAGCTTCCATGAAGATGTTAGCTATCACAGGAGATCCCATGGCCGCTCCCGAAGCCAGCTCGTAGAAAGTTCCTTGATAAGTAAAATAGGTGGAAATCAGACATGCTTTAATTAATTCTAGTAGAGTGGAGACCATGTTGTTGTTTCCTAATATGTCAGATATTATGGAAACTGAGTCATCTATAGGAACATTTGTGTACAGGGATTCTATATAAAAACTGACCAATATTTCTCCGGGCCCTAACTGGATGGTTTTTACTGGTTTACACTTTCACTGTTAAATTGCAACTCATCCTTAGCTCATATCCTACCTACTTATATACACCTATAGAACATACTAGAATAAGAATCCAGAATCACACTTGAAAAATTACTGAAAACGCTTGTAGATGGTATTTCTATAGAGTATAAGGTCGTATTCAGGTAGTTCTTGTTACCATATGTAGGTACGTATTATGCATTACTATGTATGAGCAAGAAATAAAGAGATTTTAAATGAAAATGAATGAATGATATACTCACAAATGTTCCCTAGCCTGTAACTACTTTTTCATCCAGTGCTATTTGTAAACCAACTAGAAGATCGTCCTAAATATTTAAAACGACGTGGCTCTTCTACCTCATGACCGAACATCTCTCAATTGAATGGACTGTAGCACTTACAAAATAAATTATAAAACAATATTTTCATAGAATAGACCCCTTTGTGTTTTGACAACCCCCTAATTTAATTTATGCACAGTGTCGGAGGGCGAATGAGGGTTTCAAATATTCAATGTGTAAATTTGCAAGTCAGTGGGTAGTAATTATTTATTGACAAAAAATGAAGGGCCATTTTTTTAAATAATAGCGAAGCTGAAATATTACTGGATAAGTTTGGAGTTGACTCGAAACATCAGTGAAAACAAGTTTTATCCAACATATTGTTACTAAATGGGTTGTATTTCATCAGCAGCATTTTCTATAAAAAAAAACTAACTAGAAGATGGACATGAATAAGTCCAGTTGATAAGTCAAAGAATGGGAGCAACTGTTTCACAACAGACAAGAACGGTAGATGATGTTATTTTGTGGATTAATAATGAAAATTTGAAACTGCCATGAAATTGATTTATTTCTTAAAATTATCTGTTTTTATTGGTTATACTGTTTATTTTTTGCATATTGTTTAGGTGAGCAACATTGTGCTGGATATCGAGAGCCGCTTAAACTCGCTCATACTATAAATTTTGAAAAAAGTCTTGATTAATATTATGATTATACGACTTTCAAGTCAAACAGCTTCGCACTCCCTCCAGAAAATATTGACTCATACTAGGTAAATAAGGATACCAAAAATATTGAACTCTGTGGGGACCCTTCGATGTTATCGGATCCTAGGGTGACGTGTCTGCTGTAATTCCTACAAACTTTCTGATGGTCAGCGCGGTTGCAAGGAGCACTGCTTTTTGAATAGGTTTATACAGATGCTCACTAAGACCGAGACCCTTTATGTTCTGCAGGAGGTTCTTGGTATCACTCCAGTTGTTGACAATATTATGGGAATCGTCTGAACGCTGTTCATTGCATATTGTCTCTGTACTTGGCGGTCTTCTCATTAGCCTTAGGTTGTTGTTGTTTGGTACTGTAATGTCAATTAGTGTGGTTTGCCTAGAAGTTTTATCTATTAATATAATGTCTGGTCTATTATGAGCAAATGTTTGATCTGTTCGGTCCCAATAAAGCTTGAACTCGTTGTTCTAGAGAATATGCTCCGGGTTGTATTTGTAGTAACGCACTTTTCCTATCTATAATAGATTTAAATTCTCTGCTAACTCTTGGTGGAGTATCTTAGCGGAAACATCTGTCCTGAAATTAACCAAGAGTTCGATGCTAAGTTGTCGACATTGTCCTGGATGACCTCATTTGGATGCCGTCCATGAAGTGGCTTTTGTAACCAGGCTTGTAACTTCTCTTCATCTGTTTGGTTCTGAGAAGCGATATCCTGTTCTCTCAGTTGTAGCGACGTTGAATCGTCTGCCTCGCACATTGCTCGATGTAGTGTGGAAGAGTCTACTAACCTGTGAAAATATGAACGTAAATTTATTATTTGTTTATTGAGCTGTTTACCAATATCCACCAGTACGTTCAGTAGCATTCCGAGGGTGGTGTTTGTGTATTTTTGTTAAGTGTTCGTATTTTTCTTTGCAGGTTTGGGAAGTCTGTCCTGCTCCATTTTGCAGTTCCAAAAGAATAGCTAAGTGCAGAGCATGCGTACGTGTTGAGGGTCTTAAACAAATTGCTACTATTTAAACTAGTTCGTTATACCCTCCTGACAAATTCGGTTATCAATTCGACCTTCATAGTGTGATGGTCAATTCTTTTAGCCTGTTTCATACCTAGGTATTTGTATGTTTGTTCTGCTTCCATTGCAGCTATAGTTTTACGGTTCAGCATTTCAAATGCTGCTGGTTGTATCTTTCCTTTAACGATGTTGAAAATACGGCAATTGTCTAGTCCAACTTGCATTCCGATATCCCCGGAGAACTCCTCTACAATTTTAAACATTTGTTCCAACTGGTTTCTGGTAGCAGCCATCAGTTCAAGATCATCCATATATAGAAGATGATTCAATCTTACTACGTCTTCGTTGTTATTTCTAATACTAAAGCCGTATCTGGTGGAGTACAAAGGGCGTGAAAGTGAGTTCATTGCACGGCAGAACCCTAGTGGGCTTAGTGAATCGCCTTGAAATATTACCCTTCGTATTGGGATTGTATTAGTTTCAATGGTATCCTTGGATGGCACTTGCAATTGGATCCTAATTCTCCCAGTTGACATGATACGTTCTAAAAAGAAAATTTAATGAATATTAACCCTATACATTCTCCATATAGTTATGAGCCACTCATGTGGCATTGAGTCAAAAACCTTCTTATAATCTACGTAAGCAGCAAAGACGTTTCTTCGGTTGGTTCAGGCTTCGTTACATATGACAGAGTCAATAATCAATTGCTTCTTGCATCCCATTGCTCCCCTAGTGCATCCTTCCTGTTGAGTTTCAATGATGTTATTTTGTTCACAATGTGCATAAATGCATTGCGTCAAGCAGAAGCTGATTACCTTATATAGTGTGGGAAGTTAGGTGATTGGCCTAAACTTAGCTGCATCATATGTGTTATGTTGGTACTTTGGCAAGAGATACGTAATAACTTCTGTCAGGAAAAAATGACATTTTCGCTGGGTTAAGAAAAACCTCATTAATAAGATTAGCCAGTTGATGGTGCATACACCAGAACTTCTTGAGCCAGTAGTTCTGGACACGGTCGAGACCTGAAGCTTTCTAGTTATGAAATTCCTTGGTTATCATGCGATTTCCTCGGTGATAAATAGCTCTACATCTGGCTGAAGTTTTGGCATATTTGGTGTTCTGCATTGATCCAGCCAGCTGCGATGTTACAATTGGCGGATGTAGAAAGTTGGTTTCCCCAGAACTCTTCTACTTGCTCGCTGTTGGGATATCTATTATCCGCCATACTAGGTGGAGAGTTTAGCTTACGGTGGAAAGGCTTTTTTGATTTGATTATTATTATTAAAATTTATAGTGATGTAACCGTTCTAAACCAGATACATATTGGAAGTGATCACAAAATGGTAAGGACAACAGTCAATATTAATCTAGATTATGAAAGATACAGAATGGCGAAATATAAAACAAGAAAAAAGTGGACAAATTCTGACAATATTAATCATTATCAACAACTGGTGACTAAATATATATATATATATATATATATATATATATATATATATATATATATATATATATATATATATATATATAGGAATTAAACGAGCCAAAAACATCCTGGAATTACTTCTTAAAAAAGTTTTATACTGTTTAATCTTTGCCTCTTTGATGCTTCCGTGCCCACAAACCGGAACAATATTCTAATGATATTGATCCATAAAAAAGTGATAGAAATAACTTAGAAAACTATGGGCCTATAAGTTTATTATCCCACTTATATAAACCTTTAACCGAGATAATTAACAAGCCGTTGAAGAAAAAGCCTTATAATTATCAAACAGTCGAACAGGCTGTTTTCCGGCCAGGGTACGAAACAAATAAGCATCTACTGATTCTAAAGTTCTTTATCGAAAAGTCACTCGAGTACAATAGATTACTAGTGCTCGTCTTTGTCGATTTTAAAAGGCCTTCGATACAATCGAAAGTCATGCTATTTTAAAAGCTCTCAATTCATGCAGTATTGATTTCAAATACACCCGTTTAATACATGCTATTTGCAGCAACTGTACAGCTAATATAAAACTCCATAGAACTAGTAAAGAGTTTCCGATAGAAAGAGGGATTAGGCAAGGCGACACACTCTCTTCTAAATTATTTGCAACCATGCTTGAATATGCTTTTAAAACATTAAAGAGAAGATAAAGGTATTAGGATAGACGAAGAAACACTGAAGCTGCGTTAATGATTGCAGAACTAAAACATGCAACCGAAAAAGTTGAACTTTATATACATTAGACAAAAACAAAAATCATGACAAATGTAGTGCTTGGAATTGCTTTATGGCCATATAACAACATTGTACAAAAGGTCGATGATTACACAGGTACGTATACTATCAAATGAGAATAAACAGAGATAACTAAGTGCTAGAATTGCAGAGAAGAATCAATTTCGGATATGCAGCATACGAAAGATTAAGATATGTTTTCATTAGCGAAATACTCTTAAATGTGAAAAGGAAAGTGTATGATCAGTGTATCTGGCCTATAATGACCTGTGCATAAATTAGAGGTAGCACAAATAAAGATGAAGAGGGCTATGCTAGACGAAAATTCGACGACCCATTAAGCAAGGTACAGAATAGAAACAGAACGAGTGACGATACTAAAGTCGAAGGGGAGGACATGTTACAAGATTCAGGGATAACAAGTGGTGTTAAGGATAATTAATTAGAGACCTCGAACAGACAAAAGAAGCAGAGAAAGCCGCCAACACGCCGAAGTAATGACATTAAAAGGATTGAAAGATACAGGATCAGATTGGTTCAGGATCGAGTGGCGTAGAAAATTTTATTGGCGACCTACGTTCAGCAGTGAATCAAGATTGTTTTGTTGTGGTTTGTCATCTTATTAGATTTTGTGCCATATGTGACACAACATACCTATTATTATTATGTGATATATTCACGTATTGAAAATCCATTTTCATTTGACACAGAAAAAAAACAGTATTAAAGGTTCCTTTTGATTTTGATGTGATCTCCAAATAAAAATAAATAAATTAGTTTTTGAGCATTGTGAAGCACCTGCTCGTGTTCAAAATCAACACCTGCATATTGATGTGCTAAAGCTAATCGCAAAAACAATGTACTATGTTAACAGTATACGGGGGTAAGGAAAGTAAAGTGGGGCATGGATGTTTGCACCAATAATGTTTTCATTGCTGAAATAATACGTTTTTAAAATGTTTTACCTTAATTTTTATATTGTTTTACTAGGCAATAGCTCAGTCTCCCATTTTGATAATTATTCATCCAAGATTCCTCAAGTTTTGGGCCGTTAATGGGAGAAAACCTATTTTTTCCCTTGGCGGATAGTGGTAGTATCATGAGGCGGATAATTACAGACATGAAATAAAAACGAATACTCCTGTCATTCACGGCTATATTTAAAAAAAAAAAGGTTAATATTTAATTAATGAGTTGAATTATATTAAAAAATGATAGAAAAATTAGGATAAATATTCTAAACTAAACAATAGCTATATAATGTTAATGGCCCAGTAACTTCACTTTACAAAATTTCAGTTACAAAATAAATATATTGTTACGATTTTGTCTCTTTAAAATCGTTTACTGGGTTCGCAAAATAAAAAACACCACAAATTTTACTAGTACTTATATTAACACAACTCTCTTATTACTACTTAATCTTTACTATTCAAAACCACTATACAACTCTTAACTATACAACTATACGACTATTAACTATACCACTATACGACTAACTTCCAACTAAATAACTACGCTTATTCTATCTTTATTTATATATCTATGGAAATTCCTAAATAAATCTAGATCATAAAAGTTGAGATCTATCTAGAAGTATGATGCATCGAGACATTGTTCATTTTGGCATATTATAATAAAGATGACTCATCACGTCCGAATGTTTATATACGAGGGCATATCAATAAGTTTTAGTCGTTCGTAACAATATAATACGCCAAATAAATTTGAGATTACTTTAAAAAATCAAACCGTAGAATAAAATAACCATTTAAACTAAAATATATTATTTCTTATAATAATGATAAACTAAATAAATAGTCAATTAAAGAATTATTTTAAAAAATTATTATATACCAATGCCCGTTGAATTTCTAAAAATATATTTAAGTAGAATTTTTTAGCGACAATTTTTTTTTCGGAGTTAGTAACGGGTATAGTCGTTGCTCTTTTGCTCGTGTTACCACCTCCTTATATCAACGTGACGACAGTTGATAAAATGCCGAAATCTAATCAAGAAATAGACGGGTTTTGTATTTCAGTGTATGTTTTATTAATATCGGCCAAGCGCTTTCGGTCTAACTTAGACCATCCTCAGGGCTCAGACCTCGTCAAAGGGCACACCTTAACCCTGCCAGTTTGAGAGCAGTCGCCAGCGTAGCCTCCACACAGAACAAATCGTATACAATTAAAATTCTTTAAAAAATTTTGTCACAAATTAAAATTAAAACTAAAACATTCAACACACTAGTACATTGACATTATTAAAACAATAAACCTTTTTACTAAAAATCCAAAAAGGATTTCGGGCGCGCCAATTAAACTGTAATTTTTCAGGATCACAAATTAGCATGAGCATGATTATCGAGCACGCAAACAGTCTGATATTTACCATGGTACCGAGTATTCTAAACACATAAAAAGATACTTTGGTATGAAAGTCAAAAAAAAGAAATGCTGGGCGAACAGCATCATATAAACATTGTATCTAATATTCATGTTAAAATAATCTGTGTAATTTTTATATTAAAAACATATGGCATATCTTTATAAATATCGAGAACATTTATACAACTTCCTTTTTTTACTAGCCACCAGCTCATTTGGTCAGTCAGCGTCGCTCGCCATACGTCGCCTAAGTATCCTAAATAGTATTATAACACCCTATATCATTTTTGAATTGGCATCATAAGTGAGTAAGGAATATCGACATCCCTCGACCATTCCTAACTGCCCTAAATGTAATTACAACACACTGAATTTATTTTTTATTCACTTAGGTTGACTGAATATTGAATGG
This sequence comes from Diaprepes abbreviatus, assembly GCA_034092305.1. NCBI lineage: Eukaryota > Metazoa > Arthropoda > Insecta > Coleoptera > Curculionidae > Diaprepes > Diaprepes abbreviatus. The sequence goes on along the minus strand of JASJET010000296.1, from coordinate 109,187 downwards.
TCTAATAGACAAGTCCCATCTTCCTTAAGCGATTTCTAACTGTTTATGTTCTATATCGTTTGGTTTCTGTCTGTTGCGAGCTAAAGTAAGAAAAATTTAAGGTAATCCTTAATTCATTTTGGGCAATATATTTATTTGCGTTATTGGTAGAAAATAGATTGTTTTTTGTAGAATATTTCCCTATTTTATTATTGTTAGATAAGAAAAAATGGCTCTAGGTTGACAGTAAAAAAGATCACATCATCATATCCATCCATAGCAGTTGTGCTGTATTGAATATTAACATAGAGCAACAAAAAATGTTGTTCCTAACAATTATGCTCTAAAGGGCTCATCAAAGAATAAATTGGTGTGGATTATCAATTTCTGCACTTATATTTTGAACTATAAGTTATCTAAAAGTCTTGTACCGATGCTTGCATTAAGAAAAACCGTTGGTATTTCCAATAAACGCTGAACAGCATCGGTCGGATTTGTTACAACCGAAATTATATAAAACGCCATTTGAAAATCGATATTTAGGCAAAATAAAAACAATAATTTTTGATGGGAGACATTTTGTTTAGTCTTGGATTTCCTCATAACACATTTACATAATTAATCTTGTAATAGATATAGAAAACAAGAAAAATCTTATTAATATGTAGATGTTCCGAAATCGTCTATTTAACCTTCTCGCAAAAATGGCGATTTTCAAATCAATCAAGAGTAAATTCTAAGAGTTTTTATTTTCTTTTACTTTATGAATATTTTACATGGAAAATATGGCCGCCTGATACTACTGCTGCTCTGAAAGCCTTAATATTTTAATATCTTCAACGTAACAAGCTGATTAATAAAAAATCCCACTTATCTATTAACCAGCTCCCCTTCTGCAAATTTGAAACCCCCCGATCCATTTCTCCCACCCTTTTTATAAATTATAGGCCAAGAATTTACCCCAGTTCGCCCGTACGGCACTCCGTTCATAGAGGCTAAAATCGCCAGTCGCTTAGCTGCCTACATAATACATGTAGACACACTTCTGTGTTTACACAAATTACTAGCAATATTTTTTCTTTCGCAACGTTGTCATATTTACTGTTTAAAAATCTTTAAGGTTTTTAGAGCAGCCAAGAACTTATCGAACATATAGTAAATACAGGTTATTAGATTGAAAAATAATTAATTGTTTTCTTTAATTTTCATTATAAATATATACAAGTTTATGATATATTATTAAAAAAGAAGATAAAAGAAATATACAATAAAATGCTTGAAGATCTTCTAAAGCATAAATTGTATATGAACGCACACATTTTTACCGCATGTCACACACAACGTGAATTTTTACTAATGTGGACGCGGCTTAAAATGTCGATAAAATATAATTTTTGAATTCTAAATTAACATATGTATATAACATTCTCAGACTTTTTATGAAAAGTGGCAACCTGGCAACCACACGGGACCATTCACGATCGACATGACGTCAACTGGCGATCGATACCGAACAGCTCCGAAATGCGCGTGCCCGCGCGTAATTTAAATTTTATTATCACGTGGAGCTCACCACTTAGGCCCGGGAAAGCTCTGTTCGGGAGATTCTAAAAGAACAGGGAAATTTTTCTAATAATCAGTAGTAGTCATCGAGTTTTGTAAAAAGAGATGGATCGATGTAGTTGTTAGAAAATCGACAAGCATTGTAGAATTATGGGCTGGTATCCAAGCAGCAAGACAATCGCTACGAAGCATGTCTGCAAATTGAAAATTATAGATTGTAGGTTATCTCTCCACCGGATATATGAAATGTTAGAAAAAAAAAGAAAGAATGCTGTGAAGTAGCAGGATAAAATTCAATCTCACATTTGCTGATTTGTTTTTGGGTAGTGCGGTGGGTATATTTTTTAAAATATACACAACTAGCTGACTGATCAACTCATCTAAAAAGATTGGTCAAGTGCTTGTCCGACATGCATTAAGTTAGGATTCCCTAGCAGTTATTGACGCTGGTAGTTTTTTTCTGGAATTTCGTTTCACCTCTGTCCTTGAGTTAACTGAAAGGGTTTGCTCACAAATTTTTTTCACAAAAAATGGACTTTTGTCGGATTGAAAAAATGGAGATTAAACTTTAACATTTTTTTTATTTCATAAATTAGTATACGTTACTTAATCGTGCCAATTAGAAATAAAAGTACTTACCTAATGGCGTTGTATCGAATTTTTTCAAATCCTTAAAATATATTTTAAGTTAATGTTTTTGCTCGTTTACGCGTTTAATAAAGAAAATCAGGCACGTAGTTCATTTTCTTCGAATTTCATAATGGTCTCATCAATGGAGCTGTAATGAACCAAAAGCAAATCAAATACAAAATACTGAAAAAAACTGGGCTAAAAATAATGAAATATATAGTTAGTAAAAGTATGAAAGCAAAGCCAGTAAAATGCCGCGCTTCCATTTCAAGGAGCTCCATACAATCGGTATCTCTTGTAAAAAGGAACATTTATATTTGATTTTTTCCACTGTCTTGCCCGACGCATTCACCAAAAGTCACATTCCTAAAATAGAGTACCCATTGTAATTTCGTAAATGAGCCGACTAAGTAAAAAATATATAATATAGCATATTTAATTGCATTATTGAAGACATATTCAACGGTACCCCACTCAATTGGGTAAACGAATAAGAAAAAATTAAATTTTAAACAGTTGTTTTTTTATTTCTCCTAAATAAATTTGACGTAAGTTGCCCGTAAAAAGTTTCGGTGCCTGTATTTAGTAAAAGCTCGAATACAAATTATTTCAGATTTTTAAAATTTGCCTTTGTATAGTTAAGAAGGGGGGAGATATATAAAATTTCATTTGGAGGCTCATATTTCGTGACTAAAGAGAATAAATAAATAAAAAAATTGTATAAAGAGTGTTCATATTTTGAAGACCTGTCGAATAAGCTCATCTAGCTCGATGTGATCAACGAATATTTTTTATCCTTACTCTTCACACAAGAGCAAAATTTAATTTTGCCATAAGAATTTGCCTGCAAAATTTCATTACAAAAAATGAAAAACTGCCAAAATGATAAGACTGTGACATACATGTCGAAACTATAAGGATTAAAAGCAGAAATGTCTGATAATGCATAATTTATATCGGTACGCTAATTTCGAATTATTCGAATCTAATATTTGTAGCTGGCGATGAACTTAATTTGAAGGAGCCAGATTTGTTCCTTTGGGAAAGAAAATGGGGGGATTTTGAATTATTATAAAATACATTGGTATGTTGAACTAAGTTTATAATATCTATCTCTAATATTATCTATAATAGGATTTCTTAGAACTCAATGTGACTTATCCGTCATCTCGTTGAATGTAAGTAGTAAATGTTACCAAGCTACATGTAATGTAATAAAAGAAAAAATGTTCTCTGTTATATTTGCTTCAAATTATGGTAGAATCACCCACGTTGATCTGTTTATAAAAAGAGAAAAATTTGCTAACCAATGATTTTTTGCAATTTAATAAGGTTTTCGCGGCGTCAAAGAAGGCGAATTTTATATTCTTTATTTAGTGGTACGGTCGTAAAAACTGAAACTCTTTTTCAAGTTGAAGGAGGCGTTATTAAATTAGTTCCTTCTTCGGTATTGATCCTAGAATTTCTATAAAGTATTGATGAAGTTGTTTAAATATTAGTAACGAAGTTAATATTTCAAAAAAAAATTGTTTGCAATTACCATGGAAATGTCAAGATAAAATAAATATAGATTATAAGGTTATTTCCGGTAGACAAGACAATGATGACCAACTGATAAAATTTCTACAAGTTTTGACTATGAATTTATAAAAAATTGTCTTTTTTCAAGTTTTTAAGATAAAGGCGAGGTTTCTGTGAATTTTATGTAAAATAATTTTATTTTTAAACATTTTTACTTTTACGGTATCGACTATCGATAGGAAAAGGGGAAATCAAAATTTAAGTCAGTTCAGGCGAGGACATTTTGCCTTTTCAAGTTAATTTAGTACAATCGCATTTATTGGCTAAATAACGTCAAAATTAAAAAAAAAAACATCAAAGAGATTACTTTTTTAAGCAATGGAATGTCTTACATAATTGTACTACCAAAAGAATAAATGTGTGTATCAACCTGTACAAACGTCCCTGGTTAAGTTGATATCATCGAAAGCAGCTTCCAATAAGATTGTTTGCTTCGAAAAAGTCGAAATTTATGCAATAATTCCTGTGAACGGACTGGCTGGCTGGCTGGAATTCAGTAGAACAAAACTTTAAAAATTGAACATGTCGCAAGATATATAAGTCGGCCTGACTCTTGGCAAGCAGAGAACGGGAACCGTATTGTAGCAAACTTATTTTAAGTTCTGCATTTGGAAAATGATTTATGTCTTTTACCAGACATAAAAGTTTCAATTTTATTTAATAAAATTCTAAAATAAAAATTTCGTCTTATGAATAAAATTTGAAGTATGTACTTCAAAAGTGCACGTTATTACTATTATGGCTGGTGCGATTAAGCGCCTTAACAAATAACGTTATTTTACTAAACAACTCAAAATCGATTTTCGAGCGCGCAAATGAAGTAAACAAAATAGGTTAAAGAAAAATATGGAATATTTTAAAATTGGTTAGACTGAAACGTAAAAATAATAAACAAATTGGAAAATTGTATTACAAAAGCTCGACCTTTTTTCAAAAGCGTATTAAAATATCGTTTGTTAAATTTTAAACAATTATTTTTAGATTTTTCGCTGAAAGTATTTATAATTTATTAGTAACTGCCGTTAAGTCCAATTTTTTTTGATTTTTTAAATCTCCATTTGGAAGAGTAAAGGGGAACACAGTGGAATATCAAGTTTATGTCTAAAACAAATTAAAACAAAATTTCATTAAAAAAAATGTAGTGATTAAATATAAACCGACATCAACTTTGTAGTAAATATTAATTAAACTGGCAAATCAGGTACAAAATACCGGAAAAAACTAAGCTAAAAGATAACGAACCACAATCATTAATGCATTATCAAATAAATAGTGATGAAATAATAACTAAAAATAAAACGAAATCAAAGGAATAACTAATTTCGAATTCTTAAAATTATTTGACTACTTTTAGGCTCCTTCTTCGTTGAAGTAAGTACATTTTAACTTCGTGCCTTCATACCCCCCCCCCTCCCCCTGCACGCCTAACAGAAGGAATAAAATTTATATTTGACACACTCTTTTGACCTTCACATTCCCCAAAACCCACATTCCAAAAATTGGTGGATAATTTCTAAGCAACTTAGAGGCTTATGTTTCGTGAATGAGACGACTAAATAAAAAATATTATATGACATAATTGAATTTCTGAGGACGTATTTAACGGTAGCTTCAATGGAATACACGAAAAAGACTATATTAAATTTTGAATAGTTTTTTTTTTCAATTTCTCATAAATTAGAGGACGTAAGTTAAACGTCATCATTTTCGTTGATTAGGATAAGCTATTATACCAAAAATTTTTCAGATTTTTAGAATTTACCATGGCAAAATTAAAGGGAGACATTCAAAAGTCACTTTGGAGGCTTATATTTCACGACTGAAGCGATTATATAAAAAATGTTCAATGACCCTTTTAATTGCATTCTTAGAGACCTACCCAATAATACTACTATACCTGGCATGACGAAGTTTTAAGGATTTCTAGCTGGCTACGTCACCTTAAAGACAACCAAGTGCAAGTCGATTCACATAGAATGATCTAATATACATACATTTTTAACGACAGATTATTTATCCCGGAAGTTAACATATTACTTTTTAAACATTTTGAGCCAAATATTTTACATACATATATATCAAGATAATGTAGTTTTATAATTCGTCAAAGATGAAAATTTTATATATTGATAGTATTTCATTCCTGAAGCAACACCAACTTATACATAAACGATTTTACCGCCGGTAGGGCAGCAGGCGAAACAGCCAGAACGGGTCTTGATAAACATTCCATACTACACCAAATGTGTGAGAAAATTATTTATAAAAATATAACCAATTCAGAATGTATTAAAAACTTTTATGCAACTAAATGCTAGATTCACATCTACTAAAATTTGGTGTCTAAAAATAATTTTAGATTTAAAGTGTTAAAGTGGTACTTTTTTCAATTAGTGCCCACAGGTTGGAGTGACATAACATTATATATATCGTGTACAGCGCAGACCTAACGAAGAGAACATACTCGACGTCGCCTGCTTTATCCTAATGACCCCGCCATTCGTCAACGACCTTTTCGAACATGTATATGTTGAATAAATAATATTAAATCTATCTAATGTCCCATTGCTTTGATATCCTGAAAACATATCCATATCATTTGAATTTAGGCCGGAAATAAAAATAATAACGAAGCGTATTTTCTATTTTGCTCAAATGTTTTATTTTAAACATACCAAATCTGAAAGTGAAGCAAAGAACATCCAAAGCGGAGCATGGGTTACACCTGAAACTAAAAAGGGAACAAAACGATGACGACAGACAAGCGGTGACAAATCGGGGTGCCCACTAGAGGCATTCAGGTGGCTCGAAGCGTAACAGGGTTGGAATCGAATGAAAGGTTTTTTAAAGTAATAAATTTTAATTCTGTTTTACCAATATCAAATTGTGCATTTAATTCAGAAAAGAGTTAACTGCGTGTAAATAAAGCATCTATCTACGCACAGAAGATTTTTGATTTCAAATTCTTTTTCTGCATTTATTGTGCACGTTCAGAAAAATCAAGTTGTAACTTTTCTATAATTTATATATAATAAGTTTAACAACATACAACAACTTTTATGAAAATTATTATTTTTTAAGTTAATTAATAACACAATACTATATGATAATCGTTATATAGTAACATAACTGGAGAGTAAAGAAGGGAATTTTATTTGTTTATTTGCTTTGTCTCCAATGTTTCTAATTTCACAATTGAAAATATACGAGAATTCTCTGTTTAAACATAAGCTATATTTCCTCTGATTTTATATTTTATAAAAAGGCAGTGGTACTTCCCAGTTTCCATTTGTGTGTTGTTACAGTTTTGTTATTTTACAAACAAAACTATAAATAATTTTACCAATATACCAACAATCAAGCCAATACTCACCATAAATTAAACTCTTATTTTCATCAAGCATTCTCTTTAATACATATAAAATAAAAACTAAAAGTTTTTGTCACTGTCACACCAAAAACCGGTTTTGCTAAAAAATCAAGTGTGCCTGGAAATGTATCAAACACTCCACTTTTGCCACTTTCATCAAGGGTGTAGTTAGTTATTCTCTTGTTTTTTTTTTTCTTGGCGCTCTTGAGTGTCAGTAGAGAGGGTCTGGGCGAAGCCTTGGTTGTGAAAACTGGCATAAACCCAGAAAGCAGATTTTTTGCTGATTTTCTCAGAGTATAATACTACTTTTATTCCTGTTTGCTGCTAAAATCATAGTTTAGTGCGTTAAGGCATCATTTGCCAGATATTGAGGATAAACAAAGTTTTATTGTATTCGTTTTTCGTTAAGTACAGTTTAGTGAAAGTGATCTCACCTAAGAAGTTAAAACACCATCATTGTGACTTTAAATACTTGGTGCACCCTTAAAGACAATCAGGTACATGCCACAAACAGTTCTTATTATACCGGGACTTTGCCATCCTGTTTAAAATTAGAATTGCCTACCAGAGCCAACATATTACACAGCACTGCTCCATAGAGGCCATCGGCTATCCAGCTTGCCGAAAGTGTTTGGATTTAATGACAAAACAGCCTTTCAGGTATTAGAACTCCGTAATAAACAGTGAAATTACCGGTTTTAATGTATACTTTCCTTTTTCCCCTGTGATTGGGAACTAATCAGACTTTATGCGAGCAATTACAGGACACTTTATTTTTAAATTTCATTTAAAATACCTTGTAAACCGAAGGTATACGTATACACTAGGTAATTTAAAACATCATTTCACATATTAATAGTCCAACACTTTTAATTAGGCTTAAGTAAACATAATTTTAGACTTAATCGGCCTACTAGAAAAAGTAAGGTTATTCAGTTCAGCCGATAGTAAAAATTAAAGCTGGACCTACATCTAAACCGACTTGGCGTATGGCGCAGATGACGTCATACTTGTAGGGTTATTCATTGTTTCTTTGTTTTTTTTGTTATGATCTATTTAGCAAATAGTCACATATTTCTTTAGTTTAAAACTGTAATTCAAAATCCCTTTTTTTATTGTTAAATATAGATTTTAATTGTTTTTGGAATCGGTGTGTTTTATTTTTGGATCCAGTTGTTTCCTGTTTTCGATAAGATCATCGCTTCTTCTTACCTACGGGCCTAAAACAGGTGGCGCTTTAAATTTAAATAACCCCCCCTAATCTCCGGCATGCTAGCCTAGACACTGCCCTAAAAGAAGGAGCGATCAACACCGAAAAATAACCACCTGTACCGAAGCATTCAATATTTAATTTTCATTCATTCATTTTCATTTTAATTCTTTTTTTCTCCCGTGTCGTGGCATTGTTTCAACGTGTCTGGTTTGAATAACATTGTTTAGTTTGTTTACTTTGTTGCTTTGGATATGTCGCCTTCGTTTAGAAAGTTAAATAATAAGTTTAAGTAGTTCGTGTCATGTTACATTACTAAATTATTAAATTGTTTGCAGCTGTTATAATTCTTGCTGTTGGATTACTTTTTCCGAATTCCTACTTTCAAGGGATTTTGTTCCATTCTTTTAAGGTGGGGTATTCCTCTTTTTGGATTGTTTCTTTCGTTTTTTATTCATAATTTTGTCGGTATTATTATTTTTTCTTGTTTTCGCAAGTAAGGTATCTATTTAAAATGAACTAAAATCTATACGAAATAGATAGATTACGATATATAATAAGTCCTAAACGATTCATCACTGCCAATCGTTAGCAGTTTACGGGCGAAACTTGGATAGTTTTTTCTTTTTATAATCTACTCACCCTTTAAAAAAATATTTTTTGGATTTCCACTCCTAAAATGCTGAGGAAGGAGTTTGATTTCTCAATACGGTTTTGATGTCTTACCGGGTAACACCACTGTAACGGCCGAAAAATAGGGCTAATTTTGACAATTTTTTGGGAATATGAAAAACGAATAGGAAAAATCTTTTTAGAAGGTTCATTCAGCATATATTGAAGTGTGAAAAATAAATTTTTTATTTTCATTTTGATACAGAATGACGGCGATAGAGTCGATCTTCAAAATCACATTTTTTAAAAATTGAAAAACGAGCGAAAACATTTTGTGTGAACTATGAGACCTGGAACCAACAAAAAAGAAAATTTATAATTTATATATAATTGGCTCCCTGATGACATAGGATTTTTTTTAAATCGAATTTTATAGAAATGGTGCACTTTTTTAAAAGTTAGTCGATCTTCGGTCAAAAAAACAAACAATAAAAAAGTTTACATCCAATCAAAAAAGTGTTAAGTAGCAGGAAAGATAATGTGATTGTGAATCTACTGTTAAAATTTCAGATCGATCGGTGCAATAGTGTTGGAGTAACGTTTTTGCCAAGATTGAAAACGAGTTTAAAGTTTTACATGCGTACACATTTATTATATAGAATTGTAACACTGTAAAACTGTAAGGCCCTTTCAGTCTAAAGGTAACAGATCCACTTACTCTTTCGACAGGTAACGATAATACAAAAGCAATGACACGAAGGGCGGAGGGAACGATGCTCTTCGTGCTTAGCGCGAACTCGAAGCGTTGCCGCAAATTCGAAATTTCGACGTTTTAAATTTTTTTTTCACTAAAGAACTAATTGAATATTCTTTTTGAATACCTAATAATTCGTTTAAAGCAATAAAAAAATCAATTTTTGCAACCTGCTAGAGTGGTGTTACCCCTTAAAAACAACCAACGTTGACTCTACGAAAATATTTCATATAGCTCTTTATAGAGAATTGAAAATTGACGAAAATATGAGGCCCAAGATGAAATTCGACACAACTATGGGATCTAATTAATTTTAATAAAATTGGGCTTATAGATCTCAACTGATAAATAACGTAGCATGAATGTTCGGAAAATTATTTTCCCATCCACTAGCCCTCTCCTGAATTCTCCTATAACCATATTCAATGAAAATAATCCTACCCTGTTGTCCACTCTCCACCTTCTCGATCTGCTGGCGGCACGCCGCAGCGTCGCGGCGTTTAAAGCTGATCGTTCCGTTCGAAAACTACGTCAGCTTAAAGAGCGCCGCGGCGCCTCTCGCGGCAGCCGTCGCAGGGCCTCGCCCAGACACTTGAACGGAAGAAGACCGCGTTAATTTGCACCTTATGATAGAATCAACTAGCTACTATTTCTAGGACAGACAGTGATAAGAAATGATGGCTGGAAATATGACGACTTTCTGAACAAGCCCCATGTTTACATGTATTGTTATTTATTTTTTATAATTTTAACAGCAAATAAGCTAATGAGTAATAAATCGTACGGTTTTCATGAGAAGAGTCAGAATCTTGGAACTTTTAATATTTATTTCGTTTGCCATAGCAACTCCGCTATCTTGAATTTTAAATTAACTTTGGATTGGTAATATAGGTCCCTAAAACGTCCTAATTCCGACATTTAAAAAACTTGAGACGTACATTTTCTAGTCTAACATCCCAAGAGGCAAAATCGAAAAAATGTAAAAATTTTAGTCCCCCATATTGTATTAAATTGTAAAAAATAACTTCAGATTCGTAATATACGACTCTGAAAACTCCCTAACATCAAATTTGAAAAAAATGTGAATTACGCAAAATTCTCAACCCACCATACCGGTCCGCCATAATGAATTTCAAATCTATATCCTCGAAAACCACCTAGTACCAGTTTTGGACAAAATCCGGAAAGGTAAAATTTTTAGACGTCATATTTCATCTGACATATTAAATTTTCTTAAAATAATTTAAAATTCGTTATGATGACCCAGTAGCAATTTTAAATAAAATCGAAAAATGTAAAATTTTTAGTCTGCCCGCTGTATTAGATTGACCATTTCAAAAAATAATTTTAAATTCGTAACTTATACCAGTGTCAGATTTTCCTTAGGTTTGCAGGTTTGCACAACCCGAAATTGTGCAAATTAAAGTAAAACATACTAATAAATATAAGTACTATTTTTAACCGACTTCTAAAAGAAGGAGGTTCTCAATTCGTCGACTATGTATTTTTTTTTTTTTTTTTTATGTATGTACACCGATTACTCCGGAACGGTTGCACCGATTTGAATGAAATTTTTTACGTTATGTAAAGGAAGTTGCTGCGGTGGTCCCATATTTTTTTAGATGAAATTGGTGCAGTAAAATCCAAGATGGCGCTTACAATATGGCGGCCAAAAAAATTAATTTTGTCCGATTGTCTCCAAAATTGGTATGGAGGAATTTTCGGGGTTGTACCCAACGAATCTGAAATTATTTTTCAAAAATTCAAAATGGCGGATCCAATATGGCGGACAAAAAACTTCAATTTAGTCCGATTTTCTCCAAAATTGGTGTGGGGGAGTTTTCGAGGTACCACATAACGAATCTGATATTATTTTTAAAAAAATCAATATGGCGGATCCAATATGGCGGAGGAAAAAATCAATTTTGTTCGATTTTCACCAAAATTGGTAAGGGGGAATTTTCGGGGTCGCATATGACGAATCTAAAATAATTTTTAAAAAATTCAATATGGCGGATCCAATATGGCCGACAAAAATTAATTTTGTCCGATTTTCTCCAAAATTGGTACGGAGGAGTTTTCGGAGTCGCATATGACGAATCTAAAATAATTTTTAAAAAATTCAATTTGGCAGATCCAATATGGCCGACAAAAAAATCTTTTTTGTCCGATTTTCTCCAAAATTGGTACGGGGGAGTTTTCGGAGTCGCATATGACGATTCTAAAATAATTTTTAAAAAATTCAATATGGCGGATCCAATATGGCGGACGAAAAAATCAATTTTGTCCGATTTTCACCAAAATTGGTACGGGAGGGTTTTCGGGGTCACACATGATGACGAATCTAAAATTATTTTTAAAAAATTTAATATGGCGTATCTAATATGGTGGATAAAAATTTAATTTATTTTCTTTAAATATCGATATTGGAAAGTGTTGGGGCCTATATTACCAATCTAAAATTAATTTGAAATTTAAGATAGTGGATTTTCTCTGACAGACTAAATATTCATTTCACCTAATTTGATTGGCATTTAGAAAACTCTAAGAACTAAAGAATTTTTAGTGGTTCATTTTAGGGTGATTTACAACTTTGGATAAAATTTGTACTTTTTTGCCACTTTGGAGTCATTGCGAAGTACACTAATTTCGATTAGTTCTTAGTTCAAATAATTTATGAATATTATAATGAATTCTAAAACTAAAAATAGAAAAATAAAATTTTTATAAAAAAAATTGAACCGACTTCTAAAAGTGCGCTAAAAAGTGAAAAATAACAATAAATTTTTATATGAAATTGAACTTTGTAAATGAAATAAATAACTACTAATATATACAAATTATGGTAAGAAAGCAACTACAAAAAAGTATTTTAAATCTGTTTATGCAAATCACATTTTGTCAAGTATTAGTTTGGCGCCGACTTCAAAAAGTTCAATTTCATATAAAAATTTATTGTTATTTTTCACTTTTTAGCGCACTTTTAGAAGTCGGTTCAATTTTTTTTATAAAAATTTTTTATTGATAATTTAATAATTAAATTTAAATCAATTTTTTACCTAGATTATATGTGAACATCAGTCAATTATTGAAATAATTTAACTTACTTCACTTAAATATCATCGATAGTTTGTCTGTATTACTACAGTATTATGCCTGGAAACGTTACCGCTTTGCTGCTGCGCAATTTTAATGTAATTCAAGCTAATCCATTGAAGCGTATATGGAGTTGCCTATCTAAGACGTGGAGATTAATTTCGTCTCATAAGCTTCATCTAGGTTGCAAGTCGACTTACAAACCTGTGTTTAGTTTGCCCCACAAAATATCCCTCTACTTGAAAAATTTCTCTTATGCAACCTATTGGACGAATATTTGAACTTTTGCTTCCAGTTGCGCATGGCGATGCCAGTATCAAGTTAGAATACAACCGTGGTGTCTACTGTGTCGGCATTTCTATGCGTGATGTCTATTGTACCGATATTTTAATTTTTGTGAAAGTGATTAAGTTTTTACTTTGATCAAGATATTTTGTTACATTTTAAAGACGTTAAAAATGTTTGGCGAGAAAAAAACATCCAAAATTAGGTGCTCTGTCTCAAACTGTGCAGACAAATACAGTGGCCGATTTCGATTTCCGAATTCAAAGGATTCCAAGTTATGAAGGAATTTATAAAAATCATTGTGTATGTGTTAGATATTTTTAAAAATCTCCTGTAAGAAATTCTAGAAAAGCAGTTAAATATAATGCAGTTCCTGCTCTCTATCTTCCTGTATGTGTAAGTAAAATCAAATGAGCGCTTGTTTATTTTCTAGAAAACATGAACGGCTGAATCGAATGGGGTGCAAACAGTTATAAAAAAATCTATGAACATGCTGCTTACGTGCATTGTTATGTACATCCATTAAATTTGGTAGTGTTAAACGCTTCATCCGCCCATAAAAATGTCTGCATATTTTTTTCCAATTTACAAGGGATTTGTTTTTTTTTTTTTAAATAGTCCTTAAAGAACCGCAATAATAGATCAAATTGTTAACAAACACTTACCTCGTTCGGTCCCAACAAGATGCAATTTTAATTCTAGAGTTATTTGTACCGTTTTCGAATACAAAAACAGCATTCTAGAGACAATGGAAAAAATCTTAGATGACAGTAGAAACGTTAGTACCAAGAACCAATCATCATGGTATATCAAAATTCTCAAAAGCAAGAGTTTTCTTTCATGGTTAAACTTATTTTACAAAAAAAATCCGCAAGTTGATTTGTTATTTGGTAAGTTTTAAACAAGACAAATTGACACTGTTATCGCAAGTAAAAATATATTATCATTTGAATCAAAATTAGCAGATATTAGAAATAATATTACCTCAAACGACGTTGAGCCATCTCCATCTACTTCAAAACGACATAAGCTCGATGATTTCGCGGAATTTTCTCGGAAAGCAAAAGAATCTTTTGATATAATTATTTGTGAAGCAAAAGAACGATTTAGCTTTACAGATCACTTGTTAACAGCCAGTATTTTTTTTTCGGAACAGTATATCGAAAATAATAAATGTTTTCCTGAACAAAAATTTAAGAATACGATAAAAATTTGCCCCTTTTTTATCGAACAAAAACTCCGTATAGAACTGACCGTCTCATGTATGAAACTGAAGAATTTAGATCAATTTCGGGGCTTCTTCCAACTGGTTTTATATGCAGGTCAAATTATTCTTCAATCTCGATATATGTTCACTTGAGTCTTCTAGTTGGCCAGTTTTGTTTCGCTTATGACATTGTCATTATTTATGTTACCTATGTCAACAAATAAACGCTTATAAAGGGATATTAAGTATAAGCACCTAGCGATAAAGCTTTGAAATATGTAAGAGAAATGGTTGTATCCCGAAAATAATTAAAATTCTCTATTTTTGCCGGTTCAGTAATAAAAGAAGATGATTTTTTATACTCGTATGGTTAGGGTTTTTAACTTGCCACACTTATTGTTGCTTTTGTCCGTTTAAATTCTGCTCTCAATTTAGAATGGTTTTAAGGTTAGACCATGTTAGGGAATGCGGGGGCAAATATTTTTTTCATTTAGGGTATAAAAACTTATTTGTTTTCCGAGCAGAGTGAATTGCACCAGAGTTAGCAATTTTTTCAGTTTGTTCTAAAATATCACACTTAGTTGTTCGATGGTAGGATCTAGTTCGCTTGAACTAACTCTCGTATCATTATGGTAATGAAAAACCAGTCTCTAAGCAAAATGATTTATTTAATATATAGGCAAAATTTGATTGCTTGTACTGAATTTATTTGCTAGGTTTATTTTAAAACAATTGTGGTTATTATCATTCTTGTCCAATTAATTGTAAGTGTCACTACATGAATATAGATAAAGATGTAACAAAACATGTACCGATATGTAACTACCAAATACAAATTAAAAGCGAAAAGAACTTACAATCCAATTTTTTTTTGTTTACGGTAATGACATCACTCAAACAAACAAAACAAATCGAATGAATGAATGTTACTATTAGTGCATTCCGGAATTACGCGTAAACAACAAATTCCCACGCGATGACGTAGTGGAGTGTGTGATTGCGTGGCCAGCGGATGCATCACCGTGCCGCCGCCGCCGCATACCGGTAGCGAATGTACGCCAGGCGCGGTGTTGCCGCCTTTGCTGTCAGTTTATTCTTTAAATCGAAACTTTCACAAATTTTGAGGGAAAATAAGATAGTGTGAATATACATACAATTCAGACAATAAATAAAATATTATAGTTTAATATGTTAGTATTACCATAAGTTAGCTGCCTATACTGCACTGCATGTGAAGATTTTGAATGAAGGTAATGAACAAAATTATATATGTCTGGTAATTTCTTGCATGGCAAGGACGTTGTAATTTTCAGATTTTTTTTTAATTTGTGACGCAAAGTCTAAATATGTGACAAATTTCAATATTTTAGATCATTTGCAAGTATCCAGTAGGTTTGAATGAATGAGAGTTAAAATAATATATTTTTGTGAGGCTTTAACTCTTAAACGTGTAGAAATCTAAGTATGCAATTTTTACAAGTCTATATAGATGGATATTAGATGTAATATATTTTATATCTTCGGCTTTTCGGGGACAAAATTTATGACACTGGAGAATTGTTCTTGAAATGGTTCAACTAAATAGAGATACTACCGTATGCTTAGATAGGAAAAGAACCCTTACAATAATTGAATTTTTTAAGGATTTTTTAGGTCGTTCTATATAGGATTCACGTGATATTTCAAAAAAATAACATTCGAAATCGTCTGACACAATATTGGCTCAAAAACTGGAATGTTTTTTGCAATAGCTAATGCATATTATGTCTGTAATGGATTGTCAAAAATAAGCACTTAGTAAACAGGGAGTAAATTTTCTACATTCATTAAAGAATAAGTGGAAAAAGACCTACAACTATTAATACCACTAAAAAATAGTATATATCTTTCAAAATAGCCATTGCATTTCTAGGATCAATAGTTAAGTCAGTAACAGTCTAACCAAGCAAGGGTATAACGTTTTTTTTATTATTTATTTTATCTGAAAACATAAACTACACATTTTCTAAAATAAACAAATTTCAAAAACTGCGCGAAAATTTAAAAAATAAATTTGATTAATTGTAGATTGGTATTTTTTCAAGTCGGCACCGCAGTAATTGAAAAGGTTGTTTTTCAAAATAATCTTGGATCAATCCGAATCATTATTGTTTACATATTTTTAAATTTGTTTCATTTCTTTTTTTCTTTTTGTAGTTTACAGGTAATTTTTATCAGTTTTAAATTTGCCATCGACTTCACAGAATTGCAGTATTAAATCGTTGTTAATTTATCTCTTAAGTTTTAGTGCATTTTTTAAAGTTGTTCAATAAAATTAAATTATTTAGTTTCAAATAGTTTTTAAAATGGGTAGGCTTAATACTAATAATATTATGCAAATGCGTTAAATATATTTAAGGGAGAATGGAGAGAAAAATTAATTTTTTGCCGTAGAATTCACCAATCGGGAATTTTTTTTTCAGTTTTCAACTTCGTTGTAATAAACGTACCGTGGAAACATTGTTAAAAGATAGATCCCTTTGAAAGTACATTTTACAATATATTGAAAATCACATCAGAATATCTCACCCCTATCAAAAGATACAGGTAGGAAAAAAAATGGTAATCAACAAACTTTTTCAATTTTTAACCCATTTACGAAAACTTAAATTGGAAATACGTTTACGTGACCACCTCGAAAAACTCGTTAGAACACGTATATGTATGTCGAATTGAAAGTTTATTCGTTTTTTTGAAGTCTGTTAAAAAAACATAATGACAGTAACAAATTAATGTAAGTACTTAAAGATTTTTATATTTCCTTATCTCTTTCAAGACAGTGACAAATTCTCTGTCTTGTTACAAAACAAATATTTTTTAAAAAACAAGTATGTAAGAAATGGCTTACTTATACTAAATATAGAAAATATATGTTTTTTGACTTATGAAATTAATATATTACATAAATTTATGTTTCGATACGCAAACTGGATAGGTGATTAGGATTAATGATTTTTTTATTGTTAAAAGCATTGTTATTTTTTGATAGTAACAAATAAGAACTATAAATAAATTTTGAACAACATTGGGTTCATAATGGACATTTTTTAAAGAGCAATAAGAAAAACCTACAGGTGTACCTAAAAATTCAACATTATAATTCTCACAATTTTCTTGAAAATCAAGTTTTTATTCGTAACATATTATAGTCACCCTCATTAAATAAATTAATCTACATATATTTAAAAACTTCTTTCTTTTTATTTTTCACCTGCATCTAAGAGAAAATAATAACCGAATATAAACAAATAAACTGAAAAAATTGCAATGGTTTAGTGCAGCCAGTAGAAAAGTAAATTTGTATGATCGGCAACATTGCTACAATGGTAATTTTTTTCTCACGTCAGTTTACCAAGTACTGAAAGTCAGTTTATATGATGAAATTTAGGAATTGTGGGTATTTTTTATAAAGCTTCAAAAAATATTAGTATGTCTTAATTCGATTTAAGGGGTCACTCATTTGGACCTCCGTTCGACTATTAGATTATGATCCTCCGGCATCAACGTATTATATGTATATTAGAATCTTCAACTAAGGCCTATTTCATAAATATTTTCATAATTCCTGGCATTTTCGACTTTTTAAATCTATGCCCCCCTCATACATATTTATTTATTCTTAAAACTGCATATTTGACAACACCGCCTCACGGTGCGTGTGCCCACAGCGAGATAAACAAAAACAGCCTTGGCGGCTGTTAGGAGGGACAGAAGCGGGGCAAGGGACGATGACCTAGACCAGAGGCTCGACAACAGAAGATAACAAGGTTGCCGCATCAGAAAAAAAGTATTTAACACACAACCATACTTTTAAAGTTTAGTTATTTATTAAGAAATATAATGCTCATCGAACATTTTTTAGTATCTAGTTAAATGTTTTTCTTAGTATTCTGGCGATTTTTCAATGTATTAACACATTTTCATAAGGAATTCTGCCATTTTTAAGTTTAAAACTTTATTAATCCAAAATCGATATTTGTGATTTTTAAACACGGAAATATTTATTATAATGTGAATAGTTATGAATATATTTACGATCTTTGAATATACGTGATGGTTCTTAAGAGCATAGAACCTTTTATTAAAAAAACGGCATAATTTTAAATATCGTTTTTGAAAGACATTTTTGTTGCAAGTAATTTTCTTATGAATAGTAGTATTTAAATGTACTAGATAACCTATCAGACTGTCAAAGAAATTTTTTTACGTATCATTAGTCAGCTATTCATGATTAACATTGTATAATTATAAGCATTTTAAAATGTAGACATTATAATTTAACACATACGTGTGTATAAAAATTTTTATTTCATTTTACAGTTTATGAGTCAACGAACTGCTACCTCACCCTGAAAAAAGTTTGAAAAGTTATTTGTAAATATATCTCCGTTCGCAGAACAATCAAAAGCTAGTCAGCGTCAATCAGCTCCTCCAAGAACGGTTGGCAAACTGTGCTATTTAATTATCTTTGCAAATTCTAGTTGGCGCTGAATGGTTTATAATTTCTCTTCGAATAGGTCTGTTATCTTCAAAAATTTTGATAGTACTAAAGAATCAAATTAGCCAGTTTTACTTACCAAATGGCATATCCCGTTCACAAAAGGTCACTGTTGAAGTAAGTGTACTATTATCACTTGATATTCCCCGCCATCGCAATCGCCGTCGCCGCCGTCCTCTATAAGTAAACCTTATTTATTATTCTCAGATCAACAAACTTTCTTCACAAAGAGCGCTTTTATTTCGAAATTGCAGACTGTATGGAGCTCTATTATTGATGCCTCCGCGCCGCTTTTGTTCCCATACCGGCAGGCGGATATTCTACAAAGGACATGCAATAATAAGCAACTGAATAACTCAAAAGAATTCAATATTTTGCACTTTATAGGGAGATAATGTGGGAAAATAAAAGAATAAACGGAAAAGATTTTTTTTGCTTTGTCGTCTCTTAACGTTATGAAAAATGTTTTAACATAATTCTCGAAAACAATTTAAATAGTATAAATACAAATTTAATTATATATATAATATATATATATATATATATATATATATATATATATATATATATATATATATATATATATATATATATATATATATATATATACTCTATTCAAGAACTAGAGAGAGTAATAAAACTGTCACCGAAACCTCCGACGTACCTGCTCTAGTGCCGCAGGTAACTAAGAACTGCCACAAATCTAATTATATTTAATTATATTTAAATATTATAAGCTTTTATAAATTTACTGCAATAATAAACTTTCTCATAGATCAGTTTAATTTCTGTCAGTGAGCAAAATACACCTTACAATGTGTCCTTGGTGATTTATCTTGTTTACGCTTGTTTTTATATATTACTAGCGACCCGCCCCGGCTTCGCACGGGTGCAATGCTGATTCTAAATACACTACAGAAAAACTGTGACTATTTATTTTATTTTTACAACAATTATTACATCGGCCTCCGACGCGCTATTTATAGGCACGCTGCCGCCGCCCCGGTCGGCCAGTACCGCCGCAAGCGCTACTTCCCGCAATTTTAAATCTGTAATATCTTCGAAAATATTCATTTAAATCTTGTGCTGTAAAGAACCATATAGATCTATATTAAATCAACAATGTATTTAAGCTATTTAATTGGATAAGGATTAATGCTGTATTGGTTAAAATTGTTTCAAAATTTGCCATTATTTGTCGTAAAAAGTAAATGACAAAAAAATGTTATTGTGGGATATCCATGAGAGATAGACATATACCATCGCGGAGTTTTCTGTAGACCTTTTCAATGTGTACAAATAATTAGTACATTATTTTGATAAATCTCGTAGGGTTCAGCCTGCGTTTGCAATGTAAGCGGAAAAAAATATGATAATTAACGACATCACATTAGAAACCTCAAAAATAACAGTATTTCTCCACTATTTAATGGATGTTATTATACATATAAACCTTCCTCTTGAATCACTCTATCTATTGAAAAAAACCGCATCAAAATCCGGTGCGTAGTTTTAAAGATTTAAGCATACAAAGGGACATAGGGACAGAGAAAGCGACTTTGTTTTATACTATGTAGTGATTTGCTGATTCCAAAGTCGTTAAACCAGCAGCCGGATTCTGTGTCATATAGAATTCTATTAATAGCTTTAATTCTATACGTCTGGTATTCTGTGTTGCATAATAATCGCCTGATATCGATTATTTCTGTCGACAGGAAATGAATCTGTCGCAATCGCATAATCTAACCTCATTTCTTGTTCAGAGGTGACCCGCAGATGGTAACATACTAAACTTCAAAAAATTCGGACAACTTTGTATTATAGTGCTTTATTTTGGAAAAACAATAAAAATAAGCCTATCCACAAGTTCTCGTACACAACATGTGTCGATGAAAAAACTGCGAAACATTGACATGGATGGCGAATGAAAATAAATAGTTACTAGATCATACTAAATTTACAATAATGTTTTTCACTTGGATAGTATGACATCCGAAAATGCCCGAAGTATAGACGATAGAACACAGCACGCGAACTCCGTAACACGATAGAAATAGAAACAGAAAAGAAATAAAGAAGAAAGAAAATTTCTTTCTATCAACGTAACCTACTCTCTATGATATTTTCCTCAAAACTTCGGATTAGCTCGCGTAGAAATAACTACAAACTACCATCTCTAAAAACACTTATCTTTTCTGGGACTTTATAATTTAAAAAAATAATACTAAACCCATTTACTTTCTAATTTTTGAGGTTAATTGACTAAGAATTTTTATTGTGAAATCTCGAATGTTATATTTTAAAGTATTTAACTCCTGGCTTTTTTTTTAAATAAATTACCTATTAGAAAATATGGATCCGATATTAATGTATTTTGTACAAAACACTGAAGATGAAGAAGACAGGGAATTTATGAGACTGGAGAGGAAACATTTGCGAGATTACAGTAATGTTTTTGCATTATCTGAAGATGAATTTAGAAAATGTTTCCCTCTTAGTAGAGATTTAGTACGGAACCTAATAAAAGAACTTGTGATTTGTGTTAAATATGGCAAAGCTATCTCTATTTTTGTGATGTATGTGAATTATTAAGAAGTCATTAAAAATAAAATAATGTAATGATAACAACTTATATATATTTTGAGCTTATGACCGAAATAACATTCTATGCCATAAATACTTAGTGACAAAATAAACCTCCTTCCGACGCCTATGACAATGATAAAAATCCTTTTTAGCACTTCAAACTTTCAAATATCTATTGTTATCCAACCCAAATAGACCATTACTATAGACTGCTATTTTTGATTACAAAATTTCTAACGCATTCCTATAAAAAATATATGTGTCTAACAGATTTTGCCAAAGATATCGGACTAAAGAACAGAGGTAGTTTGCGAAGAAGAAAAAGGGTAAAAAATGATTTATTACTCTCTCCAGTTCTTGAATAGACTATATATATATATATATATATATATATATATATATATATATATATATATATATATATATATATATATATGTATATGTATATAGCGCATATTTAAAAGGTAAGAGAAACAGAAATAATTGTGGCTTTGTAAGAATAAAAAACAGCTTTTTCCTTCTTGGAAATTACAATATAACCCGTGATTTTAAAATAGCCATAAAACTCGCAGGTCGTGAGAATCGGCCGACTCAGCCCATTCTGGACCGGACATTCCCGTGCTGAAGAAACGAATCAAGGACAACGACTGTGTTGTCATATTTTTTAAGAAGTTGTATATGTACGTCTTTTTTGGTACATTTTAAAGTTCAGTGTCCGTCCATCACCGATTCTTGGTTGTACAATGGTATAATAAAGTACTAAATAAACTTAGAAAATGACATTTAGCTTTAATGATAGGCCTGAGTGGTTTTGAATCATATGTAACTTTGATCAATCGGTATCATGTTGGTATTAATTTCAGGACTGAACTCTAAATTTCCTTCGATATTTATATAAAATTATTCAATTTAATGACATTTACTCACAAAATTATTAATGACTTCAGGGCGCCTCAATAAAATAATAATTTCAGCGAGTTTGAGCTAATACGGCACACAACAATAATTTACTGATTTAAGAATATTTTAAACTCCTTATATCATATCATTTTTACACAATTTTTTGTCAAATCGGCCAATTCTCTCAAAACTTTGAGTATATAGGCCTTAATCATTGCATACAGGGCTGGTACGGGCAAATTAAACTATTTTATACTATTATTTTCCATTTCTTTCATTCTTAATTAAAAATTCCTCTAATATTGAATTTATCATTTTTTATGTTATTTATTAAAATGTTAACGAAGAACCTCGTTAAAATAAAACATACTCAACATGGCCCCTCATCGATATTTTTATTTGACAACTTTTATTGTCAAACTAACTTTTAAATTGAAATTTACCGATACCTCAAATGAACCAACGAACTTGAAAAGTTCGAACAATCAAATGATGACGGGACCCGATTTGAAGCCTTTCTTAATTCCGACTTGAAAAAATTAAACAATTAGGAACTTAATTACTATTGTTATAGTTGGTAAATATATTTTTAGTATAATAATGCTTCTTATCATACTTTACGTTCAGTTATTTAAGGATATTTGTGTGTATTAGAAATCCAAGATTCTGAACTTAGATTAGAGACTGAATATCAAAAATGGGCCATTTGTGTTAATTTACTTTCCGAAACCTATTTTTGAGAGGAACACTAGAAGATATCTAAAAATATTGATTTTATTTTGTATAATATTTAAAAATTCTGCATTTCCGATACTTCTATAAAAACATTTCTAGGAAAACAAGAGAATTACAGCACAAAATATGAAATAATCACTGAATTTAGAAGTTTTGTCCTAATTTGGATTCAATTTACTCTCATTTCTTGGTTTCTGTAGGAGAAGTACAAGATTCTGAACATGAATTATAGACAGAGGATCCAAAATTGGCTAGTTAGGTGAATTTACATCCCGAAACTTATTTTTCAGGGAAATTCGAAAGGATCTCTAAGATTATTAGTATTATGTCACCTCAGAAATCGTTTAGTACCAATTTTCAGTCCAGATTGAATATAACAAAATTCCTCATATTGAATCGGTTGTTCAGAATTTTTATAGTTACATGCTAATACTTAAGACGATGAATTATTTGATAATTTTAAGTAAAAAATTTCATATCAAACATCGAGGGAAAAATTAATTAAAAAAATCAAATTTAGCATCCTATATCTCAAAGATAAAGTAGTTGCTGACCTGCACTAATATGAAATTTTTTTAACTTAAAATCTTTGAATAATTCACAACACCCAAAGTTATTAGTAAAAACAATTATTGTAAAAGCACAATAAACCTTAGGCAGTTTTTTTTATTTCTTGCAGGCATATGCCTTCCATTAATCTAATACAGACATGAGGCGAAGTTAGAATAAAAATTGGGGTACCTTCTCTTATGTAAAAAAGTTGCATTGGTATTGGTAACATAATGCAAGTCCAACATATTGGACGAGTTTTTTTTTATAATTACCGTTGGAATTATATATCGTTTATGATTTGAATATGTTACTATTTATCAACCTGTACTATTTTATTCTATTTGTTTTTATAGGTTTTCATCTTAGTGGGATTGTTACTGCTCCTAGAACTTCACCCCCTGCTACTCTTCCTTGTGGAGCACCTGAACCTCCTCACAAGTTCAAAGTATCTGTTAGTTTTGATAGGTAAGAAAGATAATACATAACTATACATTTTAGCCACGTGGCAAATGACGAATTGATTACTAAAATAAAATTTTTATAAAAAAAGTTGAACCAACTTCTAAAAGTGCGCTAAAATGTGAAAAATAACTATAAATTTTTATATGAAATTGAAATTTTTGAAGTCGCCGCCAAACTAATACCTTACAAAATGTGAGTGGCATAAACAGAATAAAAATGCTTTATTTGTAAATGCTTTCTTAAACTAATTTGTATATATTAGTAGTTATTTATTTCATTTAGAAATTATTTGGCGCCGACTTCAAAACTTTCAATTTCATATAAAAATTTTTAGTTATTTTTCACTTTTTGGCGTACTTTTAGAAGTCGGTTCAATTTTTTTATAAAAATTTTATTTCTCAATTTTTAGTTTTGAATTTATTATGATATTCAGAAAATATTTGAACCAAGTGCTAATCGAGATTAGTGCACCTCGCAATGACTCCAAGGTGGCAAAAGAGTACCCATTTTATCCATAATTGTAAATCGCCCTAAAATGAACCACTAAAAATTCTTTGGTTCTTAGAGTTTTCCAAATACCAGTGAAATTGTGTCAAACAAATATTTAGTCTGTCATAGTAAATTCACTATCTTAAATTTTAGTCCGCTATATTGGATTCGCCATATTGAATCCTGAAAAAATACTTTTAAATTCATAATTTACACCCTCAAGAACCCCTTTTATCAGTTTTAGAGAAAATCGAAGAATGTACAATTTTCAGGACGCCATATTGAATTCGTCAGATTCAGTTTTTCAAAAAATATTTTAAATTCGTAATTAACACTAACAAAAAGTCCCCAATACCGATTTTAAACAAATTTGAGAAATGTAGAATCTTTAATCCGCCATTTTGGATTTTTTATCCGCCATATTGGATACTCCATATTTAATTTGTTTAAAATAATTTCATATTCGTAGTGTGTGCTCCCGAAAACTCCCCCATATCAATTTTGAAAAAAATCAGACAAATTAATTTTTATCCGCTATATTGGATACGCTGTATTGAATTTTTTAAAAACAAATTCTGATTCGTTATGTGCAACTCCGAAAACTCACCCCTATCAGTTTTGAAAAAAATCTGAAAAAATTGATTTTTTCGTCCGTCATATTGGATCCGCCATATGGAATTTTTTAAAAATAATTTTAGATTCGTCATGTGCGACCCTAAAAACTCCCCCTTACCAATTTTGGAGAAAATCGGACAAAATTAATTTTTTCGTCGGCCATATTGGATGCGTCATATTGAATTTTTTAAAAATATTTTGGATTCGTTATGTACAACCCCGAAAACTCCCCTGCATCAATTTTGACGAAAATCGGACAAAATTAAATTTTTTGTCCACCATATTGGATCCGTCATATTGAATTTTTCACAAATACTTACAGATTCGTTGTGTACGACCCCGAAAATCCCCACATACCAATTTTGGAGAACATCAGATGAAATTAATTTTTTTGGCCACCATATTGTCGGCGCCATCTTGGATTTTTCTGCACCAACTTCGTCCAAAAAAATATGGGACCACCGCAGCAACTTCCTGAACATAACGTAAAAAAATTTCATTCAAATCATTACCGCCGTTCCGGCGTAATCGCTGTAAATACATGAAAAAAATACATAGTCGACGAATTGAGAACTTCCTTCTTTTAGAAGTCGGTTAATTAGAAAAAAGCCCTATAAACCTATGTCAGCCTCAAATAAAGTATCTCTATTGAATAGTACTGCTCCCTCCGACCTGATCTTGAAACATTTTTATTTATCTTACACGCACACAAGATTTTTCTCAAAACTGAATAATATCTGTCAACAAAATAATAATTAAATTTAACAAAAAAACAAACAAATCATAATTTCATAAAATTTTGCTTTATTACAGATGTAAAATAACTTCAGTAACATGTACATGTGATACAAGGGATATTTTTTGGTGTCAGCATGTTGTGGCCCTGTCTTTATACCGAATTCGAAATGCTGAAAGTGTTCGCCTTAGAGTTCCTATATCTGGTAAGTTTTTCTCAAATGTAGAAAATAAACACTTATACGAGGTGTACAAATTAAGGAACGAGACTGGTAATATACCGTTGTCCATAGTGCTTTTTGCGTGAAACAGATTTTTTCTAGTGTGATCTAAAAATGAGTGACCTCAATTTCGAGCAACGGTGTGCGACGACTTTTTGATCAGTAATAACAATCATGTGGCTCCTCAGCCTCCTTATGAACCTGATTTAAATCCTTGTGACTTTTCTTCTTCTCGAGATTAAATAAAATTTTTATAAAAAAATTGAACCGACTTCTAAAAGTGCGCTAAAAAGTGAAAAATAACTATAAATTTTTATATGAAATTGAAATTTTTGAAGTCGGCGCCAAACTAATACCTGACAAAATGTGATTCGCATAAACAGATTAAAAATACTTTATTTGTAATTGCTTTCTTACCATAATTCGTATATATTAGTAGTTATTTATTTCATTTAGAAATAATTTGGCGCCGACTTCAAATAGTTCAATTTCATGTAAAAATTTATAGTTATTTTTTACTTTTTAGCGCACTTTTAGAAGTTGGTTCAATTTTTTTATAAAAATTTTATTTTTCTATTTTTAGTTTTAGAATTCATTATGATATCCATAAATTATTTGAACTAAGTACTAATCGAGATTAGTGTACCTCGCAATGACTCCAAGGTGGCAAAAAGTACCCATTTTATCCAAGGTTGTAAATCACCCTAAAATGAACCACAAAAAATTCTTTGGTTCTTAGAGTTTTCCAAATACCAGTAAAATTGTTTCAAACAAATATTTAGTCTGTCATAGTAAATCCACTATCTTAAATTTCGAATTAATTTTAGATTGGTAATATAGGCCCCAAAACCTTCCAATATCGATGTTTAAAGAACCTGAGATGTAAATTTCTTAGCTCGATATATTTTATACTGCATATTGAGTTTGTATACGTCTCAAGAACCCCACAATATCAATTTTAGACAAAATCGAAATATGTAAAATTTTTAGTTCCTCATATTGTATCTTATCAATCTAATAGTTGTAAAAAATTAAATTCATATTCGTAACACACGTAACCAAATCTGAAAAAATGCGAATAAGATAAAATTTTCAACCCACCATATCTCATCTGCTATATTGAATTTCTAAATCTAAATCCTTCAAAGCCCCCTAGCACCAATTTTGGATGAAATCCGGAAATTTAAAATTTCTAGATTTATATTCGCTTTTTACATACTCAAAAACGATTCAGTCCCACCTTTGAACAAATCGAAAAATGTAAAATTTTTAAACCGCTATCTTGGATTTGCCATGTTGAATCCTGAAAAATACTTTTAAATTCATAATTTACACCTTCAAGAACCCCCTATATCAGTTTGGGAGAAAATCGAAAAAATGTAAAATTTTTAGGACACAATATTGAATCTGCTAGATCGAGTTTTGCAAAAAATATTTTAAATTCATAATTAATACTAACAAAAATACCCCAATACTGATTTTAGACAAAATCGGGAGATGTAGAATCTTTAATCCGACATCTTGGATCCGCCATATTGAATTTTTTAAAAATAATTTCAGATTCGTTATGTGCGACCCCGAAAACTCCCCCGAACCAATTTTGAAGAAAATCGAACAATATAAATTTTTTCGTCCGCCATATTGGATCCGCTATATTGAATTTTTTAAAAATAATTTCAGATTCATTGTGTACGACCCCAAAATTCCTCCATACCAATATTGGAGAAAATGGGACAAAATTAATTTCTTTGGCCGCCATAGTGTCAGCGCCATCTTGGATATTACTGCACCAATTTCGTCCAAAAAAATATGGGACCACCACAGCAACTTCCTGAACATAAAGTAAAAATTTTCATTCAAATCGGTGCCGCCGTTCCGGAGTAATCGGTGTACATACAAAAAAAACATACATACTCGATGAATCCAGAACTTCCTTCTTTTAGAAGTCGGTTAAAAATCACCTCAAAGGACGTCATTTTGGGATATTCGAAAACATTCAAATGGCTTTAACCGACCAGCTAATGGCTTTTCCAATATCCGAGTTCAATCATTGCTATAAGGACTGAAAGAACCATTTCCAGCATTGTGTGGCGTCCAAGGAAGTAAATGGGGGGGGGGGGTAAATATTGAATTGTAAATCTATTTGGATAAAAAAAATTGAAATAAATCAATCTGATTACTTAATATACACACCTCGTATAACTATTAAACTTTTGGTAATTATATAGTTGTACTACTTATGTGTTTTGGGAAAAAGATTGAAAGCATGAAAATGATATTTCGCGGAAACATTTCTTTTTGTTATATTGTATTCCTTCTTATTATATACTTACTTTGAAGGTTAGGTTGCTAATGCCTTATTTGCCGAGTTTAGGGTGGTCAAAAATTTTAGTTAAGAATTATGATTTTAACCAATTATTGCTGTTAAGCGTAAAGGAAGAAATTCAAAATCTTGAATAACCGCCATCTCACGAACCCTTCATCTCCTCTTTTATTAGCCTGATATAATTTAGAGCTGGTCTAAGTTGACAATAAATATCCTAATTAAATTCACTAACTTTGTCTAACTTTAAAACTGGTTTAAGTTGGCAGCAAAGAATTTAAATTGACACGTACAATAATAAGTTTGGAACCTTAAAAATACAAGAATAAAAAATCCTGTTTTTTTGTTACTAAACCGTCAAAAATTGAGATTTTTGTTTATTTTCGGGAGACAACTGAACCTCTTACCATTTGATCTCAAGGTTTTACCTCTGGGTTTTTATCCTTAATTTTTATAAATTTGTTGACATACATGTGTAATATTGTAAATTATAACAATAGCAATTATAGCAGATCGGGTTTCACATAAGTCTTAAACCTTTTTAGTGAATTTCGATGCGGTGACAACAGCAATAAATCGTTCCACTTTTAACCTTAAAAATGTAAGAAATATCATTTTTTTTAATGCCAAACGGACAACAATGATTTTTTTTATTTTCTGGGGGAAACTATCCCTCTGACGGATTTTAAGGCTCTAAGTTTTTATCCTTAATATTTTTACATAAAGGTTTCTTTGTGTCTACTAGACCTAATTTCCACGCGAAATAAATCTGACACTGTTAGGGTGTTTTTGCTTATTGGCAAGGCTTGTGTTAGCGCTATTTTATTTCAGTTTGAATAACATTTCTCAATCTGCACTGGAAAAAAAATGATTAACTTGGACGAGGTATAGTATCGCTAAATAATTATCCCACTTTTAGTTTCACACATTTAACTACTAATAACTTTGTTACTTACCTCTAATTCGATTTTAATTTTTTTATCTTAGTCAACGAAAAAGTTAATAAGTTTAGATTATAGAAAAGTAACTTGTTTATTGTTCAATCAATACCCAATACAAAATTCAGAAGAAAAAGGATTAATTCAAGTTATAATTTGTTTACAACAAATAATGCCTGCCGCCTTCGGTTCCCTTCGATGTATATTCTAATCGGCCGTAGTTACAAAGTAATTTAGGTAGAGATATTCAACTTGCAAGAGTCTGTCAACTCATCATTGGATAAGTCCAAAAATACAAGTAAATGTCATATTTTGTATTTTTTATTTGACTACCTCATTCCCGAAATATGAACCTCGAAAATAGCTTTCTAAGTGCTCCCTCCTCTAACTTTCCGACGATAAATTTCAAAACTTTGGTACATATAGTAGCTTTTACTATTTGAAGGAGGCGATCGTAAGAAAAAACAAGTTGTCGACAGGAGATACCAGCAGCATACACATTCCTAGTATAAGAGGCAGTATCGGGTCTATTTTCCTGAACTCATCCGCTTCTGGAAGCAGCAATTACATGAATTTAATTTGAGTCCTATATTTAATTGTTCTTCGATAAACATTGTTCTAAGCACTCTTGTTATTGCTTAGACAATTTTGTATCAAAAAATTGAGTATGAATAACATGCCAAAATTAAATTAAGGAACTAGATAGATAATAATCCGGGATTTACTCTCGAGACAATAATTTTATATTGCTAAGAAGCGACAAAAGACGTATATGAAAAAAACAATTGTATACCTACATACTACTATTATATAAAAAAGAGGAACTTGCTGCTAACATACGCACGCCTTGGACAAACTGTCAATAACTATGTACTTCTAAAATTTAATAGAGGGCCAATTAGGCGGCCATCTTGCATTCCTTATGCTTTATTTCACTTTTCAGTAAAAATATTTTTTATAAATCATTCAAATACTTGATTGTTTTACATACATCTCATTGTTTCAATTTTTGTTGCAACACATCCCCAGAAACCCCTTTAATCGGCCTATTAAAGCCGAAATCAGACAATTTAAGTCCTCGGCAGCAGGTAGAAGCGAGCGAGCTATCGATCCGACACGGTCGACACATCGAGATATCCCATTCAGACCGGTCTATCAGCTTTAAAACCGTTTAGCGAAGCGCCGGAAGGCCAGTTCCCCTTTAAATGTCGCTCACTTTTGCTTTTCTGTGCCTTTTCTCGCCGCCTTTGCCTCCATATCGTGGTTTTGTTTACGCTTGACCACAACCTACCTCTTTTTTTGTTGCTTGTTCACACCGATTTTCTCAAGATTGTGTTTTGTCATTGGTTTTCTTAATTTTTTATACCTCTTTATTAACGGAGTTATTCGCATAAACAATGGCGTCTAAATAAAAATTAAGAAAAAAATTGTCTCCCGTAATAACGGCAATAAACAGAAGATTTAACAATTATTTTATTTAAAAATACCAAAGATAACTATATTTCAGCATTACTCAAAAACATAATTACAATTCACTATGAATAACGTTCCTTTTCCCGTTAGGTCATTATCGAATCTAAAGCACTATAACGTACTCTAAACAAATTTTAGTACACTCGCACTATTTTGTTTCCGTTAACTACGGTTATCCTCGACGCCAGCAAACTCCGGTGGCTTGTCGGAGCTGTGGTGAAAGCGCCATGTTGTGTTGATGCCCCACTGTAATGAAGTGAAGAACTGTTTGACAGAACGGTTGTGTTATTTGTAATAATTGTACTAAACTTTACGTAACTTACTTTTAATACCTAAGATTAATAATTTACCATTGCATCATATTTAAATCTCTATTATTGTTTAACAGATTATATCCGATTTGACTGACTTGTTTAAAATTAGGGAGCTACAAGAATTCTCCTCAAGGTTAGAAGTCATATATAGAAATAAATTTAACCTCGTTTAGAACTTTTTTCAATCAGCTAACATTAAGTTCAAAGGCAGTTTAATATGTTGATGCCATCTGGGGCAAGGTTTATAAGAATGGAATATGATTTGTTTTAACAGTACAATTATACGTTGGCGTAATATTTTTTGTACGGGCTTTCAAAACTATGGGTAAACCTTAATAAACTATCCCAATGTGGTTGAAAGCTAAATTAGGTTTATAATT
Organism: Diaprepes abbreviatus; assembly: GCA_034092305.1. Classification (NCBI taxonomy): domain Eukaryota; kingdom Metazoa; phylum Arthropoda; class Insecta; order Coleoptera; family Curculionidae; genus Diaprepes; species Diaprepes abbreviatus. Next base: position 77,640 of record JASJET010000296.1, on the reverse strand, counting down.
TTCATTTACATTTAATTGGTGTGTTTTTTGACTCAATACATAATGACCAATTGGTCCACGCGCTAAACTAATTGTAAGATTGAATTTGGGTTACGATTAAATTATAACTTCTAATTATCATTCCAAAAGATTACTTGAGGCAGCATATAGTGCACCGCGAGAGTAACACGGCAAAGAGATAGAGAGAGAGAGAATATGGGTTGTGCTATCTCTCTCGCTCCGAACCCCGATTGGCCAGCACGTAATTCGAAATTATGGTAGCCAAAGAGATAGCAGGACCATGTATTCCCTATCTTTCTCTTTTTTTTTTGCCGCGTAACGCGTGCAATGCCTTACATGCTGCCTCAATTGTGTTTGCTTGAAAGTTATAATTTAACAGCTTTATAAATGTAGTCGTAGTTTGATAACCAGTTAGCTCTTGTATTTTAAATTTATGTTTGATCTTTTTATATTTCGACCTTTCCTTTTTACAAAGGAAGGCAGATGGAAGGATAAGCAGTCAACGTGGGCTCATAATTTTTTTTTTAATTTTAAAACAAATACTAAAAATGAATCAAAATTCTTTTGTTTAATTTTGAATATTTATTTTAAATGAATTGAAAAATTATTTTTTAATTCAAAAAATAAGACTTCTGCAAAATAGCGTCCATATTGTACAATTCTTAAACAGAATTTGGTACAATTATTCTAGTTAGCACAACGCTGTCAAAATTCAGCTAAACAAAATGGCTGCCCGAGTCCGATGTGATATGTTTTGTTCGAGGAAAAAATTGATTTGTTTCTTTTTTAAGTAATTTGTCCCCGAAAGTTAATAGTTTCGAGCTGATAATAGAGAAAAATTGTATTTAATAAGAGTGTGAAGACATATTTGTGTTGATGTTCATATTGATTTAAAGTTTGGATTAGTGTTAGTAATGGAAGATGATTTTTTCGAAGAGTATCGGAATAAAGACCTTACTGGTATTAAAAAGTTTAATTTCAAAAAATCCAAAGCGGCGAAAACAATTGGAAACCAGTTTTCTTTATTAGATAACATCAGTGAAGTAAATTCAGTCCATAATAAAAGTGAGGTTGGTTCTACAAAAACTTCTCACCAACAGCCAAAACATTCATTTAGAGAAAAAGAAGTAACGACAGAGGAGTTTGATTTACTTAGTAAAAGTAAAGTGTTTTCAGAAATTTCCTGTTCGAATTATAATTCATATGAAAGTACAATTGATTCTAAAAAAAAATCCCCCTTTAAACAAAAAGAAGTCACTAATACGAAAATAAATTCTTTAAATAAGACTTCAATTGAAGAAGGCAGAGCTGATACAATTTTAGACAGTCTGTATAAAAAGACATTAAGTATTAAGAAAAGTCTTATTGCCACTGAAAAACCAAGTGAAGGGCAATTTACATTAAAAAATAAAGAACACTTTGATAATGTTACTTTAAGAGGAACAGAAATTTCAAAACAACCATTAAATGTAAAGAAAAATGATTGTAAAATTAAGGTTACTGAAGGTAGTCCGAGTTTATTATCAGGACGCTCTAAATTTACTTCAAAGGGGGCGTTTAGTGTCAGTAAATATTTTAATAATGAAAATACTATTAAATCAGGTGGACTGACACCGTTCAAAAAAATTTTAGAGACTAAAAAATGTACTGTAAGCGATGAGAAAGAAAAGTGCAAAACTGAAAAAAAACTGAATGATTGTGTTTTTAGTGATGAAAAAAGTAATTCATCTATTTTGGAAAGTGAAAAACCTAATAGAATATATGATTCCAGTTCAAAATATATTGTACGAAGTGACTCGAGTAATGCAACTACAGATTCACCTATTATTAAGCCAAAAAAGTTTGTCTTTAAGAAAAATCAATTGACGTCTTCAAGCAGCCAAGAAAAAAGAAGTTTTGATAACCTTTTTAATGGAAGTAAGCAGTCTGGTAATTTTAGCAATGATCTGCCTTCAAAGCCTGATGAAGCTTTAATTAACAATTTTAATTTAGATCTAAGTATAAATGATTTAGAAAACAAGGGCAATGATAAAAATAGCACCTTGAGTTATAATAAATTTTGTGATTTACAAAGTGATCAAAAAGAGGGTGATATTAAAAAAAATCTGGTCACAGAAAACCAAGAACAGTTTTTAGCAAGTCAGTCAGTATCGACCAGTCAATCATTAAAAATAACAGATGATGATTATATGGATGATGAAGAGTTTGAAAGACGATTTGGAAGTCTGGCTGAACAATTTGATGAAAATATGTTTGATAATAAGGAAAAAGATGTAACAAAAAATGGGGTAAGAAACATTATTTTTGATTAATTTAATTTTTTCAACACAACAAAAAATTTAAATTTTTTAGATCTCAGTTAACTCTCAAAATAATCCCGCTAAAAATTTAGATCATAATACAGAGGAATTGCTTAATGATATATCAAACATAAACTGGGATGAAAATATTTTTGAAGATGAACCCACACAAGAGGGTTTCAAGGATAGGGATGACGATTCAGAAAAGTTTAAGGGAAATTATGAGCATTCTGAGGTGATGTTAGAGATGTTACATCAAAAATTTGGACTCAGATCTTTCAGGTAACAATGAATTTTTATAAAAAAACTATAGTGTCATTTTAACAAAAATATACTTATTTTTACCACACACAATGAATTGATTGTTGTAGAACATGTTTAAATATGTCCCTTTTATTTTAGTATAATTGAATTTTTTTGTTCAACGAAAGACAAGAAAAAGTTAAACATTATCAATATTATTGACAAATTTTTTGAATTAAGAAAAAATATTTGACCTAGAAAAAGTTGTTTTGTTTGAAACAAAACTTGACTGATTTCCTTCCAACCTTGATTTTATTAAGTTTTATTCTAGATCACATCAGAGAGAAGTGATTAATGCCAGTTTAATGCAACATGACTGCTTTGTCTTGATGCCAACTGGAGGGGGGAAAAGTTTATGTTACCAGTTACCAGCAGTTCTTATGCCTGGTGTAACTGTTGTAATATCACCTCTTAGAGCTCTTATAAGTGATCAAGTGAGTATGTTTTTATTCTCCATATGATGGGATTGTTGAGAATTAAATACTCCTAAATATTTTAGGTGGATAAATTAAATGCCCTGGATATTACAGCGGCTCATTTATGTTCAGATGTGTCCAAAGCTGAAAGTGAACAAATTTATATGAAACTTAGTATGAGAGAACCGGCAATTAAACTATTATATTTGACACCTGAGAAAATTAATGCATCCAGGTAGAGTCCTTGAAAAAATTTTTAATTGAATATTGCTAATGTCAACTTAATAATTGACAATTTTTAGAAAAGACCTAGACGTTTGTTTCAGGGCATTTTATGTTTAGCATGACATCGTACACACACACATATAAGAATTAGGTTAATAATAAATACAAAGTGACCCAATGAAAATGTAACAAAGTTTGTTAATGTTGGAAGGGTTTTTTTAAACGCAAAAATCGTCGGTTTTCTTTGAAAGGAAGTCTTGGTTTGGTGTGCATTATTTAGGTCTAGCTGCAATCTATCCCCTTTGTAGGAGATGCACCACCAAAATTTTAGATGAAAAAGAAGGTTAAAAAAAAACCTGGATCAAATTGCAGATCATTGGAAACAGATAATCAAAATGATCTAATTAAAAATAGTTACGATTTTAATAATTAAGATAAAGAGATTTTATTAAATTTAAGGCAATAGTGACCATTAATTTCCATACAATAATAACGGGTTTATTCAGATCTTCTTAATAGTAATGTACTTGAATGTGTAGTTTTTGTCTTACTTGCAATAAGAGACCATTTATTATTTACCATTCGATGAGTTTGCTGTTGAATCTATATTTGTTTCATCTTTGAGAGCTGTGAGAACAGCAGAGATATTCACTGAACGACATTCCAATAAGCACCTCCACTGCAAAGCTGAATTGGAATTAATAGCAAAATTCCTAGAAATGGGATCTATGGTCAATCAAAAGCAGAACAGTAAACGCTCTGTGCAAAACGGACCTGTGAGGTAGCGGTTCTGGGATACGTTGCTGTAAATCCCACCTTAAGTATATGATAGTTGGTTTTTTTAAGTGATGTGAGTCTCAGCAGTGTACAATGAATTTTAAAACATTACAAGTTCTATCCATACAAGATTTAGCTTGTACAAAAACTGCGTAAAAGTGACTTTAACCACTTACTCCAATTCTGCAAAGTTGTCGATGAACACGTAAGAAGTGATCCAAATTTTCTGTGCAACCTTTAATTTTTTCAATGAGTGCTTCTTTTTCCCAAATGGCTTAGTTAACCGTCATAATTGTTACTAGTGGGCAGACGCCAACCCAAGGATATTTTGTGAAGTGCATACACCACATCCTGAAAAGATAAATGTTTAGGCTGGTATTTAGAGTGATTTCCTTGTATTTGGTAACTGGGCTGATGATATGCATTTGGAATTGCTAGAAACTATTGATCCAGCTATAATAATGATGATCGAGAATAACAACTATCTGGAAGGTGAAGTTATGTTTCATTAGAATGGAGCTTGACCTTATTTATTCAATTAAATAATGTATACTATAGAATGATTCATTCCGAATGGTATGGCAGATGACAGAATTAAAAAAAAAATGAAAAATATATTCTCTATTCTCCTTAAGCTTTTTAGTCCATTTCTCCTAATTTTCATAAACCTCTTTGATAAAATCGTGTTTTCTTTCTCTTTTATAGTATGTATCCCTGCCTTTCAGCTCCTTTAGTACCATTCCCAGTTCACATTATAGTTTTTTTTTGCTTTTTGTTGTTTGGATTTTCTTAATATGAAAGTGAGTTATTCTTTGTTTTCGATTTCTTTCAAGAGTCGCCCAACATAACCTGCTTTACTGTCTGACAATTTACATTCTGGAGAACAGTAGGCCTTTAAGGGTTTTGTAGATATGCATGTATGTTGCGTAAGTGGGTTGAAGGACGTTGCTACAAATAATACAGGCGTAGTATTCCTATTATGTGCATACATTTTTGAACCAGATATATCCGGATCGTTATATAGGTAGAAGAAGAACTAAAAAATAGCCTTCTTGCCTCCCGGATCTGAGTCTGTTTGATTTTTTTTTGTGAAAACATTTGAAAAGCCAAATTCTCAACCGGATTCTCTGGAAGTTTTACGCTAGCGTATTATTAACGAATGCCGCCAACTCATTCCTCAAATGCTGTGTAATGTATGACAACGTTTTCAGCAACATTTTTATTGTTTTATGGAAGTAGATGGTCAAGAATGTGAGCATTTACTTTAGTTTAATTTCGTTAATAAAATTACTGTTCAGTGTTTTGTTATTTTATAAAGTATTTATTGAAGCTCAAAAATGACTCACAGTTTTATAGAGAATTAAAAGTGCTTTCTTGTACAACTTGACGACCCTTTTAAAATTTTAGAGGGAATGCGTCCTCTATGTAGAGAATTATAGCTAGAACTAATTAATGCACTCCGAAAGATGTCCTGTTTTCAAAAGAAATCAACCAGTTTTTGTGTTTTTTTTTTTTTGAAAGGTTTCAACCATTATGGACTCTGTTACGTTTTCATCGGGACCCTTTGTATAAACTTGGATAATGTAATTTATTTAAAGTTCATTTTTCACAGTAGTAAATTAGAAATTTTTTAATTTAATTATTTTTTGTTTTGTATGTTCTTCGTTGTTGCAATTTTGAACTGACTTCAAAAATAGGCGGTTGGTTAACTACGCGATAAATGTCATTGTGAAAAAAAAAGGAAAATGAGAAGTTTCAAAATTTTGATACACGGTTAGAGGTGACAAAACCGAAGGTTCCTAGCTGATCACAAACTCTATGAAATTGATCATTTTTTGAATATTCAATAGCATACTTTAAATTGACAATTATTAGTTCATACCAGTGTTATTATTCTATATAACTGTTAAAATGAGTAAAAATCTGTTATTTTTAGGTTTATCATAGATATGTTAGATTCCTTATATCAAAGAGGTAAACTAGCAAGGTTTGTAATTGACGAAGTTCACTGTTTATCCCAGTGGGGCCACGATTTTCGACCTGATTATAAGCAATTGTCCAAGCTGAGGAAAAACTACATCGATGTCCCAATAATATGTCTGACGGCCACTGCCACAAAGCAAGTGGAACAAGATGTGATTAATATTTTAGGACTAAAAAATGTAAAAAGGTTTATTAGAAGTTTCAATAGGCCCAATATTAAATATCAGGTAGAGTTTTCTTGTAAAAGGCATATCGCGTAGGGGGCTGCAGATTGTCTTGGCTTTAATATTTAATATTATATTTATTCAATTATTTTTTAGGTTATACCCAAAAAAGGCAAAGAAACAATTAACGAAATAGCAAATTTAATTAAAACAAACTTTCAAAAAAAATCTGGCATAGTGTATTGTTTAGGCAGAAAAGATTGCGATTATTTAGCTGAAAAATTTAATCAATTGGGCATCAAATCCAAGCCATATCATGCTGGAATGAACGATAAGGTAAAAATTAACGTAGAAGAACACTTTTAATGTTTTTTATAGACACAGATACATTTTTTCCTTATAGGTGAGAGAAGTAATCCAGCGAGAATGGATGCAGGACCGTTTTCACGTTATAGTGGCCACTATCGCTTTTGGCATGGGCATCGATAAGCCCGATGTTAGATTCGTCATACATAATTCCATACCAAAATCTGTGGAAGCGTTTTATCAAGAATCAGGAAGAGCCGGCAGAGATGGGGAAGTTTCATATTCTTATTTATTTTATTCGTATGGTGATGTGGGCAGATTACAAAGGTAGGACTGCTGTGATATTATTTCATGTTCACTTATTGGGGGGAATTATTTAATTAAATGGTTGTTTAAGTTAAGCTTTATACTGTAACTGGCAGAAAGTGCGCAGCATATGGGAAAAATGTTTATCTTTGAATTTATTGAACTTATTTTATTTTGAAAAAGTTATGCATGTACCCATCAAATCTGGTGAAAGTCTTTTGGTATATGAGGGAGAGTCAAAAATTTGACATTGAGCTAAGAGTGAAATACCCTTATTTTTCACTTTAGAAAATATTTTCATTATGAAAATATTAAATGTTTTTGCTACACACCGTATTTTATTTTTTGAGGAATGAAAAAAATTTATTCTAACTGTAATTTTGTAAAACACTTTAACTCAAACCTTCATTTAAATAGTATGTTTTTTATTTCCAAAATTCCAATTATATTATTCAGGTTTTGGTCCTGATTGGCATAAAAACAAATTGAAAGATGAAAAATATTTTTTCTACAACTAAGATAATGCAAATTTTTCATCAAAGTACCTACCAATATCTTTATATCATCTCGTAACCAATATAACTATAATAATTTTTAATTATCATATTATTTTGGGGATAGTTTAACCTATAACTATAAATGAACAGTGGACAAAACTATTTACAATAACAGTGATAACTTTACATTTCAATGTTTCCTCTTATTGTTCTTGTGTTGAATTTTCTTCCTACATTCCTTAAAAAAGCAAGATGGATTTGAACAATACAGTGTCTAATAACATTTTACTCATGGTCTTAATTTCTAAAATGCCGTTATTTATACACATATTTTTCAAGTAACCCCAGAAATAAAACTCATTGGGGCGATATTAAAGCCTAAGGATTTTCTGAAAACCGTCTAGTCCATTTCTTAAGGAATGTTTGATTAAGCCATTCCCGTACTCTTAAGATGCTATAGGTAGAAGTACCATCTTGTTAAAAATTAAGATTTTTTTCTTAAATTTAAATGCAGATCATCTGGAAAACCGCTAAATTCATTGCGCAAAAATTCTAAATATCTGGCCGCATTTAAATTTTACAATTTTACTGAAAGAAATATACCCTCACTATAATAAAGTAAAAACTTATGTCAAAGTGATCTTCACAGAAATAAATTGGAGAATTTAGACGTATAAACTACTTATTTTTCTTGTGTGGAAAGTAAACAAATAACTAACTTGTTGGGAGTTTTTTTTTATGTATTATCATACTGAGAGACCGCACACCACTTATAAACTTTATAAATCATTGTTTATAACACAAAATAACAAAATGGTTGCATTAGCACCTACTGTTTACTGTTCACAAACAAAAGCGTGACGTCATAAGCGCCGCCATGACACCGGTGAGCGTTTTGATGTAAATTTAAAACTTAAAATTAAAATGTTTTTTTTTTTAGCTTATTCTTCTAACTTCTCTGAAATACTTACTACTTCTTTCAGACAAAGACATCGTAGGAACTTCACTTAGCAATAATACATAATTTACACTATTTTCTTTGGCAGTTACAGTTTTTTGATGGGGAATTTTGTATTTATGTTCCACCGATTTATTCTATTTTAATTTATTTACAGTGGAATTGTGTATATTTTTATTATGTCTATTAAAAATATCTGGTGCTCTCATCTTGAAAATATAACCAAATAAATGACATTTATTTAATTTCTATTTTGCACTTGTTTTCATGGCTACTTTGATTTTAGCTATATTGATCATGAAAAGGATATTACATTATATTATTATTATTTATGCTTGAAATTTGGATATAAAGTTAAATTTGTATGTATTATAAATGAACAATAAGTGTTATCGATTTTTGCCCAAAATTAATTTCAGTTTCATTTTAGTGACCAATAAAATACGTACAAAAAATATTTTTTATTTTTCAAATTTTTTTATAACAATCACGATTAAAACGTAAATTAAAAAAAAATTGTAGTTTTTAATTTGGAAGATGGCTTAAGTTTAAGTGTATCACAAAATTTCAGTTAGATTTAATTTCTTTTGATTCCTCAAAAATTATAATAATGGTGTACAGCAAAAATATATAATATTTTTAGGTTAATATTTTTAAAGATTATAATATTTCTGAAACTGACTAATTTGATACAATATTTACAATTTTCTCTAACATAGTCTACAGGAAATACAATTTGCGTACTATATGGTTGTAATCTCCATTTTTATAAATGGTAATCTAAAAAAAAATTTTTTTGTATCAAAAATGAGCTAAATTTTGTAATTGAATGTAACTTTTAAATTGAGGAAACATTTTTTAATAAAATATTTTTAAAAGTGAAAATTGAGGGTACTTTACTCCCAATTTAAAATTTTTAATCCTCTTTCATATACCGTAAAGTTTTTACCAGATTTGATAGGTGTTATTTTAGTTCGGGGATATGCAGAACTTTTTCAAGATAAAATAAGTTTATTAAATTCAAAGATAAAAATTTTTACCATATGCCGTACTCTTTCTGTCGGTATATATATATGTATATATATATATATATATATATATATATATATATATATATATATATATATATATATATATATATATATGTTTATGTCTAATCTTTCAGGCTTATGCAACTCGATCGAAACATGAGTAAAAAAACTTTGGATGCGCACAAAGAAAATTTAAAACAAATGGTCAGTTTTGCTGAAAATCTTGTAGATTGTCGACGTCATTTACAGTTGATACATTTGGGAGAACATTTTGACAGGCGGATATGTATGAAGAACAAGGCGACCATTTGCGATAATTGTGAAAACATTGACAAATACAAAACCGTCGACGTTACCAAAGAAGCCAAGGAACTTTGTACCATTGTGAAGGATCTTTCAAAGGGCGAAAATGTCACGATGTTATACGTTGCTGATATTTATAGGTGAGAAATTGACGTAAAATATTTTTCAAGTTGTTAGCAAAAAGTTTTATTTTCTAATCTCTTTGTTCATTTTTATTTTTTAGAGGAGCTAAGATAAAGAAAATCCTCGATCGTGGCCACAACAAACACGCGAAATACGGCGCGGGCGCCAACACGGACAGAAACGACGTTCAACGAATTTTAAAGGAATTAATTTTAAAGCATATCCTCACCGATTTCTGTACCTATACGGGAGAATTTCCTGTAGTCTACATCAAAACTGGACCCAAGTTTTATCAGTTTTTCAATTCGAATTATACGTTACATATCTCGGTTTGCACAAATAAGCAGAGGAAAAGGGAAATTGTGAAAGTCGATCCTGCTGAAAAAGGAATTAACTTGGATAACAGGGTGGTAGATAGTCCAAGATCTTCTACTTCCACTGGAATTGTTAGACATACTGTTCAGAAACAAACTACAGCCAAATTACAGGCAGCAAGAAAATTGCAATTAACACAGTTAAAGGTGGGTTTTAAACATCACGACAACGTAGAATGTGCGCAAAATTTTATATTTCTAATTTGATATATAACATTTTCTTTTTTGAAATGGTCATAGTACATTTCCATTACACTTTTCCAAATGTGTAAAACAAATTATAAATTGCACATTGACAAAAGTGTTTTGCTTCACAATAATCAAAAGTAGTGCGGAATTTCTCATGGCCTTTCTATATATTTTGGGCTCCTCACAGCTAGATTCAGAAAAGCCCAAGTTTAAATTATCTCAAATTACTATAGAGACTCCACAACTCAATATTTAAATTATTCAGAAATTTAAAATTCGGAATTTAATAATAGCTAGCGATAGTCTGGCAATGCTACATTTTCAAGAGTCATTTTGATGGAGTTGGTCACAACCTGTTATAACTGTAGCAAAAATTTTAAAAAGATGTCTCAAGTGATTTTCTCTTCAAGCATACACTACTTAAGGCAACATGCAATGGTTCTCGTACATTACACGCCAAAGAAAGAGAGAGACAGATAGGGCGAATATGGAAGTTATATTTTTCGCTTCCATCATTTTGAAGCACACACTAGCCAATCACGGTTCCGAGCATATTTTCTTCTTCCTTCTTTAATATAGGCGAACCGCCTGTTTCCCTTCGTCTTCTCTCTGCCTATTGCAATGCTAAGTTGTCACTCACTCTTCTGTCGTCGTCTATTCTACTGATGTGCTCGTTCCATTCCCTTTTTCTACCTAGTACCCACTCATTAACGTTTTCTACTTTACATGTTGCGTTTTTCCAGTTATTCTAAGAAGTACTCATTTCAGTTGCATCTAGTAGTTGTTTAATTTTCGCTGTCATAGTTGGTCTCACCATTGCCTTGTAAATTCTTGATTTGGTATCTATTTTAATATTTTTATTCCTCCATATTGTGTCATTTAAACATCCTGTTATTCTTGTTGCCCTAGTTGTCTGTTCTCTTCCCTCCGCCTCAACATCACCATAACTCGAGATTTCTATGCCAAGATACTTAAATTTCATTTCTTGCTGGATAACTTTGCCTTCAACTTCCAGTTTGCACCTTAATGGTGTTTTTAGTTTTCTGGGCCGATATCATTATATTAAATGATTTTGCAGTGCAATTAAATCGATGTAATAGCTGTAGATCGTCATCACTCTCGGCCACCAGTGCGGCGTCATCGGCGTAACATAGAACAGTAATCTTCTGGTCGCCCATTCTGTATCCTTTCAATAAACGTACATTTCTTATTATTTCATCTGTAATGATGTTAAAAAGAAGAGGACTCGGGGAATCCCCCTGTCGAATACCACGGCCTACAGCTATTGGTTCAGACAGGACCCCATTTATTTTTGCTTGAATCTGATTTGCTTCATATATATTTTCTATGGTTTTGATGAGGTTATGTGGAATTTGCCTGTTTTAAAGAAGGTGTATAATGTCTTTCAACTGCACACGATCGAACACTTTTTCCAAATCAATAAAACACATGTAGGCTGGTCTGTGGTCTTCAAATGATTTTTCTGTTATCTGTCTTATGATAAAAACCGCATCTGTGCAGGATCTACCCGATCTGAATTCTTACTGTTCATCTGCTAAGGGTGTTAAGTTATTAATTTTGTTTGTTATAACTTTTGTTGTAAGTTTCAGTGTAGTGCTTAAGAGATTTATACCTCTGTAGTTTGAGGGCAATTTCTTATCTCACCTTCACTTGTATTCAACAAATTATTCTTTTTATTTATTATAGATAATTAATTAGAAAGATACAAAAAATCTTACTGTAAGAAGTAGTACGTGATTGCTTTTAAAATTCCATTCATCTCTTATTTGATCCACCAAGATATTTTTGTGAACCTCGACACGATCACGAGATTTATGGACGGCGTCATATACGGGCATATATGCCAATGGCTAACAATGTTTCCGGTATTAAGAGTCTGTCTATTTTCCTTTGACTATTATTTCAAAAGCCATATTAAAATTCATTTAGCAATATATTTTACCGTGTTGCTTTGTGTCTGATTTTATATTTATAGAATTTTTATTTTTTTGGATTTTTTCTTTTGTAAAATTCGCTGCAACATTTTATATCGTACTATAATGAATTGAACTTACCCACATTAGAAAAAACTGTGTTTTTTTTAGGTACAGTGTCATGAAGAGTTATTGGAAGAATGCCGTCGTTTGGCGATGGAACGTAACCTTACCTTGTCTTCTATCATGAATTTGACCGCAATCAAAACGATGAGCGAAGTTCTTCCGAAATCAAAAGAGGAAATGCTTAAAATTCAACACGTAACTAATGCCAACTACAGTAAATATGGGGAATACTTTTTGAAAATCACGCAGAAATTCAGAGAGAAACACGACGCTTTGCTTCCTTTAACGGTGACGTCTAAACCGTCGCCTCATTTTAATGACGACAACGTAGAAACTATCTCTGATGATGAGTGTCCAAGCGATTTTTATCTCCCTAGTTCTCAAAGTTCAGGAAGGACGACGGGTAGAGGTGTAAAAAGAAAAAGCAATTGGGGATCTAAAACAGGAGGATATAAGAGAAAGAGGGGGTTCAGGAAAAAGAAGGGAAAGTCGTCGTCACCTAAAACAAAACAGGCCACCACAAGTAGTGGATGGAAGGGTAAAGGTGGCAGAGGTACTAAAGGAAGTGGAGGACTACAACTGATGCCTTTGCATATTAAATGAGAATTTTTTTTAGCGGGCTAAAACTTTCTATAAAGAGATTATTATTAAAAATTGAACTTACAGTAAAGTACATGTAAAGATTTAAAAAAGCAAAAAATGACCTTTGTATCTTTTATAATCTTGCTTTAGCATAATTTTCAAAAACGATTTAAGAAAAATAAAAGTTTCTTATGTTTCTTTAATAATTATGTAAAAATGTATTTATTTTGTAATATATCTATAAGAATCAAATATTTTGTTTTCAATCATTGTTTTATTTTTTCGACATCATTTTTTTTAGGAGAAGATTAAATTATAATCGAATTATAAAGATCAAGAATTATTTTCGAAAATATTGGAACAAAATGATGGAATAAACTAGAATGCACAAATTCGTTTTTAAACCTTTGAAATAATGGAAATTTCACCGACAACAGTGTATTCCTATTTAGAAATATAATCAAAAGATACAGATGGGATATTGAATTAAATTTTAGCCTTTCGGTTTATGTCATCTGAGACGTTTACTATTTAAACTGAACAAATATAGGTATTCAATAAAGACATTTACTACAAGTCTATAAAAAGAAATGGAAAAACATGACATTATGCAAATATCGTAAACAACTCTAAAAACGAGATGGAATCTTTATGGAACATAACTAGTTGCGCAGAGGAAAATAAATAAGTATATGGTTTATTTGACCTTACTATTCAACATTATCTCTTTTGGTTATTGGATACAATAACAGAAAGCGAAATAATTAATATAAATGACCATCTCAAGAACGCGAAATCGTTTTGCCTACAACGTTATTCTATGGGAGCAAGCAGCAGTCAATGTATCTAGAATCTATTCTGCCAAAGAGGATAATGCGCCTAATCTTCAATATGAAATCGCTAAATTCATGTAGGTAAATATTTAAAAATGAAAAAATAATTACGTTACGCTCCATCTCCATGTTAAAAGTTGGATTTGATTTCGCAATTCCAAAATGCACAACAGCGTTATATAAGAAGTCGCCCTGTTACCCTTGTGTTAACGGTCTACAATAAATTACTAAACGGCATTAAGCAAGTTTCGTCGGTAATCGTCGAAAACTAAAGGCACTTTTATTTAATCACGCTTGTTACTCATTCCAGGATTTTATGGAAGTTAAGCCATAAATTACATCGATAGAGGTATCATATAAATAATTTATAAGTTAAGTAATAAATGAATTGTTAAAAGCAGTGTAAAAAATTAAATATTTAATAGGTTTAACGTTAACTAAATTAATAAATTTCTACCTGCAAAACGATATTTTCCACAAAAGAATAAAAGTTAAACATAACAGACAGTTTTACATGTTTTCTTCAAAATATTTGAAAATATATATTGTATAAATTAATTTTATTAAATTAAACATGAATTTGGTCCATGATTCTTTATAATAGTTAGTCCTATAGTTTTCCGACTATTAACTATACAAAATTGTACAAGGCAATTTATTTGAGAACAATTGAAAATCGGCCGAGTTTACTCTGAAATATGAATGACATTTTTACGAGAGGCCAAATCTAAAAGCTGTAAATGTATTTTATTATCATTACGCATTTAATATAAATTGCACTAATATTTCGTTTTAAATCTTACAAATACTTTCATAAGTATTAAAAAACACAATCAGAAATTTTCAGGAAAATGTGACAAATTAGTTTATACTATTTAGTCCGTTTAAAAAACGCGGTATCTTAATTTTTTTTATTAAAATATTTATTTATCTAATATATATTTGTGTTCTATTCTATATGTAAAACAGCAAAATAATAAAAAAGTTGGTGGTTTAAAAACTACGACTAACAAAAAATAAATATTTTTAGCTTAAGTTTTAGACTAAACTTCGATTTATATGGAAGTAATCTACAGAGAACAGCACTGAAACTAAAAATATTGATATAATATACTATTTCTACATAATTATCGAAATTCTAGGTATTTTGTTATATAAAATTTAACATTTTCCCTCTGACGGACTTAAACATCTTAATAATGCAACTTGAAGAACAATAACTTCAATGTTTCTTTCTCGGCTATTCATATACACACATTATTTTATAATTCGATGATATATTGATAAAATAACACGTAACAAACCAAATAATAAATAATAATTTTAAAAATGGATCAGTACAAATATAATATAAATTTAAATTTTCTGTTCAAACAGAAACGCTTCTTCAAATGGACCGGCAGCAACTCCAAAAATTTGTACAGTACCTGATAGCAGAACACCACACTGAAGTGCTGCCTACGGCACAAAAGCTTGCAGATGAAATTTTGCAGCAACGTAGTGAAATTAATCAGGTATGTACATTCCATCTCTTGTCATTTAATAGCTGTATATATATATATATATATATATATATATATATATATATATATATATATATATATATATATTGATATTGTAGGATTTCACGGATATTTGGAATGTGCACTGATGTTTTTCCGATTTTCAATCAGTTCGTCAGTAGAAAAATCTTCATGACGTTTCATCAACATCTCAGCTGGCATTTTCAAGTGATGCTACCTCGACGGCTGCTCGACTTGGAATTCCAAATTGAGCAGCCGTCGAGGAAGCATCACTTGAAAATGCCAGATGAGATGTTGACGAAACGTCATGAAGATTTTTCTACTGATGAACTGATTGAAAACCGGAAAAACACCAGTGCACCATCCATGATATATATATATATATATATATATATATATATATATATATATATATATGCTTTATTTAATTGTGCATCCTTTTTTTGTAATAATAGCTTTCCATCAACAAGTCATAGAACTTGAAATTTATTGAACATTATTAAGTCTTAAAGATACCGAAAAAACTCTCCTCCATTCATATATTTTTCGCGTTGTTATCGCATTTTCAATATAACTATGCTATGGGTTTCAGCTGACCACTCCAAGATACCGATTATTTACTATTCCAAAAATCTATTTCATTTTCCACTTTTATGCTTAGAATCATTATGGTAAATGTATATAGTACATAAGGATCCATTTCAAAGGCATCTGCAAAATCCAAACATAAATATTAGCTAATAAAGAACGAAAGCTTCACGGCTTTGGTCAAGTTGAAAATCATGGTTCTTGGATTTAGACCGTGTCAAATTGGAATTATAATCCGACGTTTCGCCTACAATTGCACGAGGCATCTCCAGGGATCTTTACTCCCGAGTTTCAGTGTTTTAATCTTGCGGAGTAAAGATCCCTGAAGATGCCTCATACAATCGTAGGCGAAACGTCGGATAATAATTACAATTTGACACAGTCCAAACCCAAGAACCATGATTCTCATCATAAATATTAGCTGACAGATTGTTCTTTAACCAAAATATAGGGTCGACCCCGGAATACCGAATACAAGCCCGAAAGACCAAAAGACCTAAGGAGAAGAAAAAGGGAATAGAGTGAGAAGTTCTGAGCTTCTAGTACGAACAGTTTTTAGGGCAGTAGTACAGTTGTATTTAGAGTGTAATAAAAGTTTGTTTTAATGCTAGTAAAAATAGCGGAAGGTAACATATGTTTGATAGTCTTTAAAGCACATCTGGGATAATATGCAGTACCTTGAGAGCATTTTACAGAGCCTTTAGGGCTTGCTTTATCGGAATGAACAATTTTTTTTGTGCTATTTGATGAAAGGCGATTCCAGCTGTTTCCTGGCAAACTTTAACGTTGACGTATTTGTCTTTTATTTAGTACAGATACAGGAGTCTTATGAAGGGAGGCTCTTAGCGTACAGTTTGGCTTCTTGCAGATGACTTCTAACTACTCGGCTTGCAACATCTCGAATTTGCTCGTAACAAAATTATTTATTTTCTTACCGCCCGTATTAGATAAGTATCCTATTTCACGATTGTTTTTCAATTGCGACCGCGTGCCTTTGATGTGGATTACTATTTTATGACATATACAGTCATTTTAACAGAGCATAGAACTATATTTTGGAGCTCATATCAAAACGCAGATGTCCAACAAAATACCGTGTTTTTGGGGACATTTTTTTTGCTACGAATTTTATTTAAATTTAAACACGAGAATAAATATATTCGCTCTTTATCTTAAATGAAATTTTCAAAACTGTTGCTTGATCTTTTCTGAAAAAAACTTCCTTATAACTAAATATAATATATTTTTTCTACTCATTTTTCACTTTTATTTACAGACTGCAACGTTAAGCACCTTGTTGAGTGGAGTCACTTATGGCAACACTGTCGCCAATATAAAATTTATACACTCGATTTAGAATGGGCTATGTTTAAATGACAAGTGGAAAATCAATTTGCATAACTTTTCGAATTTTTATAGATATATAACTAATTGGAACAGAGAGGATACTTGAAAGAGACAAAATAACAGTGATCTCTTGTAATCTAAACTGACCCAACTCCTGACAATTGAATACAATATTTATCAGTCTTCTACATTTCAGTTTTAAAATACTATTTTTTGGTAAAAACAACTTTTCATTAAAAAAGTACTCTATTGAAAAATTTAAATGATGTGATAGCTCCACGTTTTTTTAGATACGATTTCTTGATTAGTTCTTACTTAGTAGTTTGATTTCTTATAGAAACTTGTAGACGTTTCGCTAAAATCTCATATCAGTATTTGATATTCGTTTCTCAGATTGCGGGTGCTCCAGACCCCACTGCAGGTGCCGCTGCTGATGATGCCCACTCTTGGCATCTGGACGAAACGCAAGTGTGCGAACAAGTTCGATCATACTTAGCTCAGGGAGCCTATTATAACGCCAACAAGCAATTAAATTCTTTGTTTTCAAAGGTAAGCAAAGGGCCAATGTATATATTATATAATAATTGCTTATTTTATAAAATAGTAAAAAAGATTCATTTATGATTATTCTTTAGACTTGATTCTCACTATAGTGCCACTCTCGATACGATCTCGGTTCGATAATTTTTTTTTTATTGAAAAAGGTTTTACAATATCGAAATCTCCGCGAAACCGATAATGTGAATAGGTGCATTGTTTCTCCTGTAAGAATAATTTACCGGATCGAGAGCGGCCCTATAGTGAGAATCTGGCCTTACATTTGTTAAAAATATATGGTTAGGTTCGAGAAATGCTTCGTGCACAAGATTCAAATGGTGCGCGAATGCTCACTCTGATCACAGAACAGTTCCTCAACGACCCCCGATTACAATTATGGAAAAGCCAAGGCACACCCATGACGGACAAATGCAGGCAGTTGTGGGACCAATTAGGTTCTCTGTGGGTGTGCATAGTGCTGAGTCCAGGGTGCACCCAACATGAAAAGAACCAGTGGAAGATTTTGCTAGAAAAATGGGTCAATATAGACGTTTGTCCGCCTGAAGATCCGGACTTCAGAGTTCAACAGGTTGGAGGATTTAGAGATTCGGTAAGAAAAATGTTTTCTCTCTATTACTTAAATTGTTTTGTAGTTAAGATTCGATATAGAATGATGAATGCCAGTTTTATCTAATGCAGTGATAAACCACACTGCTCCTATACAAATTCGTCCTTGGAAAATTCAAATAGAATGTCGATCTGTTTCGACTGCTTTGTCTCTGGATTGCAAAAGGCAATAGTGAAAGAATATCCGGGGCATCAATTGTGCCCTTGATAATCTTAAATAGAGTGTAAAGACTCATGCGAATTCGTGTTTTCTCATTCTCCTAAAAATATTCAGTAGGTATGCTTGGTCACATCCTCTTTCTGGATAATATCCGTATTTTTTATAAAATGTATATTTTAAAAATTTTCTACGAACTTTTTCAATAAGTTCTTTCCGGATATTTTAATATGGTGACCACTATACTACCATATTCAAGTACAGGATAACTAGTGCATCTAAAACTAACGTCAATATTAAAATATTTCGAGTTTCTGACGACAAAACCCATTGTTTTTTGTGCCTTTTGGACCATCGCAACAATATGATCAGATAAAGATAAAGTCGGATCGAAAAGTACTCCTAAATCACGTTGGGCTTAAGTTCATTATTCCCAATTTTATAATTAAATGGGATAATTCGTCTATTCAAGGTAAAAGGCATACAGGAACACTTACTAACATTTAATTTAAAACCATTAGTAACACACCATTCTGCTATATCACAGAAGTCAGATTGCAATGTGTCACAATCGGTTTCAGAGCTAATCTCTAGAAACAGTTTAAAATCGTCAGCAAATAACAAAGCTTCAGATTTTTCAGAGATATTTGCAATACCATTTATTGCTATTATAAAAAGTAAAGGTCCCAAATTGGAGCCGTGCGGAATTTCTGATGTATTGGTCTAGGTTGCAGATTTATACCCTTTAATTTCAACTTATTGTTCACGGTTACACAAGTACGATCTCAAGACACTGACATAAATTTAAGGCACATCAATGTCAAATAAAGCTTTTAAATTTGACAGTGTCTAACTCTGTCAAATGCTTTCCCGTATCAGTGTATATAACATCGACCTGTGATTTTCTTTTAAGCGACTCGTGAACATATTGATAAAAAGATGATATATTGGAAAGGTACAAGTTTAGAAATTTAGAAAAGCGCAGGGAGTTAATTGATATTTTGTATTTATATAGTGTTGTTCACGGGTTTATTGATGATCAAAGATTTTTATTAGTGTTCCAATGTATAAAGGCTGTCAATACCTTTACCTTGCGAATACGGCACATACACAATTGAATTTGCCTTGTGCGAGTTTTAAAATTGAACTTAAAAGTTGACGCCGCCAACTATTCGACCTTTTATTTAGAGAATTCGTTTTAGGTGAGAAAAGTGCCAAAAATATACGTTGCAAAAAAAATATGACCATAAATAACCAACTACTCCTTTGTTCCGACACAACTGATTGTAATATAAATTTCTTGAGCTTTAAAAACTAACTTAAAAAAAAATTAATTTCTATATTGCAAGTAGATCCTAATAAATTAAATAAAAACCTCTTTTATGACACCATTTTGAAGGGTCTTGTAGCTCTCTATGGCAGCAGCTGCGGAGATGTTTATATAAACTGTTTTTCATATTTTTTTTATATAAAATCATAGTATAATAAAAGAGTTTATCTTATTAGATAATGTAAATATAAAGAAACAATTGCATTCAGCCTATTGGATTACTTCTCAAAAATTCAACGAGAATGTGAAATTTGCTTCAGCTACAGCATATAACCAAAGATTATTATAGCGAACTATAATAATCTTTGATAGAATGTACATATTCTAAGGTCACTATTTGTTTTTAGTATTCCAATAGAGACCGTGATCGTGATCGCTATTGGTATGAAAGAGACCGAGAGCGATATTCGGAGCGAGAGAGAGAAAGAAGAGAGCGTCGGGATCGTGAAAGAGAGAGAGAAAGAGACAGAAATAACAGACAAGTAAGTATATAAAAAACCTTTGATTGATAACAATATAGGTGGTTGTCGAACTTGTATTGCCTTTTTTTGTCTGTAAGACGTTTCGATTAGGTTATATTATATTATATAATAAGGAAGTTCATCATCAGAGATCCCTCAATAGAAAATAACCAATGTAGATATATATGACTGTCGAACATCAGAGACAATCCAGCACATAACTGGAGGATGCCAAGCATTTGCCGCAACCGAGTATAAAGAAAGACACGACTCAACTGTTAAGATAAGCCACCAAGAGTTAGTAGATAAGTTAAACCTATTGCAGGTAAGAAAAGTGCCTTATTACAAATACAGTCCGGAGCCTATTCTTGAGAACACCAGTTCAAGTTATATTGGGACCGAACAATTCTGATGGATCAGACAGTTGCTCATAATAGATCAGACATTATACTAAGCGATAAAATTTGTAAGCGAACAACACTAATCGACATTGTTGTACCTACAACAAGCTAAGGCTAAAATATAACGAGAAGATCGCCAAATACAGACATCTAGAGATGCAAATTCGAAGACAATGGGCAATGAATAGCGTCTAAACGATTCCCATAATTTTATCAACTGGAGTGATACCAAAGAACCTTCTGCAGAACATTAAGGGACTGGGCTTTAATGAGCATCTATATAAGTCGATTCAGAAAGCAGTTCTCCTTGCAACCGCGCGGAACGTCCGAAAGTTTGTAGGAAGTACAGAAGACCACTCCACCTAGGACCCGATACCATGGAAAAGGTTCCCACAAAGCTTCATACTTTTGGTATCATTGTATACCTGGTATGAGTCAATATTCCCTGGAGGGAGTGTGAAGCCGTTTGGCTTGAAATCATGAATAATAATAATAATGTCTTTTATTAGCACCGAAAATATAAATTGAACATTAATGGACTACGAGATCTATCACGGCTACTCATCTAACCATCTGTTTTCTTAAATTAAATGTAAAATTCATATAAATTAAAAGTAAATATAATCTATGATATAATATATATATATATATATATATATATATATATATATATATATATATATATATAAATATATTTTAAAAATTTGGGTTCATTACGATACAGCATGAGTAACTCATGGAAAAGAAGTGCATTCTGTTCCTAGCGTAAAAAAAAATTGTTTAAATAAACAAAAATAAAGACATTGCAGGTCTAACAACGACATTTTAGTTAATCGAAACATTGTCTAAAACTTTCAAACAAATATTATAAGACATTTTCATTTTTTTAGCGTTTTTATATTTTTGCCATTCAATGTTGGGAAAAGTCGATTTTGATGAACTTTCTTTCATTTCAAAAACTCTCTCTTTAGATTTTCTTTTTAGTCAACAAAGCTTTTTCATTTACAGAGTAAAAATTTAATTAATGGAAAAAGTAAAGAATCAATCTAATTGTTAAAGTCATAATCATCACTTGGACTTTTTTTGTTACTTTAAATTTATATCAATCTCATTTTCTCTTTAGAATTACGAGTCTTCAGATAGCTCCAGTGAATCTGACGAGGATGAACAACAAAACTATAGTCAAAGAGGCCACAAAAGACTGAGACTGTCAGGGAGTCATTCCAAAGGTCATAAACCTTCCTTACCTAGGACTATTTTTCACAGGTTAGCACGACGAACAACCACAAAGCAAAGGAATAAACTTCCATTTTCAAAAATCAAAAAGCTTCACATACAAACATGAAAACTTTTTTTAATGAAATATCTCGATTCTAAAAGATGTTTATTGGTCTGTATCATAATTATGATATTTTTACCTTCCATTAATTGAAAAACAAGGAGGCCAGAGAACCACATAGACCATGTTTATTTTTTATGTCACTTTTAATCGATTTCTTTTTCTTTCAGGGCTTTGGATGCTGTAACGATGTCGTGGGACAACATGCACCTAAAAAATATCCTGTCTAGTGATACGTATTGTTCTCATGTTCCCGACAACTCTAATTCTAATGGTAGCTTTAATTCTCAAGGACAACCTTTATGGCATGGTAAGTTTAGACGAACTAAAAAATATTAAAACTAATTTCCATAATGTTATATAAAAAATGATTATTTATTGAATGTTTCGACAAATGTTTTGGTTTTGTAGCAGAACCAATCCAGTGGTGCGCTGCGCGCGTAGATTCGCTCCGGTCACACGGTCATGCTGAGGCCGCTCTGCGATTGGCTGTATCGGTAGTGCGAACCATGAAACAGCAGCAACTGCAGGCTCAGCGGCAATGGCACGAAAGTCAGCAGCAGCAAGCCAATACATCTAACGCATCTAGTCAGCAACCGAAGCCTTGTACTTCTAGATGCCAGGTAATAAATGTTTATCCGCAAAATAGTTCACATAGAAAAAAATTTATATTACTTTTAAAATACAAATGTAAATCCCCGTTTTTAATGGAGTTCGAATATTTCCCTCAATTTTAGGAATTATAAAATTTATGCAAATCAATCATACTCGATACTCGAATCAACTATTACTATTTTCAACAATCTTTTATGATAATTATGTGATAACATACAAACATAAAATACACCACATACAGTTACTTAATAAATGTTGAGGAATCTGTGAAAAACGTCAATCCTGATCACTTTTTACTGATAAAGTTCCTACCAGCATACAATATTTTAATCAAAGAGTACCGTTGTACCTCCACGCCCCAAGTCCGAACTCGTACATTGGTTTGCCTGTCTCTTCTGGATTTTCTAGCCGATCGTCTCCAGAAGACCATTTCAGTGGCTAACAGTGTTTTCTAGAAGGTTTCTTTTAGCTGCCAGACTTCAGAGCAGTATGTGACTATGCTTTTAATAATAGTATTATAAATGACCGTTTTGTTTTGCTTAGATATATTTGGATCCCGTAGAATTGGGTTTAGAAGTGTAATTGCTTTTCTGCCCTGCGTGTTTCATTCTTTTATGACTTGATCCGCTGTTCCATTTTGTGTGACCTTCATCCCCAAGTATTTATAATTCGTGCAGTGGTCTCTCCGCCTATACGCATGTACTCAGTTTTGGTTATGTTTACCTCGAACCACGATTTCTGGTATTATTGTATTAATTTCCTTGTCATGTATTCCAAGTCATCGTAATCTTGTGCCAGTACGATGTGATCATCCGCGAAACATAGCATATACCTCATGGTATTTCTAAACGGGATACCCATTCCTTGGCATTTTTTTCCATGTGTGTAATGTTTGATCTAAACAGGGTTGGGGAGAGGCAGCATCCCTATTTGAGACCTTTATTGACCTGGAATCCACCTGTAAGTTTATTTCCTATTCTGATTTTTGACGTGGAATTTTCATATAATGACTTGATAGCTTTTACAAGTCCTACACTGACGTTGCTTTTTCCAAGAGCCTCCCATAACTTTTTACGGAGTATACTATATGTTTTCTTCAAGTCTACAAATAGGATATAGATCTCTTGGCTCTTGGCTTTTTTTCTCTTATTTGACTCATACAGAATAGGTGATTTATAATTAATCGACCAGGTCTAAATCCCGCTTATTCTTTGGATTCCATATCCTTCTCTCTCGTTCGATTTTATTCATCAATATTTTACCATATATTCTGCTAAGGCTGCTTATCACTGCTATTCCTCTATACTTCTCGCAGTTGTCTATACTTCCCTTTTTTTGAATAGTTGAGATATATGATAATTTTCATTCCTTTGGGACTGGTGCGCCGTTCATGTATTTTGGGAACAGTTCTTTTAGGTAATGGAATAGGGTGTCAGTTCCATATTTAATTAACTCTGCCGGGATGTTTTCTGGTCCTGATGCTTTACCATTTTTTAATGTTTTACAGACCTCTTTCACTGTGTGTGTGTGTGACTTTAACAGGTGATCAGATTGATATAATGTTTGGAGACTCTTCACTTTCCTGGAATATGTCTTGGTCTTCTGTGAGAAGTTTCTTGAAGTAATTATCCCATGTCTGTGGTTTGATAGAGCTTATGAGATCTAAAAAGATATAAAGTTAATTTTATTCAAAACACAAAATTGTTGGCTTCATTGACGGGATATAGTGAAACTCGCCAGAAAGCACGAACAGTATCCAATCAAAAGCACTGTAACTTGATTAACAATGTGTTGTGGTAAATTTCACATGATTTTTACATATGCACGCGATTTAAATTGAAAAGTTGCTTCTTTTATTTCTGGACAGCAGAAGGTATATAATTGGAAAATTAAAAAAAAAATGAATTGGAAGATTCTTTTCTAAACATGAATCACTTTTCATTGACATGAGGGACATTGTATTTTTCTAATTTTATGTTTTATTTTGTTTTAATAAGATGTATTTGAACAATATATTTTCTTAAGGGTGCTTGTATGAGTAATTCATGCTCGACAACAAGCGTTAACGCCCCAGCAAACACCGACGGTTGGGTGGGACATCCATTGGACCCGATTGGTTGTTTGTTCGATACATTAGCGGACGCCTCTACTATACCTGATGATCAAAGATCTAGAACACCAAGCTACCTCGGTAAGTATAACCACAAAGAAAACAGTTAAAATCAGTAAAATGTGCCCGCTTCTTGTGTGCAAGTGTGTATATTAATTATTTTTTAAATTCAGATTTAGTTAGTATGGATGAGCAACACAATAATTTAAGGCCCCGATATCAGCATATTCCTGTCGTTGGTTCGAGAGACCGTTCCGAGACATACCTTACATTAGCTTTTGAAGTGGCGTTGATTGGATTGGGCCAACAAAGAGTTATGCCTGTAGGTTTATATGCGCAAGTAAGTCTAACGATGTTTTTTCATCCTATGTGTGTATGTAATATCAATAATACTATAACTTAATATGATGAGCCAACATCACGAACCACAATAATCTTGAGATTAGTTTTGAATCTAAAATAATATTTAATATTATAGGAGAAAGCGTGCAAGCAAGAAGATCGTTTAATAGCAAAACTTCAGGAAATAGAATTGGACAACAGTTTAGTGGCGGTCTTAAGGAGGCAAGCCATCATTTTGTTAGAAGGAGGACCGTCAAGCGGTTTAGGCATCGGAATACATCCCGAGTCTATTCCTATGCATACTTTTGCCAGGTACAGAAGCTTGTTTTTCGTTAAATCTTTCCCTTTTTTGAAAATCAGTAACAATTTATTGAAATATCTCAAATAATGTAAAAAATATTTTCACCATGGTTTTCAACATATTAGAACCTATTATTATTAGTTATAACATTTTTCTATCTTTTGTAATGGCCCTAATTTGGAGTTACAGGGTAGTCAATAAAAAGCGCAAATTTCAAAAACTTAAATACCTTGGATTCAAAAAGGAATAAAAACGTGTTTCTTATGACACAAACTTTAATTAAAAAAATATTGATACTAAGAAAATGTTCGTGTTTATTTATTTATTTATTTATTTATTTATTTATTTATTAACATCAAAGCCCAACAACAATAATTAATAGGGCCGTAATAAAATATAACAAACAAAAAAAAAACATCCATTACAAAATAACAAAAATAATATCAAAATATCACGTAATAAAATATAACACAAAAAAAAACGTACTTATTACAAAATAACAGAAATAATATCACAATAGCAGTCCCAGAACTACAATAATACTGAACAGGAACGTAAAAACTGGGTATAACTCATACTCAGATCACACGATTGCGACACCCTATTAAACACAGAACACATTCGATATATTGGCGACATACAATATACATTAGTCCTAGGTATCCTTAAATGAAAGTATACACCATGCCTGCTCGTCAATCGTGGCACATTAAAATTTAGTTCGCCCAAAAGCTGAGGACAAACAATCTGACCGTTGACTAGCTTGTATAAAAATAAAACTGAATGTAAGTTACGTCTCATTTCAAGACTTTGCAAACTAAATTTATCCAGCAACAGTCGATTGTCTATCCCGACCGGTGGGTACACTCCCTCAGTTTTCAACCACAAATACTTCATAAACTTGCGCTGAACGTTCTCCATAGCCAAAACATATTTATTATAAATTGGAGCCCAAACAAGTGAACAGTATTCAAGTTTACTTCTTACTAGTGCTATAAACAATAATTTTAGGCTTTCAATATTCTTAAATGATCTACAGTTTCTAATAATTAAACCCATCATTTGATTAGCTTGAGACACTATTCTGCTATAATGAAGGTTAAAGTTAAGTTTAGAATCCAATACAACACCCAGATCCTTAGCTGCATCAACTCTTTTAAGTAGATCATTATTTATTTGATAACTATATAGAATTGGAGATTTTTTACGAGTTATAGACATTACTGAACATTTGCTCACATTCAATAACAATTGATTATTCACACACCACCTCTGGACTGCACTAATACTATTTTGCAATCTATCACAATCCTCCTTCGACTGAACTTGGACGTACATTTTCAAATCATCAGCAAACAGTAGGAATTCAACATCAATTGTTTCAGTGATATCGTTTATAAAAATTAAAAACAAGAGAGGTCCCAAATTTGAGCCCTGAGGTACCCCCGAAGAGGCCGCAAAACACTTTGATTGGAATCCATTATATTGGACATACTGAGACCTATTAAATAAATATGATTTAAAAAACCGCACAAATTGATCAGTAAAACCAAACTTCGCAAGCTTTGCCAGAATCAAACTATGGCTCATCTTGTCAAAGGCCTTTGAGAAGTCGGTAAACACCACATCGACCTGACCGCCCGCATCCACAGCATCCGCTGTATACTGCAGAAAAGACGCCAGATTAGTGGATGTTGACCTACCCCTCAAAAATCCATGCTGTTTTGTAGACAACAAATGTTCGACTTTGTTAATAATAAAGTTATACAGCAGCATCTCAAAGATCTTAGAAAAACCACATATCAGAGAGACAGGCCTGTAATTTTCCACTTCGGTTCTATTTTTGCTCTTAAATACGGGACATATTTTAGCTACCTTCCATCTCTTGGGATACACCAGCTGCTCAAGAGAGGCATTAAAAATTTTACATAGAGGAGCAGCTAAAACATTTATAGTGTCTTTAATAAGAAAACTTGGAACAAAATCTGGCCCACTAGACATTTTAGGTTTAAGCCCCTTCGTAATTTTTATTATATCCTGTTCCGTAAAGACCGGAACTGCAACTGTACTATTACCCAAATCCCCCAGACTAACCTCTTCAGTAGACGATATTCCATTATAAACTCCCTTAAAATACTCGGCGAAAGCCTTAACAATATCATTAGGGTGATTGAAAGTTTTACCCTGATAAGACATTTTATCGGGAATAGCGCAGCAATTTTTTTTCTGTTGAACATACCTCCAAAACGATTTGGGGTCCTTTCCAATATCTCTCTCTATACGCTCAATGTAACGCCGATATGAGGCCTTTATCATCTGATTAGTCCGCGCTCTCAGCAATTTAAATTTGTTAAAATAAATGATACTTTTCGCTTTTCTATACTTTCTAAAAACGTTATTCTTACGTTTCAAACTACGAATAATATCCGCGTCATACCATACAGGAAAAGAGCGACCCTTATTTTTGAAGAGTGGCACGGATCTGTCTAATATTTTATACAACATTTCATAAAACCGGTCGCAACACATGTTAACATCTGAGTATTGATCCAGCTCAGCCCAATCAGCGGACGCAAGGTCACCATAAAGAGAATTAAAATTAGCTTTTTTAAAATTGTAGCACTTAAATTTACTGCCACTATCCACGAGGAAACCCTTCCGCCGAATCGGGCCAAGCTCCAACTCAACCGCCAGCGATGGGTGATGAACATCCTCCAAGATCATTGGACCTTCATCTCTCCGTACAACACAATTAAAATTAGCAAATATTAAGTCTAAATATCTATTGTTGGCATTAACAATACTGTTGTATTGGTTTAGGGAGAAAAAATCCATAAAGTTGTAAGCCAACTCACTTTTAGGATCGTTACCATATCTGTAATTGTCAAATTTAGGGATGTTAAAATCACCCATCACCAGAAGGTTCCTATCATAAAGATATTCCAAAGATTCAATAAACTCAAACAATGCCACATAATCAGCCACGACACAAGACGGAGGTATGTAGATTAAGATTAAAACAAATTGAACAGAGTCCACAACAATCCGGCAGCCAACCATATCCACACTCGTGTTGCCAACATGTTTTAGTTTTCTGTCTATGCGAAACAGTACTTGAAATAGAAACGAATCTTTGCAAAAAATGATAAAATTTACTTTAAATAAAGAGGTCTTTCAAAAAAAGGGTAATTCTTGTAAAAGGTGGAAACACAATTTTCCGAATTTTTCGAGGATTTTTTACATACCTCCTATTTTTGGGACGTAGAACATGAATATGTTGTCAATTTTTGCCGATCTCGCCTGGATTTCCGAAAAAAAAATCATTTTCACTCATATAACTTGTATTTTCCGATCACTACCTTTAAATTTTGGGCATTTATAGTAAAATACACAAACACTACACCATATTTAATCATTTTTTTAATAAAATTTACATAAATAACCGCGGAAAATTACGAATTTTCCAAAAAATGTAAGAAAACCGTTGTCTTGTCGTTTTATAGTGTTTCTAGGCATTAGAGGTGGGTCGGACTTGAAAAATCCGTTCTTTTTACCGGGATCAGATTACAGCCCGAAAGATCCGAATCACTCGGACAGTACGAAAGTTCGCCCTCCGACTGGTCATACGTTACATCGGACTTATAATTAGCTGAGATCCGTTGAACCGTTTTAATCGAACGGTCCGAATCACCAAAAAGTCCGTTTTGCCCACTTCTACTAGGCATGCATACTTGGTTTAAATCAAGGAAGTCGGATATCCCTTCCAACTTCCTTGGTTTAAATCCAAACATGTGATGCAATGTTGCCTGCTGTTAATATTAAATGATGAATGTTTTACCTTTTATTTTCTAGATTTCTCTTCTTGTCGTTATTAAATTATTACCCCGATTTGGCCTATGAGGTGGGTTTAAGAGCCATGCGCTTACCACTGTTGGAAGAAGGCGACGGAGATGGAGGACCGGGGGGCTCTAATGGGGCCGGCCCTCCCACAGCTGGCCGGCCCCCACGTTGGTTCACCATCGGACATATTGAGAGCCAGCAGTGTGCACTCAGTAGTACCATGTTGAGTGCTGCTAAAGGTTAGCTTATTACATTAGTATATTATTCGTTGCAGGATAGGGAATCCTTTAAAACGTTTATGTCTTTTTTTAATTTTAAGATTTTTTTTAGTTATTACTATTATTTTGGGAATTTTTCTCGCATCTAATATTGTGTTATGATATTTCAGGCGAAGTTATGCGACTCCGTACAGTGTTAGAATCGTCTCAACGCCACATTCATAGTTCCTCTCATCTTTTTAAACTGGCCCAGGATGCATTTCGTTTCGCTACACCCGAAAATGGACCCAGACATCCCACATTGTTAAGCGTAGCTTTTGAGCTAGGTCTACAGGTAAATCATTATGTAATCATTAAATTAACGATAACTAGCTGAGTGCTTCTTCCTAATTCTAAAACTATCAATCCATAAGATGTATTTAGCCGTGGTTCCATACATTTTTGATATCAGCCTTTTTGGCAAACTTTTATTTTAAGAACGCCCCACAAAAAAAAAGTCACACATATTTGACACTGGAGGACGTGGTGGTCAAATCCATTGGTGGAGATATTGGTCGTATAAATATTGCCCAAAGGCAATGGAAAAATGGGGTGAGGCATCTATGTGCATATACCATAGTTCTCGCTGATGTCAAATAGGCAAATTTTCCAGAAGAATTGGTAATGTGTTTTGCATAAAGTTTAGATAAATATTTCCATTTATCCTGTCTGGAATCACAACAGAATCAATAAGGTGGCTATCAATAATACCTACCCAAACATTTATAATAGTGTGCACCATTAATGGTTTATGAATTTTCATTCGCATAAAGATGTTTGTTGTGCAATTAATAAAATGTTAAGCGCATGGGGGACCAGTCGGTAAAAGTACCTGAATATTTTGAATATATCATGGATGTAACAACTGTTCTTTTGAAATATCATTTACAATAATTTTAGGGATATTTAACTCACGTTCTAAGCAGTGGGTAGTAACTTTTGGTTCTTCAACTCTTTCCAAAATTTTCTCTTCTTTTTCGACTGTTCCGAGTTGTTTGAATACGACCCCTACCTTCAAATTTTTTCTCAAAGCTACCCGTTTCTCAGAGATGACGCTCAATATTAGCAAATGTATGTTTGGTATTCGGCGGTTAGGATATCTCTCCATGTAAACCCTAACTCTTTGACGCCCATTTCTTCCCTAAAACCCACAGCCCAGGAGCATGTTGGACTTCCCGGAGTGCGTGTAGTTGTCCATGTTTAGTAGTAAAATAGGCTTCTTCTTCTTCTTCTTCGGGTGCCATGTGCTATGCCACATGTCGGCGATCATTTGTCCATCTCATGGTCACATTATAACCAGAGTGCTCTTCTCAGCCTGTCTAAATATGGTTGCGGCGTCTGATATACCACGCCAGTTTCTTATATTGCGGCGTCAAGAGTGTTGTTTTCTACCCGGCCCCCACCTGCCTTCAATTTTTCCCTGCAGTATTAGCCTTGGTATGGAGTAGCGAGGCCCTCTTAGTATATGCCCTAGATATGACACTTTTCGTTGTTTTACAGTGTCCATTAGTTGTCTTTCTACGCCAGCTCGTCGTAGAACTTCATCATTCTTTATGTGAACAGTCCAGGGGATACGCAGTAGTCGGCGGAGTGTCCACAATTCAAATGCTTCGATCCGATTCAGCGTCCCAGCTTTAAATGACCAAGTTTCAGTGCCATATAGAACACTGAACCACACGTATTCGGGTGTGTTGTTTTTGCATGTCCAATTTTTCCCTTCACTTCTTCGTCATATTCCCAGTTTTGCTTCACAGTAGTGTCAAGATACGTGAACCGTGCGACACGTTCAATAATTTCCCCGTTGATTTTAAGAGGAGTGATGTACTGATGCCTACTAATCATCATTTTTGTTTTGGCAGTATTAATATTTAGCTCAAACTGTTTATCGCACTCGTTGAGTTTTTTTAATATTAATTGGAGATCTTCAAAGTTGTTAGCTAAGACTGCAGTATTATCTGCATAGCGAATATTGTTTATTGGGATGCCATTGACTTTGATATCTCACGTTTCATTTTCTAATGCTAACTGAAATATTTTCTCAACGTAAGTATTAAACAGAACAGGCGACGGTACACATCCCTGCCGGACTCCCTTCAGTATATTAAAGGCCTCGTCAACAGATCGCCATTAATACAGATCTCAGCTAACTGTTGTCAATTAAGTTCTTTTATTATTCTAATATGTTTATCATCTATACCGATCTCCTGTAATCTTTTCAACAGCGGCTCCTGCTTTACGTTGTCAAAAGCTTTCTGATAGTCAATAAAGCAGTTGAAAACATCTTGCCTTTGGTCGTAGCACTTTTGCAAAGTAATTTCATTGAGAAGAAAGCTTCTCTAGTGCCAAGTTCCTTGATAAAGCCAAACTATGTGTCGCCACTTATATCCTCACACTGAATGAATTACTCGAAGGAACGTTTTAAGAGCGTGGCTCATCAAGCTTATGGAGTCTGTGGTCTTCGCAGTTCTTAGGGTTTGTTTTCTTTGGGAAAGCAATAAACATAGAATTTAACCAATCCACTGGGATTTGCCCAGAGTCATGTATCACGTATGTTGTTTAATATCGACTTGCCTACCTGTCTTCAGATTCAATAGTTATATATATATATATATATATATATATATATATATATATATATATATATAAATAAAAATATAAATAAATAAATAAATTAATGTATTTTTCCTTAGGTAATGCGCATGACTTTATCATCTCTGAATTGGCGTCGACGCGAAATGGTCCGATGGCTAGTTACGTGTGCTGTCGAATTAGGCCTAGACGCCCTAATCTCCCTTATGCAAAACTGGTTCCAATTTTTTACGGCAACCGAAGCTGCCGGACCGGTAGCTACTACAATAATGTCACGTGGTACGATGTTGAGGTTGCAGCTCACCTTTCAGCAGCAGGAAGAGCTAAGTAGCTGCGCTAGAACACTAGCTTTGCAATGTGCTACCAAGGTAAGAGGAATGGGGAAATTATATACTTTATGCACATTTGCAGAAACGCAACTATAAAACATTTTCAGGATCCCCCAAATTGTGCCTTAAACGCCCTGACGCTTTGCGAGAATGAAGCACTGGCTTTCGAAACTGCCTACCAAATCGTGGTAGATGCCGCTTCGCATATAATGACATCATCTCAGTTATTCACCATAGCACGGTATATGGAACATCGAGGCTACCCGACCAGGGCGTACAAATTGGGCATGCTAGCGATGAAAAACGTTCATTTGGCTTATAACCAGGTAAAATACTTACATTTTATATAGTATATTTTGGATTTGAATTTTATTATTTATTTTAAATTATCATGTTTTAACTGGCAAGTGGCTGACTGAAGATAATACATACAGACCTATGCAGAAACGTTGATTGTTAGTTAATAATAAACCACTATTCAAATAATCTACTACTACTACTACTACTGATCTACAATATATTAATGGATGGAAGTCATATTTCATTATTTACACTATGGCTGTTATCTGATGTGAAACTCATTTTACCTAATCTTTCAATTTTTAGGACACTCATCCTGCCATAAATGACATTCACTGGGCTATGGCTCTCGCTCATTCACTAGGTAAAACCGAGCTGGGTCATATGGTGCCATTGTTGGTGAAAAATGTTCAATGTGCAACTGTTTTGAGTGACGTGTTGCGGAGATGCGGAGCATCGGCCCCAGGTGGGCCCATCGGTCCTACACATCCCGATCCGAAGCACGGTCCTCATCGGAGAGGATGTGCAGCGCCAGGTTAGTGACTAGCTACGCTAAAAATAAACGTACACTATGTAATGTATTTATTTACTTACTCCTCCTGCCTTATAGGTTAATCCCCAATTAAATGGTAGGAATAAAACATAAATTGTACAATAATTTATTTTACATAATATATACTAATAAATGTGAAAAATTATATTAACCTCATAAACATAATATAAATATACTAAACCGCAGATCTTATAGAAGAAAGTTGGCTCATTCTAAAAAAGAGATAGAGCGTTTTTGATGAATAGTACTTATCTTTCTAATGGCGGAGCTTAGAACGACACTCCAAACGCCACTGGATAGCTCTGTCTATTGATCGAATTTAGAAAGACAAGTACTACTCACCAAAAACGCTTTATCTCTTTCTAAACGTGACCCAACTTTCTTCTATAAAATCCGCAGTCTATATTAATTTTTCTTATATCTATGCTTATCCCAAACTAACCTAACCATAAAAAGTTTTTCAATTTAAGTTCAAAAAAATGCAAAAAACATTTTAAATAAAAAGTTAAAGAACAAACTCTCCCAGACAACATTTTTTCAACTCTCTGTTGATTATCTAGAAAATTCTAAATTAAAGTTATTGTGTTCGGCATACACATCAAATATATGGAAGGATATTTTAAAAATTAATATTTTGACATGGATTTTAAAACTTAGTTTACTTAAATTTGTGGTTGTCTCTTCAACACTAGAGAAATATAAAAATCATTCCTCGATCTAGTGCCATATGCATATACATTATTATTATAATTAATATCATCTTATAAATATATAGGAGAACTACCCGATCTGATTTTAAAAATAAAGATTAATGTTTGATGGTAAAAGAAGTCCTCCACTGACAACCATTGCATTTCCCTCAACACGTAGTTAATTGATGTTCTTCTTGTACCTGAGAGTATAACTTTCATGGCTCTATTTTGTAATTTTTTAAATCGTGCCTTTTCATTTTGATTAAGCAGGAACAAAATTGTGGAGGAGACAACACCAGAGTGTTAACCAGGATTGTTTTAGTTCACCTTGTCAAAAAATTAGAACATCTGTAAATATAGTTAATTTTATAACAGATTGTTTTTATTAAGTTATTCGCATATTCTTTAAATTTAAGTTGTCTATCTATGATAACTTCTAAATATTTAAACTTTTATACCATTTCAATTGTTTCATTGCCTACTTTAATAATAGGATTTCCACAAGAAAAAATTCTATAGTCATTCTCATTACTGATTTTCAAGGATTTGGTTTTTTCCACATATATTTTGAATTGGTTACAAAAATATCACCAATATAAATTTTGTACAACATCGTTCAATTTCAATCTTTGTTTTCTATTCATTAAGTAATTATTCATAAATTGCAACACTCCGCCCCTTAAACCAACATTTTCTAATTTTTTAAGTAGTCTTTCACCATCTAAAGTCTCAAAAGCCCTCCTCAAATGACTTCTCCATTAACATGAGACATAAAATATACTTTTCACTTTCACTAGACATCACGCTTTAATCAATTATAGATTTCTTTTAATCTGCTAAAAAATTTTAATGTCGTCAGCGTATAATATATATATATATATATATATATATATATATATATATATATATATATATATATATATATATATATATATATATATTAAACAATCAAAATTTCAGTAAGAAATAAATCTTTCTGCCGTATTTAAATAGTTTGTTATATATGTAATTCTCCTTTCAGGCAGAGTATATGAAAAATATATGTACAAACAGTTTATTTCCTGCAAATATCGCTCTGGTCCTCTCTCCATACGCGTTTCGATCACCTCATGATCTCGTCAGTGGAGCTGTATCGGACCGAGAGCAACAGCAGCAAATAACTGATATATGAACTTTAAATTTCAAGATATGTTGGCAGGATATTACACCTGCCGTCTACCAACTTCGATGTCAGACTGAAAAATATCGCAGTCGAACGACATCTGTTGGCGATATTTTTCAGTCAGTTTAAGGACGTTTCAGTAGCAGCTATCAACTCAAAATTGCAAAACGAATTGTTATTTAATATTTCCGTTTTTTTTTTTAATTTAATTTGTCTACCTAAAAAATAAATTGAGAGGTAATATATTCACTTTGAATATTATCGAAAAAGTATAAAGTTTTTAACTTATATAATAAAATTATTGATTTTATATGTGTCAATCAAAGTAGAACAACCAGTAAAAATATTAAAAAATATTTTTCTTATTACAACAAATGATTAAAATTTGGTACCAGTATGGTAATAAGTATATACTTTTTCTTTTCGATCATACCCTATAGATTTAAACAGCGATAGATTTGTTTGAAGGCTGTTTATGGTCGGTGGGAAGAAGCTTTTTTAATGTTTGACGATAGACATAAACATGTTTACTTATCTTTTTAATTGCTTGTCGTGACTCTTTTCAGTGTTTTTAAGTGTTAGAAATTGCTATAAATGCAAAGTTTTCAATTAATATTAACAAAAAGAGGATTTAAAAACTTATTTTTATCGGTAAATATTGTTAGGTATTGTTTACATATTGAAAATAACAAAAATAATAATTTAGGCAACCATGTATTCATACTTTGTTTTCAGAATTAACGTACCGATTATCGTATGATACTCGTTTAAATAATGCAATTAGAAAATGATAAATAAAAATATTATTACGTTATTCAGCATTCAAACAACCGGGCCCTAGTTCTGACGTTATGCGAATTCTATAAGGGTATGTTAGAACCTTTTTTTCTTTCAGCTGATATAGGCTAGGTATATATTTTCATTAGTTATTGTGTGTGGTGTATCGACTTAACTTTCGCTCGATATGAAAAGTGCATTTTAAAGTTGGCTGACTATCTTATCTACATATTGTAACACAAGTGAATTTTTGACTTTATTACAGGTTTGAAACCGTTGTCGTTCGACCGTCCCCCTCTTCGTCCCCTTTTGGAAGCCGCGGTGGCCGCTTACATCAACACGACCCATTCGAGATTGACTCACATTTCGCCACGTCACTATGCTGATTTTATCGACTTTTTAGGGCGTGCAAGAGACACATTTGCACTTGCGCACGATGGACATGCCCAATTTGCACAGCTAATCGAAAACATGAAGGTACCTATATATGTTGCTTCTTTTTGTTTTGAAATTAACCGATACCTTTATAGATTATATACGGTAAAAATTGCTATTGACTTTAAATATTGCCAACGTATCTGAAATATATTCCAAAAAGACAATTTTTCTCTCATTTAACCTCGCATTTTTTACCGTTTCAGAGATAACAATAGTTGTATCATTTATTTTTCACACAATATTGTACACAAGGTGATCCGAAAACATTCAGTAATTCAATTATAAACACAAAGAGATTAAGAAGTTTTGCATCAGCTGATTTCGATATGTTTAAATAATTTCGTGAAAAAAATTTTTCCTGCATTTTTATTTATATTGATCACTTAAAATGATCACCATTTTTGTATCGATACATTTTTTAGGCCATTTTTTCAAAATAAAATTTTCAGTATTGTATTTTACTGGTATATGTCACAATTTAGAGTGTGAAAGAACATGAACCGCCAAAGAACACTTCAAATTGGCCCTACAAAAAGAAGCCTTTAGGAGAAGAAGGTTACTTGCAGGATAGACAATAGAAATGGTAAAAATCATGTTAACTGTTCGAAGAAATCTTATCTTAGAAATATCAGGAGAACGAGAGATTCCCTTGGAGTTAACGTTTCTGTCTCTGAACACGAATTCTTTAGGTTTCAGATGTTGGCGGTCTGTAAAAGTCCCCCGATCATAACTTGAGCACCGGATTCGCTGGCTAAAGAAATTTATGTTATTCTCATTTTTAATAAAATCAGACTTGTAGTAAATGATAACCATTGTTTTCATATTTAGAGAAAACCAATGAAAACTGCCCCACATACACATGCTCGCCCCGACTTTCTTTTCACGAAGGGAAATGCCATGTTTTCAGCGAATATTATATTTAACTGGTGTACTGAATTAGTTCAAGCACAATAACCGGTGACAAGTATGTTAAGAATATTCTACATTCTCACATTAGACTATGAGAAAAGTTGTTAGTGATAATCTTATTTTTTTGGACAACTATCCCATAAATCATCGTAAGAGGGCTGAGAATAACTATCTTAAAAGTGAGGAAATCAGTCGATTGGGCTGATTTGCTTTGTCTTCTGACATCAACCAAATAGACCATGCTTGGAACTTGTTTGCCAAAGCAGTTTAAACGCAAAGAGATTCTCACGGAACTCTCCAGGACCTTCTCTCTGCTGTCATAGGCGAATGGTAGAATATTCCCCACGTTTAGACAGCCAACGTTGTCAACGGCACGTGGCACCGTTTTCACGCTTGTCTTTAGGCCAGGGATGAAAATATACCGGAAGTAGATATCAGTTTGCTTATTTTAAATGGAACACCCTATATCTTATTGCATTTTTGATTTCTACGTAAAATTCTAGATATATTTCATGTAAAATGTTCTATACTTAAATCTCACCGTTTTGGACATATTTAAATTTTTATGTCAAAAATGACGATTACAGACCAAAACTTAACTATAAATTTTTCCTATAAGAAAGTATTTATTATTTAATTTGGGTTACTTTTCTTGTAAACGAAGATCGATTTTAGTAGTCTATTTATGATATTTTGAAAATTATTAGTGGTCAAAGAAGAAGAATAAAAATTATATTTAAAAATCGTCAAAAGTCAATTTTTTCAAATGGAAAGCACCTATTTTTATAATTTTCTCATATTAAGCATTAAAAA
This sequence comes from Diaprepes abbreviatus, assembly GCA_034092305.1. Taxonomy (NCBI): domain Eukaryota; kingdom Metazoa; phylum Arthropoda; class Insecta; order Coleoptera; family Curculionidae; genus Diaprepes; species Diaprepes abbreviatus. The sequence continues at coordinate 39,573 of JASJET010000296.1, read as the reverse complement.
TAAGGTTAACTTTGTATAAGGTTGTCTATTCCAACAAATTTGTAGTTTTCAAGATATTGGCAATTCAGCATTTTTCTATTGTAAAAATACTATACGAATTTTAAGTTTTGTTATTAGTTAGTCATGACGACGAAGCGTGTCGAAAATAAAATAATCGAAACCTACAGAATTGTCATTCAATAAGAAGAGCCATCCCTGAAGAGTTCCTGCTTAGGTGCGAAAAATGTTTGGAAGTCCAAGGGCGTCAATTTGAACATTTATTCAAATGATTTTTGTAATTTTATTTTGTTAAAAACTGGTTTATTTCTATTTTTTTAGCTTTTATAGATCTACGGTTCTTGAAGTTTTTTATAATCTTTTTAACAATTGGTAGTGTTGGTTTCTGTTTCTCCGGATATCAGATCGCGAATGTATCATATGTTCTTGAAAAACTTTATCACATTCACCATAAATAATAAATAAGTTTCAATAATCTTCGTGCATGGAATTTAATCGCCCCGGCATGATTATTATTAATGAATGTCAAATAGCAAGAAATAGTGACAATTCTGTAGGGTTCGATTGTTTTATTTTCGCCGTCATGGCCAACTAATAACAAAACTTAAAAGCCAAATAGCATTTTTACAATAGAACAATGTTGAATTGGAAAAATTGACTTTTGACTATTTTTTAAATATAATTTTTATTTTTATTTTTGACCACTCTGTACTAATAATTTTCAAAATATCATAAAAAGACTACTAAAGTCGATCTTCGTCTACAAGAAAATCAACCCAAATTAAATAATAAAGACTTTCTTATAGGATAAATTTATAGTTAAGTCCGCAAACGTCATTTTTGACATAAACATTTAAATATGTCGAAAAGATGAGATATAAGTATAGAACATTATACGTGAAATATGTCTAGAATTTTACGAATAAATTAAAAATTCAATAATATATAGGGTATTTCGTTTAAAATAAGCAAGTTGACATCTACTTCCGGTATAATCGGAAGTGCCGCTATCTTGTAAATATTTTAGCCGGCTGTCCCCATGCCCTGTGAAAATTTCGGATTTTTCCTAATTATAATTTTGCCACAATCGATCGATAAAGTTCCCGTAGAATCACCCTGTATAACACATATATAGATTAAATTATACATAATTTTAAACACATTAAAAGGTTGTAAAATAAAGTTAAAATTTATCAAGGAACATTTAAACATCAATTTTGTCTCTAATTAATTATGATTGGAAATTCCTTTCAGGTGGCGTACAAAGGGAAAAAGAAGCTGATGTTCTTAGTAAAGGAACGATTTGGCTGATGACAATTAAAAAGGTGCTGCGTCCATCTGCAGCTCCGCCATTACAGGGGCTGGTGCTGAAACTTATTATGTTTAATCATTGTTGTGTTGTTGTTTTTTTCCATTAGTTTCATTATCGTTTTCCAATCTGAAAATTGAGTGCAATATTATTTAAAAATTGTTTAAAGAGTTTCAAAGGCAGCCCCCGTTGAGTTGAAACTGTCAAGTAATAGGCTTTATATCTGTGAGATTTTACTTTGTATTGTTTTTTAATTTTATGTTGACTATAGACTGACGTCTTAATTATCCGACGTGAATATTTAACTATTTATCACTATAGCAAAATGGTGAGTATACTTTACTTAATGTTCTCAAAATCACTATTTCCATTCACTCAAGGATCAAGTATAAGCTTTTAAAGAGATCTTTACTTTACAGTGAGTTAACTGAATAAGTGCATATTGTTGTAGGACCCTGTTAACCTAGATGCGATATAACCTGCCTATTCGTATATAAAAGAAAACTTTAATTTTTTACATTTAAATTAAATTAAGTTTTTTTCCTTAAAAAGAACGTTAAAAAAGGCAATTAAAATAATTTTCTGTTTAACATGTAAAAATGGTACAATTTCAATTGGATTTTACCTTATTTCCTGGTAAGGGTTAATTTGCATCCATCACACTGTATTCTGAGATACCGCAGGCAGGGATAGGTTAAATAGCTTATTTTCTCAAATATCGTTTAATTTTTTTTAGTATTTATTATCAAACCAACAATATTGATTTTAACATGGAACATGCGTAAAGTATATTCATAAATTTTCAACTGGGTAATGTCGATCTCATTAAAAATTATTTTAATTAGTATTACTCTAAGAGTCTTTTTTGTTATTGTTAGGCTATTTTGTGTTGTGTAAGTATTTTGTGTTTTATAATGCCTACATTTGTGTATATTACATATAAATTTTGACTTTTTTACCAAAGATTGTTTAAATAAATTGTATTATAAATAAATTAACGTACAGATTTTAAAAGGCGGTAATATTTCACCAAAACATCATATAATTGTTATGAGGTGAACCAAAATTTTGTAACAAAAGGAAAAATTTATCATTGATTATGTAGAATTTCTTTTTCGTATAAAATGGTCAAATTTTCTAAAAATTATACCTTTCGAAAATAAAAAATGCATACTACAAATAGGAAAACTCAACTTTTTCCTGGATTAACTAAGCCAAAAAAAAATGAATATTTTATAAAAATTACGTTTTTTAATTTATATGTTTTCAAATAATTAATTAGTTATACCGCAACTTCCTTTTTTGTAATTTTTTTCAACCCTTCTTATCCCTTAGTTTACAATTCTGGTTAAAAATTTGTACGTTTCCTTATGTAAATAGTGTACAACCGTATGTTATATCTACTGTATTGGTGAAATAACTAAAAACGATAAATATATCAAATTTCATATTGCAAGGTTTCAGTTTTCCATTTGAAGATCAATCAATTTTAAATGTGAATTTTCTTCCTATCCAACTTTGGTCGTTCACCTGAGAATTTGAGTTATTTTAAAAAATATGATATTATATAGTGGTAACGACAATAAATACAAATTACTACTTTATCCAACAAGTACCCAACAGACTGCATATTTACCGCGTAATGCAAAATCAAGTTTATAAGTATGGAATTTCTAATCTTTTATTATGCTACAGTCACATTTAACTTTTATTCGGAATATTAACTTAAAACAAAATTTATTTTTCTCGTAACCAAGAACCAACATTTTTAGTATATTTGATTTTAGTTCGTCACCGATTTCCTTTTGCATATCATCGTTTCTCAACTAACCGGTAAATAGAGGATATCCAATGTTTACAAAGAACACACTTCAAAAAAGAAAGAGGTTCTCAGTTTGACCGCTAGATATATTTTTTTATGTTTGTATATACGCCGATTGTTTCGAAATGACTTCAACGAGTTTAATTAAACTTTTTAAATTATGTTCGGAAAATTGATGGCGGTTATAATGTACCGGACAAAAAAATTATTATTGTCAGATTTCCTCGAAAATTGACATGGCACAGTAGTTTCCAAGGTCCCAGATCACGATTTTAATATAATTATTTTTTAATTTCAATATTGCGGATCCAATATGACGTATTAAAAATTTTACATTTCCCGATTTTGTCTAAAATGAGTATTTATTTAGATATGCTGGGAAATGTCATTGATCCATTAATAAGATAAATAATAGAAGACGATCCGACTTTTCACATTCCTAGCCTTCACTTTTAGTAAGACAGGACACCATCGCACTATATACTTTCTGTTCGAGAGTTTTCGTATAGATCTTTTGAAATTTTTTTCTTTGAAAAACCTAAAAATAATTGTTTTGCAACCCAACATAATTCGTCATAAAAAAATGATTTCGGAGAGCTTAACAATGTCAGAAACAAATTTGAACAAAACCTTGTATGGAAGTGAAAGGACAACATTTTAAATATGTCATCAATTATTTGTGTAAAACTTTTCTACTCGTTTTACTTTTGAAATTCACCCTCGCCAAACGGTTAAATATGCAGGACTGAATTATAAGCGCAAATGTGTACCACTCGGAAGGAAAATTGATGTCTCCCAACATTAGTTTTGTGTAATTTTGTTTAAATGGCACACACTCACAGTAGATACGGTTAAAAATAGGTGAAAAAATTAATATTGTAAAATATTTCCAAAAATAATGATTAATACAGTGAAATTGCAACAAATATACGAAATCGTTTTATTTTCGACAAACTTATTTTCGTACATGGTGTCAAATGCCTAATGTAGATCTATAGGAGCAAAACCATCCAAGTTTTTACAGTTAGAGAAAGTATCGCCCGTTGGTGATTTTGTCGATATAAGTTTTCCTGTATTTTTTTGAATTTTTGATTTGAATAGAACAGTTTTTTTTTCATTTTGTTGCTGTTATTTTCGGGCGTCATTAACTTAATAATTCTTAATGTAAATAGGATTATTGCGTTACTTTTCGTAAATTCCTGTTTTGAAAAGAATTTGTTCTGTTTTTTTAAGGAAGATTTCTTTAGATTCGTTTTTATTTAATATGGATATAATAAATAAATTACTATCTTAAAATTTGTATTAGGTATAAAAAAAAGTTTCAACTGATTTGCAGGTCTTTAGGAATTTACAAATAAAAATGCGATATTTCATTATTTCTCAAAATTATACTACACAGGGGAAAAAGGAGAATTTATTTTTTAAAAGAGAATTTTTAATATCATGAATGGCCAAAACTGGAAACGTGAAAATTGATATGTACCCGAAAATAAACCCGTGTTTAGCATTGAATTTATAATATTCTAAGTAAGAGTGGCCAAAGTAGAAATTATAGGCGTATCAAAATAAAATACAGCTTATATATATATATATATATATATATATATATATATATATATATATATATATATATATATATATATATATATATATATATATTAAAGTGTGTCACTGTACTAGCTTTTATAAAAAAAAAATCAAAGGATTCTAAGATAATCAGTAAATGCCCGTAATGAAGCACTCTGTATATCAAGATTATATGCTTTTCAAATAAATTCAACATACAGGATTAATTAATTGTTTGTCAAAGTAAAACGATTCAATAATTTTTGATTCTAGAAAAAAATAGATTTGACTTTTAAATGTTGAATATAAAGTGGGAACTCGGATGAGGTTTTCGCTAATTTGGCAATATCGTGAGTGATAATCAGTATTGTAATTTAATAAAAACATCCATAAAAATAGTAATATTAAAACTTATCTTGGGTTCCTATATGTCGAACATAGTCTTCTCAGTCAAATAATCCTATTTTTTTCTTGAATCGATAATAAAGCTCTTTTTTTTATATACATATAAAATAGTGCTGTGATTTAATTATTTTTATTATTTTTAGTGTTGAGTTCAAATATTTTAAGAAATACACAGGAAAAATTCGAGGTCTAATATGCTTATTTTGTGTCTCTTCTTTATTGTTCGACAAAAATATTGCTTTCAATCAATTCTTGTTACAAATTTTTTCAATGTAAGATTCCATTCCGTTCCGTTATTTCTTTTCGGAGGTTGAATTACATAAAATACAAACACCTGTTTACAGTGTTTGGGAGACTTTAAGCTATGTTGCAGGAAAATCTGTAAACACAAAAATACATTGCTGTTACAGTTGTAAATATAACATTATAATTTACATTCGTAAATATACCATTTATTTAGAGAGTGAAATAAAAACATCCTAAATACACATTTAAAAACTTCACATTATTTACCACTGAAATAGGTTTTCCCTTTAATTTTACATACTATTTGCTGTAGTTTTTCACAAGGCTTGTTTTCCCAGCGTTTAATGTTAAATGATTTTTTCACGCCGTTTCAGCATTGGTTCCGCTGTACCCCAAAGACAGCCGCTAGTTGAGAGAGAAAACCAATTCACAGAGTCTATTCGCATACAATTCGTACAGTATCATACGCTACGACTCATTTCATAACTCTGATTTAAACAAAGAATAATTTCATTAATATTAGACGGTTGCAAACAGATTATTCTATTTTTGATATTTCACTTTAGGTTGTTTTATAAATAATTGTATTTAGACCTTGTTAGCTTTTTCATTGACATTTTAGGCATATGTGCGATTTAACAGATCATTGAAAAAAATATAAATAAAAAATTATCCTTACTTACATACCTATTTTGATTAAACCACGTTCTTTTGTACCTAACCAGATATAGCAGTATGGCCTAAAACTCATTTTAAGTTGTGTTATCTACTCTATTTTTTTGACTAAAAACATTTTCATTTAGAACTTTTTATTTAATAGCACTTCTAGTGCCATCTGTGACATGCCTGCTTCAATTTCATGTCAAAAATAATATAAATCATACCATATAACTTATAAGGAGATTAATATCTTTAGATATTAATGAAAAGAATATTTAACGTAAAGCTTACACCTCATGTCAATTTACATCAAATTTGTGTACCGATTATTTGAAAATTTATCCAATGAGGTAACTGACTGAACCACTGTATAATCAAGTTTGAGTGTTATCTCCACAGCTTTCTAAATTTGATTTTATTACTCATTTTTTTTAGAAACTTTTTATCGATTGAAATATTTTTAAACAATAGTTTTTAAGAATATAACTAGCTTCCAAATCACATATTCTTTTTATTCAATCCACACCTTTTATTTTTATTTTACCCAATATTGCTAATTTGTCTGGCTTAAAGTTCTCTTAACAAATGGAACATTTTACATCCACACTGTGTATTAATATAGATGTACAAATTTGTTTTTCCTTTCAAATAGCCATCTATATTCAGTTGTTGTTATTCCTGTGTATTTTTTCCCAGTGCCACTAATATAATTTAACTGTACATATAAATGTAAATAGAAAAAAAAATTGCCAAATAATTGGTAAAAATCCATTCCATAATTTTTTTGTAACATATATAAAGTGAAATTAGATAAAATTGTAAATATTGCCAAGAATTGTAAAAGTAGCGTAAGTAATAAACGTGCTACTTCAGGACACTCTGTCAGTTTCCAATTCTAATAGACTGCTAGCTACTTCAAGATATGGATTTCTAGTTATTTAATTACATCTCAGGTTTTAAATGCAGTTCATCTTTTAAACGAGACTAACAATAGACTATAATTTTAACAATCATTACAGAAGACCTGTAATTGGATTAAATTGTTTCAATTTATATTCTCCATCTATATATTATACATTATATCGATCTTTTTCAAAAAATTTTGATTCTAAAAGTACCCCTACGTTTCTTTCTCAATTTTAACTAACTAAAAATTCATGTATTGAAATAACTATAAATCTGTTAGAATTGGAAAAGGAAGAGTGGCTTGAAATAGCCCACTTACTACTACCGTATGTGTAGTATTTTTTGTTTATGAGCGAGCTGTATGTGTAGTTATAATTTATGGATTATTTTTATGATAAAATAAACAATATTTGTAATTTATTTAGTAGTTTTATTTATTTTAATAAAGTGATAGCTGTTATGTTAAATTTCAAACTCAAATACCGAAAACAAAATAATAAATTAAAATTTTTTTTAATTATTATCTGAAATGCGTCATCGATGCAATTGAGAATATTAGTAACAATTTGAGAAACAAAAGTACCTTCCGCGTAAGTTTTAATTTATCACACAATATATTATCTGTTTTTGTTTTGTTTGATCAATAAAGGCAATTTTCAATATTAAACTTAATAAAACATTTTAAAAGATAAATTAAAATTTATATGACCAACTCTATTAGTACCAAGCAGCGACGCTCTATGACGCTTTTTGTTACCTTCGCATCTGGCACTGTGTCTGCCTCTGTCTTCCGAAATCATTCCTAAAATTTTGCGACACGTTTACGATTTTCTTGATTTTTAACCCCTTTATAAGGTCGTTTTAAATATGGAGATACGTAATATTATCTTGTAACAAGATTACTTCAAGCAAACAAATTATTAACTTTTTTTGTCCGTCTGTATGCCACAGCTTTATAATTTTCTCAGTTTTCAATCTGTTTCTATGAAATTTGCTTTTAGTTAGGTACTGTCGAGTAGGTCTTCAAAAATACAATTAAATATGTCGTAAAATTTTTGTCATTTAGTCGTCTTATTCACGAAATATAAACATGTATAACGTTGCTTACAATTAAAGCCGTATTTTAAGAGTGCGACTTTTGGTAAACACTCCGGACAAGATAATGAGTAACTAAAAATGAATTTGTTCATTTATAAGGCGTACAGATCGTTAAGGATTTTTGGTATGGTATAGAGTTTCAACGGAGTTATTTCTTATTTATATAAGGGAACTCAAACGTAGTCAAAGTATTTTAAATTTGATTTATCAGTTTAAAATTTACCACATACAACCTTTATAAGAGCTTATATTTAACGTATAATAGTCATATACATTAAGATGGTTTGCCGATCCAGTTGCCATGAAAGTTGGATCTTCTAGTTGGTCACTTGTGTTTTGCTTATGATACTATTATAATTTGGATTATAGATATCAACAAATAAATCATTATAGGGGAAAATTAAAGATAAAAACGTAGAAATGAAGCCGTGGAATCCGTGAGAAGAATAATTGTCTTCCGAAAATAGACAAACTTTTCTGTTTTCGCCGATTCGGTAATAAATACAAAAAACTTTTTATTATTGTATTTTTAAGATTCAAAACTTGCTTGACTTATTGTTGTATTGGTCAATTTAAACCCTCTACTACTAACTTAGACCGATTTTGAACTTAGACCATCTTAGTGAATTAAAAAATTCTGCGTTCATTTGTTTTAGCAAAGATTATTATAGCTAACGCTATTTAATAATCTTTGGTTTTATATGTAAAACTGAAATTTCACTGTTATGTTTCCCTTTAGTTTTTTTTTTAACGGCGGATTATTTTCAAAATCAGAAAAGAACTCGACTTATTAGCACTTGGTAAATACTTTCAACGAAAATTGGTACAGTTGGTACCAATTTATGAAATACAAAAAGTAATGTTTAAAGGTTAATCTCTGATGTGAAGTTTTTCGACGAAAAGTCAATATTTTCTAATAAAGATTTGCAGGGACATCATGGGACGCCAATAACATCTACGAAATCCTAAAACAATGCTTGTGTGACACCTACTTGACTAGTTGTGGTTGATAAATAGGTACTTGATAATGTTTTAAAATAACATCAACAAAAATATACTGGAATTACAAAAATGATTATCAATAATAGATTACCTGGGTAAGTGGCAAAACAAAATAAAATACTTATTTTTTAATTGCCTATGTTTTATCTAAAACTTAGCAGCGAAAAGGGGTATTGTTTATATGTACTTGTCGAAGAGGTAAGTCGTTAAAAAGATAAATAATTTATTCGTATATTTTAAATTGGAAGTTTTCTATTTTTCTAGGGAAATACTGGTAATTGCTAGTCTAAAAATAATTTGGTTAATCTAGACAATTAGTTTAAATAATTTATAAATATAATTAAAAAAAATACTTTTTTAAAATAGATCTTAAAAGCGAACAATAACAATATAAATTTTTCAATGTAATTGAAATTTTTGAGGTCGGCGACAAATTATTACTAAATGAAACAAATAACTCCTAAACTACGATACAAACTAGCTACAGAAAGAACAATCATCACGAATAAAGTTAGTTATAAAACAATTACGCAAGTTCATATTTATGTATATGTGTAATTGAAGGTTTTCGTGTATCCCGTGTATGTGTGCTGAATCCTTCTCAGGACTGCAGGGCAGCTGACGTTTTAGTAAAATCTCATTCACCATTTTCAAAGTTCACTGTACAGCATCTGCGGGCGATCAGTTCACCCTTCAGTCATGATAAGGACTCAGTACACACACGGGATACCCGAAAACCTTCGATTACACATCACACTCGTGAGAATATATATATATATATATATATATATATATATATATATATATATATATATATATATATATAAGGTAAGGGTAATAAGTTGTTGGTGTTTTTTTGGTGAAACCACATTTTCTTATGTATTCATTTGGCGTCGATGACTTCAAATGTTTCAATTGTATCCAAAAATATATCGTGTTATTTTCCGCTTTTTAGCGCTCTGTTAGAAGGTGGTTCAAGTTGCAAAAGAAAAATATTTTAATTTTTTTTAGGTTGTTATAATGAGGCGACTAATAAAAATTTTATTGTTGACGTTTTTTACGGGTTCTCAAGCTGGTGTATATACTGATCGTTTTTTAGAACTTTACAATAATGTAATTGATTCTAATAATGGTTATTATTCACGTCAAGGTGTCCCCTATCATAGCGTTGAAAATATGTTGATAGAAACTGTTGATCATGGACATGAAGTTGATTCAGAAGCGATAAGGTAGTAACTATTGCTAATTAAAAAAATATTCAGGTGACTACGTAATTAAACTAACTGTCTTTGCTTCTTTTTACGGGGTAAACCTAATCATTTAACATTTAAACAAATAGCTTTTTGTCTTTTTAATCTGAATGTACAGAGTGAGCGCCAAAAAAAAAAATTCATAATCAGTTAAACTATATAGTATTAAATAATTTTTTTATGAATACAGAAGATATGGTCTAGAATTTAATCGTTTACAGCTATATATTGTATTTCATAAAAGTGCCTTCCAAGGGGTTTCCGTAAAATATTTCTACGGAAAGTAACGAAAATAATTGTTAATGAGCAATTTTTTTGCTCATAACTTTTGATAGCAGTGAGCTGGTTTGATTCGGTTTCAGCAAGGAGGCTTATTTTTGCGTTTTTGTTGATCTTTGTTCATTTTTTTAATAAAAATTTTGATTGCAGAAACGTAAGAAAGTTATTTAATTAATTTTGTAAATTTGCAATTTTTTTCATCGTTCCTAAAGTGACTTGTTCATTTTCCGTTATTAATCCAAATAAAATGACACATTTTATTTAACTCGATATTTAACCTAAAACCAAAGATTATTATAGCCATAGAAGAATTATTTTGACTATGTTATAGCTAACGGCTATTTTAGGTTGACTTATTACAAAACAATCTTAATATGACTAAACGGCAGCCTTGTCTGAGACCCGAGATGGCGCTGTGTGGTATTGAAAGCTCAAATAATTTGTGGTCAATTGGTGAAGTAATAGATGTGTTGGACTTTCATGTCTTTTATATTTGTTAATATCACAACGTTTCGGTTAGTTGTTATCTCTAGCTGCTTTCAAGTGAAATTGAATTTCCAATTTCACTGGAAAATGGCTAGAAATAACTCCCCATTTCCCTCTAAAAGGGCTAAAGATAACTATTAGCGGAAATGTCGTGATACTCAACCAAAAAATCAAAGTAATGGAAGTCCAACAGATGTCTACTACTTTGCAAGAAACACTGTTGTCTATGAACTTCAAATAAACGCTTGTAGTCATTTTAAAACTGCAAAATCTTAAGACGATCAGATTGCTTTTGTCACAGTAGTTGTTATCAAAGATTATAATCGCTATCGATAATAATACATTAAATTCTTACCAAGAGTAAAACATAGGGACTCAAGGATTTAATCAGATTTTTTTAATAATCAGAATTAAAAAAATTATACCGACCTAGAGGAAAAGGAGGCACATTGTATATCAATATAAAAAAATAGTGGGAAACGTTTCAATGGGTAAAATATGTTAAGAATATTTTATTTTGTCAGCAACCTGTAATACCTAAAAAGAGATACTTTTTTTGAAATCCGTTGTTCAAAATAAAAATGTACACCCCGATAAGCTGATACCAGTAAGCTCTGTCATGTTTTTGGTTGGAAGGATAAAATTATGCTACTCCAATACCTCTCTCGCTTAACTCGACGATAAAGTTTTGTGGTCAGACAAGCTTAAGTTGAAAAGTCTCGGGCAGTTTTAAATATGAATTAATATGTATTTTCATGACTGCATTCAATCCAATAATTTGCTTAATGTCTATAAACTATATCTAATTAAAGTGTAAACATGAAAGTTAATGAAAGCCCTTATTATTATTCTGGTATTCACCATTGGTTCTTCACCTTACTACCTTAAAGCAGCGCCTATTATACAGTTAAACCTTTGTTTGGAAAAGTAAAGTTGAAGATCTTGCAAGAAGAGTGAAAGTTGAAAAAATGAAAGTAAATTGGTTGATTAGCAAACTTTATCTGTTTCTTTTTGAGACTCTTTCACTTTCTCATTATCACTTTCTTTTAAAGACCAATTGAGACAAAAACGAATGCTTTAAATAGTTTCAAAAACAAAATAAACTAATTTCAAAAAATTACACAAAAATAAAAAAAAATCAGTTAGCAAATATTTAATATAGCAGTTAATTTATTTATTGTTGGATTTACTCATATACTTGGTTCTTTTATTCTTCTCCTTCTGTATCCTAAGAAAGAACAGTTACTGTTGAAGTTGAAAAATCTAATTTAATGTATATGTAAAATTGCGAGCAAAATTTAGTGTAATCTAAACATTTTTGGAAGAATGTATACAGTTTTGACAGGCAAGGTAAAGGAATTATTTTCATCCTTGTAACGATTTCATGTAGTTTTTCTAAATAATCAATTTTTAAAATTACAATTAGTATTTTTGATTTAATTTGCAGCTATAACATATGGTTACACGCGATGTACGGAGCAATTGCTGATAATTTTGAACCATTTAATAATGCATGGAATGTCTTGGAAAATTACATGATTCCCCAAACGCAATACAATGCTGAAAAGTAAGTTAAAAACTACAAATATAGATTCAAAGGATTTATAATAAAAAGTATATGATGATAGCATACTGTAAACCACGGCCAAAATTTTACAGAAAAACATCGCTTAACCCATTTTAATACAATTTCTTTCATCCTTTCCAATTCTTTTAATATTTATATAAAACTAGCGACCCGCCCCGGCTTCGCACGGGTGCAATGCTGATACTAAATACACTACAGAAAAACTGTGACTATTTATTTTATTTTTACAACAATTATTACATCGGCCTCCGACGCGCTATTTATAGGCACGCTGCCGCCGCCCCGGTCGGCCAGTACCGCCGCAAGCGCTACTTCCCGCAATTTTAAATCTGTAATATCTTCGAAAATATTCATTTAAATCTTGTGCTGTAAAGGACCATATAGATCTATATTAAATCAACAATGTATTTAAGCTATTTAATTGGATAAGGATTAATGCTGTATTGGTTAAAATCGCTTCAAAATTTGCCATTATTTGTCGTAAAAAGGAAATGACAAAAAAATGTTATTGTGGGATATCCATGAGAGATAGATATATACCATCGCGGAGTTTTCTGTAGACCTTTTCAATGTGTACAAATAATTAGTACATTATTTTGATAAATCTCGTAGGGTTCAGCCTGCGTTTGCAATGTAAGCGGAAAAAAATATGATAATTAACGACATCACATTAGAAACCTCAAAAATAACAGTATTTCTCCACTATTTAATGGATGTTATTATACATATAAACCTTCCTCTTGAATCACTCCATCTATTGAAAAAAACCGCATCAAAATCCGGTGCGTAGTTTTAAAGATTTAAACATACAAAGGGACATAGGGACAGAGAAAGCGACTTTGTTTTATACTATGTAGTGATACTGGAATTATCACAAATAATTGAATTTGAACTAGCAAGTTTTTCATCCTAATGAAATTTAAAATTCACGTCAACGTGGCAACATTGCATGGTAAGTCACATGTTTTGATCTACTTCGTAGGCATGCTCAGAAAAGAGGTCGTACAAACAAGTCAAGGGTTTTCTTACTTTTCATGGAAAATTCACATTTTTCTGCGGTTATTTACACACATTTTATTAAACAGATTATTAGATATTGTGTTACGTTTCTGAATTTTACTAAAAGTGAAGTGAAAGTGAAAAAATTTTTTTTTCGAAAAACCATGCGAGATCGCAAAAAAAAACTTTATATTCGTATTCTACGACCCAAAAGTGGGAAGTATGTAAAAAATCATTAAAAAATTTGGTGTTTCCAGGGTCTATTCCAAATAATTATCCTGATTTGTTGATAAACAACAGCGTATCATTTTACTAAACCACAATCAGAGCTATTGAAGCAAATGTGTAATCTTTTTCAATTTGGGAATTATAGCACTAACGATGTTTCATCATGAACTTTTTCTTATAATTGAATTAAACAAGTCCGGAGGTAAAACTCCAAATTACTCATTTACTTTAATTGTTTTTTTTTTATATAATTCATATTACTCCAAAGAAACTTTTAGATATAACCCTCAAAGTCCTGTTGGTGCAACTGGCATAACTGTGGGAGTCGATCCTATCTTCAATGAATTAAAATCATCCTATGGGGATGACAAACTTTATGTTATGCACTGGCTGTTAGATGTAGATGATAACTTTGGTTTTGGAAATATACAGGTATTGTACGGTCCAAAATATCTCGTTGGTTTGATTGATTGCAGCAAAATGTATTAATATACTTTACAATAAAGCCCAAACCGCCACATTTACCACAACCTAATATTTCTCGGGTGTGTATTGATACAAAGTAGCTAACTCTGAAATGAAAGTACTTGATAGCTCGTTAAAAATAAAAGTTTCAAATAATTTATTATGTCATTTTCTTTCTAGGGACAATGCGAACTGGGACCCAGTGGATCAGGCCCATCATTTGTTCTTAGCGGGCCTGGTTCCGTTTGGCAAGGCATCACTTCTCCTACCTGTGACAGTTTTAAATATGGTGGACCTAATGGATTTATGGTAAACAATAATTTTTTCAATTTTTAACTCGGTAATTTCTTACATGTCGATTGGCTCGTGTTACAACAGGATATGCATGCATTTATTTTAAAGCATTTATTTAGATTCATTTTGATTCTAATATCGACTGCGGTGAAGATCAAAAGTAATGTTTTTACCATCATCTATGTATGTCTGTTTATTTATTTCTTTGTGTAGTTTCTTAATTATTATTTGTTTAAACTTGTTTAAGAAGCAATCTTTGCAATTTTAAATATCTATTGTAACGTGTAAAATAAATCAGTGGATTATTAAATGTGAGAAAAACGATTAATATTGATAAAATCTTAATGACCAACGATAAGTTTACATTTTATATGTTCATTCCTGACGTTTGCAGTAGCAACCCGGACAATTTTTCTGGTATGTGGAAATTTTGCTATAAAAGAAAAGAGTGAAGAGTTAACTTCTAAAGTTTGTCGAGTCTATTAATTCTTTTCTTTGCAGCCACAGATAAAAATTAAACCAATTTCAATAACTTCCATTCCGTATAAAGACTTAGTTTTAGTTTCATTTTTTGTTTTTTATTTTTTAGTTTTTTGTTTTGAACTTGTCCATAATGTTCAGGTTGAGTTATTTGAAAGTATTAAGCGAGATGTGTGGGTACCTCATAATGTTTCCAAGGTCGCAGAAAAGTATCAACGCTAAATTGAGCAACAAAAATGTTTTTTAATCGGCTTCTAAAAGAAGGAGGTTCTCAATTCGTGGACTATGTATTTTATTATGTATGTACACCAATTACTCCGGAACGGCGGCACCGATTTGAATGAAATTCATTATGTTATGTTCAGGAAGTTGCTGCGGTGGTCCCATATTTTTTTGGACAAAATTGGTGCAGTCAAATTCAAGATGGCGCTGACAATACGGCGGCCAAAAAAATAAATTTTGTCCGATTTTCTCCAAAATTGGTATGTGGGAATTTTCGGGCTCGAGACGGACGAGGCGGACAAGAAAATTGGTATGGGGGAGTTTTGAGGTCGTTCATAACGGATCTAAAATATTTTAAAAAAATTCAATATGGCGGACGAAAAAATTCAGTTTTGTTCGATTTTCTCCAAAATTGGCATGGGAGAGTTTTCGGGGTGGCACATAAAGAGTCTGAAATTATTTTAAAAAAATTCAATATGGCGTATCCAATATGGCGGATAAAAAATTAGTTTTGTCCAACTTTTTTCAAAATTCATATGGGGGAGTTTTTGGGATCGCATATTACGAATCTGACATTTTAAAAAAATAAAATAAATATGGCAGATCCAACATGGCGGATTAAAGATTCTACATCTCTCGATTTTGTCTAAAATCAGTATTGGGGGATTTCTTTTAGTGTTAATTACGAATTTAAAATATGTTTTGAAAAACTTAATCTGGTGGGTTCAATATGGTGTCTTAAAATTTTGGCATTTTTTGATTTTCTCTAAAACTGATATAGGGGGTTCTTGAGGGTTCATATTATGAATTTAATAGTATTTTATCAGGATTCAATATGGCGGACTAAAAATTTTACATTTTTCGATTTTGTCCATGAATCGTTTTTGAGGATGTAAATAGCGAATATAAAATTATTTTAAGAAAATCTAATATGTCAGATGCAATATGACTGTCTAGAAATTTTAAATTTCTGGATTTCATTTAAAATTGGTACTAAGGAGCTTTGAAGGGTTTAGATTTAAATTAGATTAAGACGTTAAAATTATTTTTTTGAAATTCAATATGGCGGATGCAATATGGTGGTTGAAATTGTTACCTTATTCACATTTTTTCAGATTTGGTATTAGGGTTTTTTTGGGGTCATGTATTACGAATATGAAGTTAATTTTTTACAACTATTAGATTGATAAGATACAATATGAGGGACTGAAAATTTTATATTTTCCGATTTTGTCTAAAATTGATATTGCCGGGTTCTTGGGGCGTATACAAACTCAATATGCAATATAAAATATATCGGGCTAAGAAATTTACGTCTCAGGTTATTTAAATATCGATATAGGAAGGTTTTGGGGCCTATATTACTAATCTTAAATTAATTTGAAATTTAAAATAGTGGATTTAATATGACAGACTAAATTTGTTTGACATAATTTCACTGGTATTTAGAGAACTCCAAGAATTAAAGAATTTTAAGTGGTTTATTTTAGGGTGATGTGCAACTTTGGATAAAATGGGTACTTTTTTGCCACCTTGAAGTCATTGCAAGATACACTAATCTCGATTAGTAGTTAATTTAAATAATTTATGGATATCATAATAAATTCAAAAGTAAAAATCGAAAAATAAAATTTTTATAAAAAAAATCGAACCGACTTCTGAATTTTTGAAGTCGGCACCAAATTACTTCTAAATTAAACAAAGAATTATTAATAAATACAAATTATGGTAAAAAAGCAGTTTCAAATATATAGACCGTGAATTTGTTTATTTTTAATAAATTTCCTACTGCTCCGGGGTTTATTCAGATGTTTGTACTGTTTAAGATAACAGTCCGACATCAAGTTGTGCAGGTAATATCCTGCCGGTATTTTACGATATGGGGATTTTAAGTAGATAGTTGTTTTATGAGCATTTTACTTTCGGTTCGTTACAGCTCCACTCATGAGACCATTAGGTGGTCGAAACTAGTATGGTATGGAGAGAGAACCAGAGTGGAATTCGCAGAGAATATACTGTCTGTTCCCTTTCTTAACAGGCATAAGGAGAATAAAACAACTTTTTCAAATATATATATATATATATATATATATATATATATATATATATATATATATATATATATATATATATATATATATATAAAAATTCTAAAACATACAGTGCTGAAATGTAAACACAGAAACTGAAGACCCAATATCAACAATTCACATAACACCTTAAAACAGAAGATTTCTCCACACACATTTACTCTACGATACAAGATTCAGTAATCCTCGACAGTAATAGTAATAACAATATTTATTGTAGTGGAACAACAATATTCCGAGTTGGAATTACGCGGCCGCGCCTGATGCTGATGCAAGAGCAATTCAAGCTGCATTCTGGGCTTCGAGGTGGGCCGCTGAAAGAGGAAAAAGCTCTCAAATTGAAAATACTTTGGCCAAGGCAGCAAAGTTGGGTGATCACTTAAGATATTCTTTATTTGACGGTTTCTTCAAGCAGGTAAATAATTTGTTTTGTAATCTAACCCAACTTAATGATGAGTTATCAAAGTATTAGAAGGGGGTAATGCAAAAGAAGTATTGTGCGTTCATGTAAGATATCAAAAGAAAACCAATAAACATCCATATTGGGAAAGTGGAGATGACAACCTATATATAAATTATTGAATTCAATAAAAAGAAGATTAGATTCTAGATGATTTCTTTTTCATTTTTGGGCTTTGGCGATAAAAGTAACCAATTTTTTTATTTTTAAAGTTGAAAATTTAAACCCTTATCGTTATTTTAGAGCAGTTTTAAAGTTAAATCACTTCAGTGGGTTCATTTTTAAGAGGATGAAAAGAGGAAGAGAATTGTTTTACATTGTTTAAAAGCGACAATACTAGAGGAGTGAAAATTGAGATTTGCGACTTTATTTGAAAATAACTGGCATGTTTCAGTATGGGCGGTGAAAAAGTAGGGGTGAGATTTTTAAGACGTTCACACCTTTATCTCAGAAACAAAGATATTTCTTTGATAGGTATATAAAAGAGTAATTATGTACGAAATATAATGTTTTTAAATCAACTGGAAGAGATCGGAAGATTTGGTTACTGAGTAAGTCAGCGCCAAAAATAGTAATTTTTGGGAGTCGATATTTCAGGATTTATTAAAGCTAAATTTATCAATGTTAAGACTTCCTAAATCATATTTTTAGGAAGTATGTAGAGTTTCAGTTCTGTAGTTTTGGTTCGTGTGACCAGGACTCGACGCTGCAATTAATTACTATTGTTTATACTATTCTGGTATTGATAGAGAATTATGGCATATTACAGGTAACGATAAGAGTACTTTCAACTAAAGAAATTGAAATCCTTGAGTGCTTAAAATTGACAGCAAACTCAAATTAATTGTTTAAAAGTTCGTAATCAGTTGTCAAAGTTTCAAAAACGCATTAGTCTCAGATTGTAAATTAAGATGCTTTTGAAACGAGGGTTACGTGATTTCATGTTCTATTGAACATTTTTAGCCGCACATGATGATGATCATCTGATACATCCCGGTTATCAAAATTTCAAGAACAATTCGGCATTACACACAAGATTAAAATACCTGGAATCAATTTTTAAAATTTAATTTTATATTACTATAGAATATATAAAATTTGTCTCATATAGACGGTGTTTTTAATTTTTTAGGTGGGTAACTGTATTGGTGGCGAAATTTGCCCCGCCGGGACTGGTAAGGACAGTGCCCATTATCTAATTTCATGGTACATCGCTTGGGGTGGATCAATTAATACTCAAAATGGTTTTTCGTGGAAAAGAGGCAGTTCGGAAGCTCATATAGGTTATCAAAATCCGGTTGCTGCATATGCTTTAGTTAATGAACCTAGCTTGAGGTAAATCTGGATCATATTTTTAGTAGAAACGTTTTACCATAATCTTATTTGGCATCCTCCGTACTTGTTGTTGAAGGTCAACTGAGAGAATTTTTGATGCGATATTGTAGAAATACTAAAAACTAATAATTTCGCAAGCTACGAAGATCAGGTGCCGACAGAAATTGCAAGCAGACTGACCGAAATACGTGTTGTAAAGGTACGCACAAGAAAACATTAAAATACAGTTTTAATAGGACGCAAACTCCTCAATTAAATCGAAAAAGTTCAATTAAAACGAAAAAACTGGAAAACCTCGTAGAAATTACTTGGGAAAAATCATATGTAAAGCAGCAGCATTTTATTTAGTAAAATCACCTGATTTCAGAACGTGACATTAAGAAAAATGCACTCCGATCTGAGAAATTCAAGACATTGGGGGTTGACTTGTTTAAGACAGCTTGCCCTCACTAGACCTTCAGATAATTCCTGTTTGGGGTAACTCGTGGTGCTCTCTCAGATCGCTTCAGCGATACAACATCTGCTAAATAAAGATCGCGTACGGTCAGTACAAAACGGTAACCATCGGGAAAATTAAATTTCGTATACGTTTTATTTAACTCAGCGCTTTTATTGAAACGGAAACGGTAATGTTCGGTTGAAAGCATTCGCTCATAGTTAGCAAACTTTATAAAAGCTAAATAAATAGATTTCTTGCCTAATCAGCAGTATTTAATACTAGCTTTTACCCGAGACTTCGTCCGCATGCAACTTGGGATAGTACTCCTGATAACCTCCTCTTCATGTTTGTAAAACTCCATCTAAATCGGTTCACCCGTTTCGAAGTTTAGCCCGTATAGATAGACAGACGGAGAAACATAAAACAAGCAACCCTTGGCATTTCTGACAATCTCCTTTTTATGTTAGGAAAGCCATTTTGAAGATTAATCTGTAGAGACAAACAGACATACGAAAAGAAAAAAAACAACCTATATTACTCCTGACACAAACCTTTTCTTGATGTCTGTAAAATTTCATCGAAATCAGTTCAGCTGTTTCGAAGATAATTCCGTGCAGACAGACATGCAAAAAATAATTATTTAAATAAAAAAAAACACGTGTTTGAAACTGACTGAGAAGTATAAAATAATTTGTCACATTGTCCTAAAAATTTTTGGTTGTGAATTTTTTACAGCTATGAAAATACTTGTGAAATTTAAAACGAAAAACGCGGGGCACATGCAATAGTAGCGAGTAGCTATCGTTGCGAAAACTCACACAACAGTTATTATCTATTCCACTTTACGTTTTTCGTTTTAAATCTAGTATTTTCATAGCTATTCAAAATACACAAGCACAAATTTTCAGGAAAATATGCAAATTATTTTATACTTTTCAGTCCGTTTTACAAACATGATATATTAAAAATGTTTTTTATTTAAATAATTATTTTCTGCTTTTTAATCTTTAATTTACAATCGATTTCAAAATTTGTACCTAACAGATAGAAAAAAATCAGTCAATGGCTGAGCTATGTTCAAAATTTCAAATCTCTAGCGTTGTAAATCAACTTTGCAACTACCAAGCACAGAAGATGCCAAATGAGATTGTGGCGAAACGTCTGCAAACTTCCATAGGAAACCAAACGAACGAACGGATGTATTTCCGGATTAATACTGAATCATATATATATATATATATATATATATATATATATATATATATATATATATATATATATATATATATATATATATATATATATATTCTTATTGTTAACATCTTGCGCTTAGTTTGATTGTGGAATCTCCAGAGGAAGAAAGGCTAAGTTGATTCCAGTATGGGAAGGACCATGTACTGTTCTAAAGAGAATCAATGACGTTGATTATAAAGTCCTAAAAATAAAATGAAAGCAGTACATCTTCACACGTTGAAGCCATACCACGGAACCACGGAAGTATCGAAGTTGATCGGGACAACCAGAATTAGGAGGGCTACAGGGTAACGAAGGACTAGAAGCGTTTTGATGTGTCTTCATAGAAATGATATTTTGATGAGTCCTTATAGAAATATTTTATCGATGAGTTATCATTGTTTCTTATATTTCTGGATTTGTATTCTCGTATATTTTAGGGGGCGGTGGGGAGCGAGAGTGGGGGAACCCATTGTTCGACCAGGTGTCCATTAGGGTCACGCCTCCTGAGCCAGTGTGCGAAGTTATGTCGCTGTGAGCGCATCGGTTCGCCCGTGAGAATTTTTTTTGCAAAAAAAACTTTTTCCATTTCGCCAGAAACGTGATGGCAGATTGTCGAGAGCAATGAGCGGCTGTGAAATTTTGTTTCCTGTTGGGGAAATCGGCCGCGGAAATTATTGTATTAAGACTGTTTATGGGGATGCTGCCCTAAGTAAAACCAGAGTCTACGAGTGGTTTTCACATTTTAAAAATGAATAAATGTCAATTGCACATCAACGCCATTCAGGACGTCCGTCAACGTCAAGAAGTGACGAAAACGTCGACAAAATCAATGCCCTCGTTAGTAAAGACCATCGCCGAACCATTGATCAACTCTGTGAAATGTCTGGAATGTCATGAAATTCAATGCAGAGGATTAGATCCAAAGATTTGCACATGAAAAAGGTTGCAGCCAAAATTGTCCCTCGCCTTCTCACAGACGAGCAAAGGGAGCGTCGACTTCAGACATGTTTTGAGCTTCGAAATCAGCTCGAAGAGGACCCTGAATTTTTTTCCAAGATAATTACTGGTAATGAATTATGGTACTATGGATACGACCCCGAAACAAAGCAGCAATCAAGCCAGTAGGAGACAGCTGATTCTCCTCGTCCCAAAAAAGCTCGCCAAGTGAAGTCAAACATTAAGACAATGCTCATTTGTTTCTTCGATTGCAGAGGTGTTGTGTACGCGGAGTTCGTTCCCCTGGGTCAAACTGTCAACCAGGAGTTCTACCTGCAGGTTTTGAAAAGATTGAGGAAGAGGATCCGGAAGAAAAGGGCAAATATTTGGCGCACGGACGACTGGTTCTTCCATCATGACAACGCGCCGGCCCACACCGCCCTCTCTGTAAATCAGTTTTTGACCAAAAACGGCATGACACCGATTGCCCACCTCCCCTCCCCACTACTCACCGAATATAGCCCCCTGTGACTTCCTTTTGTTCCCCATACTCAAAAGGGACATAAAAGGGAAGCGTTACCTCCACTGTGGAGGAGGTAAAACAAAAATCTCTAGAAGGGAAGAATCGTTTGGAGAAGTGCGTTGTGGTCAATGAAGAATACTTTAAAGGTGATCAAAATTTAGCGTAAAAATATTGAGAAATAAAGAGTTTCAGACGAAATTTTCGTTTTTTTGGTTCCCACCTCATATTCTATAGGTATATAAATAGGGATACGATATGAATAGTTAGTTTAGTGTGTGTGTATTTGAATGTGAAAGTTTTAAGTAGGTATGAAAGGGTTGTCCTTCAGTAGTAAAAAATGTTGTGTGATAAAAATAAAGAGAGATAATCGTAACAAAATTATTACTTAGACCAAAAGGGGCTTCCGCTGTTGAAGATTGGCAGAAATCTCTTCAAAGACAATTGGAGCTTTATCAGTGGATACAAACTCCGCAAGGACCTTTTGGCGGCTGCGTTACAAATTCATGGGAGAACCAATATAAAGAACCACCAGCTGATGTTAAGGTAATTACAGTGTTTAGATCTAAAAGTCTATCCTGGTTTATTAATGGTTTTTCATTGATCAAGTGTTCACTTGCTTCAGGTTTTTCGGAACGAAAAATAATACAATTCTTATTAAAAAAATTGAACGGATTTCTAAAAATGCACTAAAAAGCAAGAAATAGCAATATAAATTTTTATGTCAAATTGAAATTTTTCAACTAGGCACTAAATTAAGACTTGAGAGAATAAGATTCTCATGTATTTATCTTGTGTAAGTAGTTATATTTCATTTCTTTTAGTAATAATATAGTACCGACTTCACAAGTTTCAATTTCATATAAAATTTTATATTGTTATTTTTAATATTTTTTTCGGAAGTTGGTGCAATTTTTTTATTTTTATAAAAAATTTATTTTTCGAATTCAAGTTTTGAATTCGTTATATCCTAAAATTGTTTTAACTAGGTATTAAGCGAGACATTTAGTGTACCTCCTAAAGTTTTGAAGGTCGCAAAAAGTACGCATTTTATCTAAAGTTGTAAACTACACTAACTTAAACAACAAAAAATTCATTCATTCTGAAAATTCTTCAAATATCTTGTCAGCCATAGTAAATCCGCTATTTTGAATTTTAAGAAATTAATTTTAGATTCGTAATCTAGCCTCCCCTCCCCTCTCTCTAAAAAAAAACTCATTATGGATATTTTAAGAACTTGAGATATGTAAATTTTTTAGTTCGACATATCTTATCCTGCATATTGAGCTTGAAAAAATTAATTTAAGATTCGTAATATATGCCCGAAGAACCTCCAATATTAATTTTCGACAAAATTGAAAAAATGTAAAATATTTTGTTTTCTATATTGTATCGTCATATCAAATTACCTTCAGATTCGTAACCAAAGAATTTTGAAAAAATGTGAATAACCTCCACTATATTAGATCCGTCATGTTGAATTTCAAAAACATGATTTTAAACTTTTAATCTAATCTTAATCTAGCATCTCGAAAACTCCCCAATGCCAATTTTCGACATAATTCCGAAATATAAAATTTTTAGATTACCATATTAAATTTTTTCAAAACAGTTTTTTAAAACTGAACAATAAATTTTAAACAAAATTGAGATATGTTAAATTTTTAATCCGCATATTGGATTGGATAATTTTAGGTTCGTTATGTATCGAACAAAATTAATTTTTTTGTCCGTCATATTATCAGTGCCATTTTGGATTTCACTGAACCAACTTCATCTAAAATAATATGATACCACCGCGACAACCTTCTGAACATAATGCAGAAAATTTTACTCAAATCGGTGCCGGCGTTCAGGAGTAATTGACATATATACATAAAAAAAAAAACATTCATAGTCGTCTAATGTAGAACTTTCTTCTGTTGGAAGTCGGTTAACAAGCAATTTCACTGATATTTTTCAAAATTTTGAAAAACCAAATACAATAAACGTGTAAAAATCACACTATATTTTTGTATACTAGTGTTTTTTTTTTAATTTTTGTGAGATATTTCATTAACGAATATATATCTTACAATTTTTTATGCATAACTTGTATAAATAATTTATATGGTAATATCATGAAATTGTTCAGCTGAACTGTTGTTAAATGTCTTTGTAATTCCTTCAAGTCATCATTACGTCACAAGTTTTATTTTCAGTCTTACTCATTCTATGGAATGTTTTATGAAAATGAACCTGGAAATGACGACGGTACGAGTGACTGGTTCGGCATGGAAACTTGGACTATAGATCGTCTTGCACAGTATTACTATCTTACAGGTAATATTTGTTTATCCCTATTCACGGTGTTTTTGTCTGATTTT
The DNA here is from genome assembly GCA_034092305.1 of Diaprepes abbreviatus. Taxonomy (NCBI): domain Eukaryota; kingdom Metazoa; phylum Arthropoda; class Insecta; order Coleoptera; family Curculionidae; genus Diaprepes; species Diaprepes abbreviatus. The sequence goes on along the minus strand of JASJET010000296.1, from coordinate 14,889 downwards.
TGCACTAATTTTTCCACTACATGCACTTTTGTGTCTTATGAGTGATTGTTTTATTCAGAAAAACGACGATGTCAAACACTTTATTATTAACTTTTTAAAAGTATCCACACTCTTTTTGTTCATTCAGATATATATCTTTGTTTGTATTAACACTTCCTCTAACTAGTTCAATACTTTTTACATAGTTTAGAGAGAAATATGTCATATTTTTGAAGAATAAACCAATTCTGAATTATTTTACTTATTCAATAATTTTGAGTTTTATTGTCTTTTTCTTAAGATTATATCTGTTTATATACACTACAAGTTAAACAAAACATCCTTATCCTATTCTTAAATCTAATTTTATCCTATTCTAAAGCAAATTTACTGGCATATTAACCATTAAAATACATTATTTAAACCTTCTGTGTCTGATTTCTACTCTATTTATCTCAAATAAAACTGAGCACTTATTTATAGAATATATATATATATATATATATATATATATATATATATATATATATATATATATATATATATATATATATATATATTTTCAGAATACAACTATTTCTCCTAAATATTTCAAGGCTATATCGCAAGGTTCTTATCCTTAATATCCCTATATAAGTGTATATTTGTATATCTAATATAAATTATGACAATTTCATAAGCGAAATCAAATTGGCCGACTATACGCTTTAAATTTCATGGCAACTAGATCGGGTTTAAATCCTAAATCTTCTTAGTGAATCTGGATGTTAGTTTCTACACCATTTTTCCGCTTAAAGTAGAAGGTAACTTCTAAAAGTAACAGCAACATTGGACTGACATATGCATCTTGGTTTTTATAAATTGTAAAATGAAGCAATTCAAATTAGGTGGCTTTTAAAAACTATAACCACAGGCTAAAATATAATGTTTTAAGTTTTTTTTTACCGCTAGAACAACTTAAATTTTTTAAGTAGATTTAATTTAATTTTATATATATATATATATATATATATATATATATATATATATATATATATATATATATATATATATATATATATATATATATATATATATATATATATATATATATATATAATTTGGTAAAATTAAATAATTATTATGGGGATTATAACATATAACAGGACCCAGGAGGAAGGGTCTGAATAACATAATAATAAAGAATTCTTTATATGTTAATTGATTTGTAATTTTTTTTATATTATTCATTAAGTTTGTTTGTAGGGGACCAAACTAGCAAATCGATATTGGAAAAATGGTTTGCATGGATTTATGGGAAAATGTCGATTTCTGATTGGTCTTATAGTGTGCCTGTAATGATCAAATGGTCCGGAAGTCTTCCCACAAATGCCTATCCTACAATTACCGAATCGGGTCAAAGTGTAGGTGTCTTTTTAAAATATTTAACAATATTACGATATTAAAAATTTCAAAACAATTTATGAATGTAACAATATATAATTTTGAGACTGAGGCTGTGAACAGCCTAATGCCAATAAAAAAATATTACAATATATCTTCGGTGAATTTAGTTGTTTACAATGATCTAAAGAAATGTCAATTTTTCAGTTTTTTGGAATTGCTAGTTCTATCTCTCGAGCTCTCAGTTTCTATGCAGCCAAATCAGGTGACTCATATGCTAAACAAATTGCCAAACAATTGTTAGATACAATATGGAATATCCACAAAGATGAAAAAGGAATGGGTTGTCCTACTACTGCGTATGCTTTTACTAATTTCAACGCAAAGGTTAGTTAGTATATTAGTATTCTTTCTCATTTTTACATTCCGCTAAATAGCGATGAATGAATTTCGATGAACTTAACATATATGAATTCAAATCGTAAGAGCTTAAAAGGTCTTTTCAGTGTTTCGCAATCAACTAGGAATCTCTATAATTTCTTCACGTCCGTCCGTCCGTCCTTTGAACCTTGTAACTTTTTAATTTTTTTATATTTAGTGTTGCTTTTAATTAATCCTGAAACAGACTTCAAGCAAAACTGTGAAAAAACTAGGGTATTTCCTCGTACATATGGAGTTAACATGAAAAATTCTTGCGCTCACCCGTGTGTCTTATTGTTTTACAGGTCTTCAAAAATCTAATTAATGTAATATTTTTTCTGTAGCCGCTTCATCTGCGAAATATAAACTTACAAACAGTGGCGTAAATAACGACCCAAAAATCTGCGGGAGGCGCACATACTCTTAGTTACGCCACTGCCTACAAAATTCCTTGCAATCTCTAATTTTTCAATGGAACATTTTAAACTTTTAAAAATTCGACGTAATTTCTTCTAGTAAATATATTGAATGAAAATTGTTACGGTTAAGTTACGTTCACTAATTTAAAGGATACAAAAAAACGTTTAAAATGTAATTATGACTTGTACGAAAATTTCATCTTTTGCAAATGAAGACGGACGTGCGTGCATTAAAATTACAAAAAAAATAATTAATATCGTTACGAAACGTAATGGGTTTCCGATATGCACATGATCGGTTTTCCCGTTAATATTTTGGAAAGATTAGTATAAATTCAAAAAGTACTTTAGGCTGTAAATTTACGAAGGCCAGCTAATTCGGGTACCTAGAAATAGCATGCATTTGCAACACTTATGTTCTGTTTATGGTATTCTAACGTTTTAGGTATATATTCCACAACAGGGATGGACTGGTGTGTATCCTAATGGAGATAAAATTAATACTTCATCGACTTTCTTGGATATTCGATCGTGGTATCGCGATGATCCAAATTTTGGCCAGTTAGAGACTTATTTAAATGGAGGTCCAGCACCAGTAATTAATTATCATCGGTTCTGGGAACAGGCGGATATGGCTCTGGCATTAGGAACTTATGGATTGCTCTTTAATGAATAAATTTTTTTTAACAGATTTCTTTATAACAATATTTTGTTAATGTCTATTTGTAATTGGAAAATCAAACAAATAAAATAGAAAAGTTTTTTACTTCTGTTTGATTCTGAATTAGAGTTTTTTTGATTATGTTATGTATTATTGTGCTAAATATCTTTATAAATAAGCTTGGAACTCGACAAAACCAGCATTAGGTCAGATTCTCATAGGGCCGCTCTTCATACGATCTTAATACGCTCTCAGTTCGGTAAAATATTCTTACAGGAGAAACAATAAATCAATTTCCCATCATCGGTTTCGCGGAAATTTTGATAGCGTAAACTCTTTTCCATTTAAAAAAAAATGTATCGAACTGAGAGCGAACGGAGATCGTATCGAGAGAGGCACTATAGTGAAAATAAAGCCTTAAGTTCTTAATAATACGGCTCGACGAACAAAATAACAAGGAACTTACGTACACAAGTATTTTTATAATCGGTTGAAATGGTGAGAACTTCGGGAAGTAAAGTAGAAAAGGCGTTTTGACAAAAAAGACCTGATTTAATTTACTACATAGAATACTCTATATATTGCCAGTAAATAAGTTTATTCATAGTTATTTCTAGGCAGTAAGTTTCCATATATTCTACTCATCAACGTACGTCAGCAAGAATTTACTGTCCAACTCTAATGGTTTTTAATGACTTCTAAGCTTACTTATCAATATATTTTTGCGCAATAAGTTATTTAATCTTTCACTTGTCGATCTACATCATCTAAAGCTTATTTCGGAGCACTAGTTATTTTTATCTATATCATATACATTTTTGCACAGTCAACTGTATTATGTTCTACTCGTCAACCTACAGGCCACGTCTAAAAAATCATGAAATAAATTGTTTTACGCATTCAAGGTCAGTCTGCTTTGTTCATTGCTGGTATCAGGATTGCTGATTTAGTGCATCCCTATTTTGAAACACGTAACGCCGAGGAGGGTGATGAATACATTCAAACAGCGTTGAGCGATTAAATTCTGCACAAAACTCAACAAAATAGACTGACAGCGCTGCCTACTACGTGGATGTTCTGAAAAGATTATCATATAACTTTGCTGGTTCTGCTTTTGGTTAAGCAATGGTTTCAATGTATATAAACAAACCTTCTAATATCACTTTTAATATTTTATTCAAATATTCACTAAATCAGGAAGTATCAACTGTTTTTCTTCTTACTAATTTAATGTCACTATTGTAGTATTTTAATTTTAGTTCCTCTCGTCTCTATGCTCGTGTTCTAATTGTATCCCATTTCTAAACAACTAAATTATTGTTTTACAGTCACAGCCGTACTCACAAATATAGCTATTTGTTTAGGAATTCTAATAAAATACTGAGAGAGAGAGAAAGAGATAGATATGCAATACCCTAGGTACCCGGGGTTTCACCCTGGTAGATTCACCCTGGGTGTTTCATCTTGGCTGCTTCAACAGGGGTGTTTACCCTGAGTGTTTCACCCGGGGTGTCTTGCTCGGGGTGTTTCGCCCGGGGTGTTTCACCCGGGATGTTTCATTCAGGGTGGCCTTAAAAATGCATGGTCAATATTTAAAATAACAAAAAAATTTATTTTTTTAACGTCAGTGGATGTACACCATTAAATTAAATTGTTAGCGTTATAATTGTTGATCTATGAATATTTCGCAGATACCTAAAATTCTTTTAAAGCTTCTCTTAAAATCCCTGAGTGGTGGGTGCCCTTGAAAGTGCATAGTGATTTTTTAAATTAAAAAGAAAATTTCTTTTTCAACTTTGGTTGATTTAGACCTTTAAAATAAATTGTTAGCGTTATAATTGTAGGATTATGAACTTTTTACAGATACTTAAGACCCTTTTAAAACTTCTCTTAAAATCCCTGAGTGCTGGGTGGCCTTGAAAATGCATAGTGAATTTTTAAATAACAAGAAATTTCTTTTTTTTAACATCAGTGGAAGTGCACCCTTAAGATAAATTGTTAGCGTTATAATTGTTGAACTGTGAATTTTTTACAGATACGTATAATACTTTTAAAACTTCTCTTAAAATCCCTGAGTGCTGGGTTCAGGTGCAGTTCAGGTTAGTTCAGGTTAGTGTTTTACCCGAGGTGTTTCACTTGAGATGTTTCACCCGGGGTGTTTTATCCGGGTTTCTTAACCGTGGGTGTTTTATCCCAACTCTTTCTTTAGTCTGAATTTTTCATTCTGACTCTTTTATCTGAATTTTTTATTTCGAATCTTTTTTCATGGATTTTCAATCCCCATTTAAAAATTTAGAGAATCTTTAGAATTAATAAGAAAAATATCAGCCAAAAATTAGAGAACCAAATAGCGAAAAAATTTTTTTAAGAAAATGTAATATGTCAGATGCAATATGACGGTAAATAGATAATTTACACCCTCAAGAACTCCCTCTATCAATTTGGAAGAAAATTGAAAAATGTGAAATATTTAGGACGCTAAATTGAAGTTACCAGAGTGTTTTTGGAAAGTTATTTAAAAATCGTAATTGAAACTAACAAGAATCCTTCAAAACTGATTTCCGTTCAATTAAAAAAAAAATAATTTTAAAAATTTTTATTTAGGTGTAAGTTTGTAACTAAATTTTGAAAAAAAAAATGTTTTATCAGAAATCATTGTAAATATAATGGAAGAAAATAAAAATTGCTAGAAAATAAATGGTTGTTTTATTTTACGTACAAGACCTTTCTCAACAAAAAAAATTAATAAAAGTCCATCAAAATAAAAGAAAATTTAAAAGTTGAAAATATTCAAAACAAAAGAGAAAAGACAGTTTGGCGGATAATTGAGACTAGATATAAATATAGTTCAGGTTAGTGGTTGAGGTTAGTGGTTGAGGTTAGCGGTTCAGGTCAGTTCAGGTCAGTTCAGGTCAGTTCAGGTCAGTTCAGGTCAGTTCAGGTCAGTTCAGGTCAGTTCAGGTCAGTTCAGGTCAGTTCAGGTCAGTTCAGGTCAGTTCAGGTCAGTTCAGGTCAGTTCAGGTCAGTTCAGGTCAGTTCAGGTCAGTTCAGGTCAGTTCAGGTCAGTTCAGGTCAGTTCAGGTCAGTTCAGGTCAGTTCAGGTCAGTTCAGGTCAGTTCAGGTCAGTTCAGGTCAGTTCAGGTCAGTTCAGGTCAGTTCAGGTCAGTTCAGGTCAGTTCAGGTCAGTTCAGGTCAGTTCAGGTCAGTTCAGGTCAGTTCAGGTCAGTTCAGGTCAGTTCAGGTCAGTTCAGGTCAGTTCAGGTCAGTTCAGGTCAGTTCAGGTCAGTTCAGGTCAGTTCAGGTCAGTTCAGGTCAGTTCAGGTCAGTTCAGGTCAGTTCAGGTCAGTTCAGGTCAGTTCAGGTCAGTTCAGGTCAGTTCAGGTCAGTTCAGGTCAGTTCAGGTCAGTTCAGGTCAGTTCAGGTCAGTTCAGGTCAGTTCAGGTCAGTTCAGGTCAGTTCAGGTCAGTTCAGGTCAGTTCAGGTCAGTTCAGGTCAGTTCAGGTCAGTTCAGGTCAGTTCAGGTCAGTTCAGGTCAGTTCAGGTCAGTTCAGGTCAGTTCAGGTCAGTTCAGGTCAGTTCAGGTCAGTTCAGGTCAGTTCAGGTCAGTTCAGGTCAGTTCAGGTCAGTTCAGGTCAGTTCAGGTCAGTTCAGGTCAGTTCAGGTCAGTTCAGGTCAGTTCAGGTCAGTTCAGGTCAGTTCAGGTCAGTTCAGGTCAGTTCAGGTCAGTTCAGGTCAGTTCAGGTCAGTTCAGGTCAGTTCAGGTCAGTTCAGGTCAGTTCAGGTCAGTTCAGGTCAGTTCAGGTCAGTTCAGGTCAGTTCAGGTCAGTTCAGGTCAGTTCAGGTCAGTTCAGGTCAGTTCAGGTCAGTTCAGGTCAGTTCAGGTCAGTTCAGGTCAGTTCAGGTCAGTTCAGGTCAGTTCAGGTCAGTTCAGGTCAGTTCAGGTCAGTTCAGGTCAGTTCAGGTCAGTTCAGGTCAGTTCAGGTCAGTTCAGGTCAGTTCAGGTCAGTTCAGGTCAGTTCAGGTCAGTTCAGGTCAGTTCAGGTCAGTTCAGGTCAGTTCAGGTCAGTTCAGGTCAGTTCAGGTCAGTTCAGGTCAGTTCAGGTCAGTTCAGGTCAGTTCAGGTCAGTTCAGGTCAGTTCAGGTCAGTTCAGGTCAGTTCAGGTCAGTTCAGGTCAGTTCAGGTCAGTTCAGGTCAGTTCAGGTCAGTTCAGGTCAGTTCAGGTCAGTTCAGGTCAGTTCAGGTCAGTTCAGGTCAGTTCAGGTCAGTTCAGGTCAGTTCAGGTCAGTTCAGGTCAGTTCAGGTCAGTTCAGGTCAGTTCAGGTCAGTTCAGGTCAGTTCAGGTCAGTTCAGGTCAGTTCAGGTCAGTTCAGGTCAGTTCAGGTCAGTTCAGGTCAGTTCAGGTCAGTTCAGGTCAGTTCAGGTCAGTTCAGGTCAGTTCAGGTCAGTTCAGGTCAGTTCAGGTCAGTTCAGGTCAGTTCAGGTCAGTTCAGGTCAGTTCAGGTCAGTTCAGGTCAGTTCAGGTCAGTTCAGGTCAGTTCAGGTCAGTTCAGGTCAGTTCAGGTCAGTTCAGGTCAGTTCAGGTCAGTTCAGGTCAGTTCAGGTCAGTTCAGGTCAGTTCAGGTCAGTTCAGGTCAGTTCAGGTCAGTTCAGGTCAGTTCAGGTCAGTTCAGGTCAGTTCAGGTCAGTTCAGGTCAGTTCAGGTCAGTTCAGGTCAGTTCAGGTCAGTTCAGGTCAGTTCAGGTCAGTTCAGGTCAGTTCAGGTCAGTTCAGGTCAGTTCAGGTCAGTTCAGGTCAGTTCAGGTCAGTTCAGGTCAGTTCAGGTCAGTTCAGGTCAGTTCAGGTCAGTTCAGGTCAGTTCAGGTCAGTTCAGGTCAGTTCAGGTCAGTTCAGGTCAGTTCAGGTCAGTTCAGGTCAGTTCAGGTCAGTTCAGGTCAGTTCAGGTCAGTTCAGGTCAGTTCAGGTCAGTTCAGGTCAGTTCAGGTCAGTTCAGGTCAGTTCAGGTCAGTTCAGGTCAGTTCAGGTCAGTTCAGGTCAGTTCAGGTCAGTTCAGGTCAGTTCAGGTCAGTTCAGGTCAGTTCAGGTCAGTTCAGGTCAGTTCAGGTCAGTTCAGGTCAGTTCAGGTCAGTTCAGGTCAGTTCAGGTCAGTTCAGGTCAGTTCAGGTCAGTTCAGGTCAGTTCAGGTCAGTTCAGGTCAGTTCAGGTCAGTTCAGGTCAGTTCAGGTCAGTTCAGGTCAGTTCAGGTCAGTTCAGGTCAGTTCAGGTCAGTTCAGGTCAGTTCAGGTCAGTTCAGGTCAGTTCAGGTCAGTTCAGGTCAGTTCAGGTCAGTTCAGGTCAGTTCAGGTCAGTTCAGGTCAGTTCAGGTCAGTTCAGGTCAGTTCAGGTCAGTTCAGGTCAGTTCAGGTCAGTTCAGGTCAGTTCAGGTCAGTTCAGGTCAGTTCAGGTCAGTTCAGGTCAGTTCAGGTCAGTTCAGGTCAGTTCAGGTCAGTTCAGGTCAGTTCAGGTCAGTTCAGGTCAGTTCAGGTCAGTTCAGGTCAGTTCAGGTCAGTTCAGGTCAGTTCAGGTCAGTTCAGGTCAGTTCAGGTCAGTTCAGGTCAGTTCAGGTCAGTTCAGGTCAGTTCAGGTCAGTTCAGGTCAGTTCAGGTCAGTTCAGGTCAGTTCAGGTCAGTTCAGGTCAGTTCAGGTCAGTTCAGGTCAGTTCAGGTCAGTTCAGGTCAGTTCAGGTCAGTTCAGGTCAGTTCAGGTCAGTTCAGGTCAGTTCAGGTCAGTTCAGGTCAGTTCAGGTCAGTTCAGGTCAGTTCAGGTCAGTTCAGGTCAGTTCAGGTCAGTTCAGGTCAGTTCAGGTCAGTTCAGGTCAGTTCAGGTCAGTTCAGGTCAGTTCAGGTTAGTTCAGGTTAGTTCAGGTTAGTTCAGGTTAGTTCAGGTTAGTTCAGGTTAGTTCAGGTTAGTTCAGGTTAGTTCAGGTTAGTTCAGGTTAGTTCAGGTTAGTTCAGGTTAGTTCAGGTTAGTTCAGGTTAGTTCAGGTTAGTTCAGGTTAGTTCAGGTTAGTTCAGGTTAGTTCAGGTTAGTTCAGGTTAGTTCAGGTTAGTTCAGGTTAGTTCAGGTTAGTTCAGGTTAGTTCAGGTTAGTTCAGGTTAGTTCAGGTTAGTTCAGGTTAGTTCAGGTTAGTTCAGGTTAGTTCAGGTTAGTTCAGGTTAGTTCAGGTTAGTTCAGGTTAGTTCAGGTTAGTTCAGGTTAGTTCAGGTTAGTTCAGGTTAGTTCAGGTTAGTTCAGGTTAGTTCAGGTTAGTTCAGGTTAGTTCAGGTTAGTTCAGGTTAGTTCAGGTTAGTTCAGGTTAGTTCAGGTTAGTTCAGGTTAGTTCAGGTTAGTTCAGGTTAGTTCAGGTTAGTTCAGGTTAGTTCAGGTTAGTTCAGGTTAGTTCAGGTTAGTTCAGGTTAGTTCAGGTTAGTTCAGGTTAGTTCAGGTTAGTTCAGGTTAGTTCAGGTTAGTTCAGGTTAGTTCAGGTTAGTTCAGGTTAGTTCAGGTTAGTTCAGGTTAGTTCAGGTTAGTTCAGGTTAGTTCAGGTTAGTTCAGGTTAGTTCAGGTTAGTTCAGGTTAGTTCAGGTTAGTTCAGGTTAGTTCAGGTTAGTTCAGGTTAGTTCAGGTTAGTTCAGGTTAGTTCAGGTTAGTTCAGGTTAGTTCAGGTTAGTTCAGGTTAGTTCAGGTTAGTTCAGGTTAGTTCAGGTTAGTTCAGGTTAGTTCAGGTTAGTTCAGGTTAGTTCAGGTTAGTTCAGGTTAGTTCAGGTTAGTTCAGGTTAGTTCAGGTTAGTTCAGGTTAGTTCAGGTTAGTTCAGGTTAGTTCAGGTTAGTTCAGGTTAGTTCAGGTTAGTTCAGGTTAGTTCAGGTTAGTTCAGGTTAGTTCAGGTTAGTTCAGGTTAGTTCAGGTTAGTTCAGGTTAGTTCAGGTTAGTTCAGGTTAGTTCAGGTTAGTTCAGGTTAGTTCAGGTTAGTTCAGGTTAGTTCAGGTTAGTTCAGGTTAGTTCAGGTTAGTTCAGGTTAGTTCAGGTTAGTTCAGGTTAGTTCAGGTTAGTTCAGGTTAGTTCAGGTTAGTTCAGGTTAGTTCAGGTTAGTTCAGGTTAGTTCAGGTTAGTTCAGGTTAGTTCAGGTTAGTTCAGGTTAGTTCAGGTTAGTTCAGGTTAGTTCAGGTTAGTTCAGGTTAGTTCAGGTTAGTTCAGGTTAGTTCAGGTTAGTTCAGGTTAGTTCAGGTTAGTTCAGGTTAGTTCAGGTTAGTTCAGGTTAGTTCAGGTTAGTTCAGGTTAGTTCAGGTTAGTTCAGGTTAGTTCAGGTTAGTTCAGGTTAGTTCAGGTTAGTTCAGGTTAGTTCAGGTTAGTTCAGGTTAGTTCAGGTTAGTTCAGGTTAGTTCAGGTTAGTTCAGGTTAGTTCAGGTTAGTTCAGGTTAGTTCAGGTTAGTTCAGGTTAGTTCAGGTTAGTTCAGGTTAGTTCAGGTTAGTTCAGGTTAGTTCAGGTTAGTTCAGGTTAGTTCAGGTTAGTTCAGGTTAGTTCAGGTTAGTTCAGGTTAGTTCAGGTTAGTTCAGGTTAGTTCAGGTTAGTTCAGGTTAGTTCAGGTTAGTTCAGGTTAGTTCAGGTTAGTTCAGGTTAGTTCAGGTTAGTTCAGGTTAGTTCAGGTTAGTTCAGGTTAGTTCAGGTTAGTTCAGGTTAGTTCAGGTTAGTTCAGGTTAGTTCAGGTTAGTTCAGGTTAGTTCAGGTTAGTTCAGGTTAGTTCAGGTTAGTTCAGGTTAGTTCAGGTTAGTTCAGGTTAGTTCAGGTTAGTTCAGGTTAGTTCAGGTTAGTTCAGGTTAGTTCAGGTTAGTTCAGGTTAGTTCAGGTTAGTTCAGGTTAGTTCAGGTTAGTTCAGGTTAGTTCAGGTTAGTTCAGGTTAGTTCAGGTTAGTTCAGGTTAGTTCAGGTTAGTTCAGGTTAGTTCAGGTTAGTTCAGGTTAGTTCAGGTTAGTTCAGGTTAGTTCAGGTTAGTTCAGGTTAGTTCAGGTTAGTTCAGGTTAGTTCAGGTTAGTTCAGGTTAGTTCAGGTTAGTTCAGGTTAGTTCAGGTTAGTTCAGGTTAGTTCAGGTTAGTTCAGGTTAGTTCAGGTTAGTTCAGGTTAGTTCAGGTTAGTTCAGGTTAGTTCAGGTTAGTTCAGGTTAGTTCAGGTTAGTTCAGGTTAGTTCAGGTTAGTTCAGGTTAGTTCAGGTTAGTTCAGGTTAGTTCAGGTTAGTTCAGGTTAGTTCAGGTTAGTTCAGGTTAGTTCAGGTTAGTTCAGGTTAGTTCAGGTTAGTTCAGGTTAGTTCAGGTTAGTTCAGGTTAGTTCAGGTTAGTTCAGGTTAGTTCAGGTTAGTTCAGGTTAGTTCAGGTTAGTTCAGGTTAGTTCAGGTTAGTTCAGGTTAGTTCAGGTTAGTTCAGGTTAGTTCAGGTTAGTTCAGGTTAGTTCAGGTTAGTTCAGGTTAGTTCAGGTTAGTTCAGGTTAGTTCAGGTTAGTTCAGGTTAGTTCAGGTTAGTTCAGGTTAGTTCAGGTTAGTTCAGGTTAGTTCAGGTTAGTTCAGGTTAGTTCAGGTTAGTTCAGGTTAGTTCAGGTTAGTTCAGGTTAGTTCAGGTTAGTTCAGGTTAGTTCAGGTTAGTTCAGGTTAGTTCAGGTTAGTTCAGGTTAGTTCAGGTTAGTTCAGGTTAGTTCAGGTTAGTTCAGGTTAGTTCAGGTTAGTTCAGGTTAGTTCAGGTTAGTTCAGGTTAGTTCAGGTTAGTTCAGGTTAGTTCAGGTTAGTTCAGGTTAGTTCAGGTTAGTTCAGGTTAGTTCAGGTTAGTTCAGGTTAGTTCAGGTTAGTTCAGGTTAGTTCAGGTTAGTTCAGGTTAGTTCAGGTTAGTTCAGGTTAGTTCAGGTTAGTTCAGGTTAGTTCAGGTTAGTTCAGGTTAGTTCAGGTTAGTTCAGGTTAGTTCAGGTTAGTTCAGGTTAGTTCAGGTTAGTTCAGGTTAGTTCAGGTTAGTTCAGGTTAGTTCAGGTTAGTTCAGGTTAGTTCAGGTTAGTTCAGGTTAGTTCAGGTTAGTTCAGGTTAGTTCAGGTTAGTTCAGGTTAGTTCAGGTTAGTTCAGGTTAGTTCAGGTTAGTTCAGGTTAGTTCAGGTTAGTTCAGGTTAGTTCAGGTTAGTTCAGGTTAGTTCAGGTTAGTTCAGGTTAGTTCAGGTTAGTTCAGGTTAGTTCAGGTTAGTTCAGGTTAGTTCAGGTTAGTTCAGGTTAGTTCAGGTTAGTTCAGGTTAGTTCAGGTTAGTTCAGGTTAGTTCAGGTTAGTTCAGGTTAGTTCAGGTTAGTTCAGGTTAGTTCAGGTTAGTTCAGGTTAGTTCAGGTTAGTTCAGGTTAGTTCAGGTTAGTTCAGGTTAGTTCAGGTTAGTTCAGGTTAGTTCAGGTTAGTTCAGGTTAGTTCAGGTTAGTTCAGGTTAGTTCAGGTTAGTTCAGGTTAGTTCAGGTTAGTTCAGGTTAGTTCAGGTTAGTTCAGGTTAGTTCAGGTTAGTTCAGGTTAGTTCAGGTTAGTTCAGGTTAGTTCAGGTTAGTTCAGGTTAGTTCAGGTTAGTTCAGGTTAGTTCAGGTTAGTTCAGGTTAGTTCAGGTTAGTTCAGGTTAGTTCAGGTTAGTTCAGGTTAGTTCAGGTTAGTTCAGGTTAGTTCAGGTTAGTTCAGGTTAGTTCAGGTTAGTTCAGGTTAGTTCAGGTTAGTTCAGGTTAGTTCAGGTTAGTTCAGGTTAGTTCAGGTTAGTTCAGGTTAGTTCAGGTTAGTTCAGGTTAGTTCAGGTTAGTTCAGGTTAGTTCAGGTTAGTTCAGGTTAGTTCAGGTTAGTTCAGGTTAGTTCAGGTTAGTTCAGGTTAGTTCAGGTTAGTTCAGGTTAGTTCAGGTTAGTTCAGGTTAGTTCAGGTTAGTTCAGGTTAGTTCAGGTTAGTTCAGGTTAGTTCAGGTTAGTTCAGGTTAGTTCAGGTTAGTTCAGGTTAGTTCAGGTTAGTTCAGGTTAGTTCAGGTTAGTTCAGGTTAGTTCAGGTTAGTTCAGGTTAGTTCAGGTTAGTTCAGGTTAGTTCAGGTTAGTTCAGGTTAGTTCAGGTTAGTTCAGGTTAGTTCAGGTTAGTTCAGGTTAGTTCAGGTTAGTTCAGGTTAGTTCAGGTTAGTTCAGGTTAGTTCAGGTTAGTTCAGGTTAGTTCAGGTTAGTTCAGGTTAGTTCAGGTTAGTTCAGGTTAGTTCAGGTTAGTTCAGGTTAGTTCAGGTTAGTTCAGGTTAGTTCAGGTTAGTTCAGGTTAGTTCAGGTTAGTTCAGGTTAGTTCAGGTTAGTTCAGGTTAGTTCAGGTTAGTTCAGGTTAGTTCAGGTTAGTTCAGGTTAGTTCAGGTTAGTTCAGGTTAGTTCAGGTTAGTTCAGGTTAGTTCAGGTTAGTTCAGGTTAGTTCAGGTTAGTTCAGGTTAGTTCAGGTTAGTTCAGGTTAGTTCAGGTTAGTTCAGGTTAGTTCAGGTTAGTTCAGGTTAGTTCAGGTTAGTTCAGGTTAGTTCAGGTTAGTTCAGGTTAGTTCAGGTTAGTTCAGGTTAGTTCAGGTTAGTTCAGGTTAGTTCAGGTTAGTTCAGGTTAGTTCAGGTTAGTTCAGGTTAGTTCAGGTTAGTTCAGGTTAGTTCAGGTTAGTTCAGGTTAGTTCAGGTTAGTTCAGGTTAGTTCAGGTTAGTTCAGGTTAGTTCAGGTTAGTTCAGGTTAGTTCAGGTTAGTTCAGGTTAGTTCAGGTTAGTTCAGGTTAGTTCAGGTTAGTTCAGGTTAGTTCAGGTTAGTTCAGGTTAGTTCAGGTTAGTTCAGGTTAGTTCAGGTTAGTTCAGGTTAGTTCAGGTTAGTTCAGGTTAGTTCAGGTTAGTTCAGGTTAGTTCAGGTTAGTTCAGGTTAGTTCAGGTTAGTTCAGGTTAGTTCAGGTTAGTTCAGGTTAGTTCAGGTTAGTTCAGGTTAGTTCAGGTTAGTTCAGGTTAGTTCAGGTTAGTTCAGGTTAGTTCAGGTTAGTTCAGGTTAGTTCAGGTTAGTTCAGGTTAGTTCAGGTTAGTTCAGGTTAGTTCAGGTTAGTTCAGGTTAGTTCAGGTTAGTTCAGGTTAGTTCAGGTTAGTTCAGGTTAGTTCAGGTTAGTTCAGGTTAGTTCAGGTTAGTTCAGGTTAGTTCAGGTTAGTTCAGGTTAGTTCAGGTTAGTTCAGGTTAGTTCAGGTTAGTTCAGGTTAGTTCAGGTTAGTTCAGGTTAGTTCAGGTTAGTTCAGGTTAGTTCAGGTTAGTTCAGGTTAGTTCAGGTTAGTTCAGGTTAGTTCAGGTTAGTTCAGGTTAGTTCAGGTTAGTTCAGGTTAGTTCAGGTTAGTTCAGGTTAGTTCAGGTTAGTTCAGGTTAGTTCAGGTTAGTTCAGGTTAGTTCAGGTTAGTTCAGGTTAGTTCAGGTTAGTTCAGGTTAGTTCAGGTTAGTTCAGGGTTAGTTCAGGTTAGTTCAGGTTAGTTCAGGTTAGTTCAGGTTAGTTCAGGTTAGTTCAGTTAGTTCAGGTTAGTTCAGGTTAGTTCAGGTTAGTTCAGGTTAGTTCAGGTTAGTCAGGTAGTTCAGGTTAGTTCAGGGTTAGTTTTTCAGGTTAGTTCAGGTTAGTTCAGGTTAGTTCAGGTTAGTAGTCAGGTTAGTTCAGGTTAGTTCAGGTTAGTTCAGGTTAGTTCAGTTAGTTCAGGTTAGTTCAGGTTAGTCAGGTTAGTTCAGGTTAGTTCACGTGTTAGTTCAGGTTAGTTTCAGGTTAGTTCAGGTTAGTTCAGGTTAGTTCAGGTTAGTTCAGGTTAGTTCTGGTTAGTTCAGGTTAGTTCAGGTTAGTTCAGGTTAGTTCAGGTTAGTTCAGGTTAGTTCAGGTTAGTTCAGGTTAGTTCAGGTAGGTTAAGGTCGTCAGAGGTTAGTTCAGGTTAGTTCAGGTTAGTTCAGGTTAGTTCAGGTTAGTTCAGGTTAGTTCAGGTAGTTCAGAGTTCAGGTGGTAGTTCAGATCAGGTTAGTTC